>JADLZN010006707.1:48347-75255 GCA_018155175.1 Sinocyclocheilus anophthalmus | reverse complement strand
TGAGGCCTAACTGCACTTCAAGTAAACGAAAGACTCGTAAGTACAGCGAGGAGTACTTGTCCTTTGGATTTACGAGTGTTGGTCCTGCTGACAACCCCACACCTGTCTGTGTGCTATGCTCAGAGACCCTTTCTAATGAGGCAGTGAAACCATGCAAGTTACGTCGTCACCTCGAAACAAAACATGGGTCGTTTGCCAGCAAGCCTCGAGAATTTTTTTTTAAATAAATTGAAAGATTACCAGCAACTTAAAAAAGTGATTGAGTCAAACTGTGTGATGGGTGGCGAAAATGAAAAGGCAGTGACAGCATCGTATGAGGTATCAAGACTGATAGCTACATCTGGAAAGCCCCACACTATAGGTGAAGACTTGATTTTACCAGCCGCTAAGTAGATGGTCAGCATAATGCTGGGAAACAATGCAGTTAAGCAACTTGACTTGATTTCTTTATCAAACAACACGGTTAAGCGCTGAATTAATGATATGGCCGAGAATGTGTTCCAGCAGCTAATTTGCAGAGTTCGAGCGAGTCATTTTTATACAATTCAAATCGATGAGTCCACAGACATCGCAGGTATGTCGTTAGGTATTAATGTGATGGAGAAATTGAGGAAAACTTTCTTTTTTTGCAGACCTCTGCATTCAAACGCAACTGCTGAAGCTATTTTTTGACATTCTGAACGATTTCATAATTTCCAATGACATCAACTGAACAAAGTGCGTTGGACTCAGCACCGACGGTGCTCGCGCTATGCTGGGCCGACACAGTGGAGTGGTGAAGCAAGTCAGAGACGTGGTGCGCTGTGTTACAAAGAGAAGTTTTTCCTTAATGTTGGAAAATAAGTACCGAAGCAGGGTATTAATCAAGAAAAGGCTATGAAGGAGGCAGGGGGATATATAGTCGGGAACAATAGATAACACGGGTAGCTACGAGAGAGCCTTACCGCTGTGTTGGACCTGTTTCAGCACATAGAGTGTTAAGGTTGGGTAAAAGTTTGGCCACTGGACAAGGCGTCTTACACATGGGTATGGTTACGCGCACCCGAGGGTGGACAGAGTCAATTGTAACACACGTGTCAGTGCAGACGCCAAAGTTATGACCTAGATGTCTTTACTACGTACCGAGGTCCGCTGGCTCTCACGCGGCACAGTGCTCACCCGGCTCTTCCAGTTACATGATGAGGTCAGAACATTTTTCATTGATTCCAAATTTGAACTTGCAGACCGCCTCTGTGATTTCGACTGGGTTTGTAAATTGGCCTACTTGGCAGACATTTTCAGCCACTTGAATGGACTCAGTCTAGCCCTACAGGGGACAGCAGTAACAATGTTTCATGTGCATAACAAAATAGAGGCAACCATAAAGAAAATGTATCTGTGGATGAAAAGAATTGCCCGAGCCAACTATGAGTTCTTCGAAAACGTGTCCGACATTTTGTCCAAGGAGGAAAGGCCACTACCCATCACTGCAGCAGTTGCTATGACAGAGCACCTGCAGGCTTTAAAGTCTCAGATGCAGGACTACTTCCCTGACATTAGCAAACAGCAGAGCTGGATACAGTATCCCTTTGCCAACCACAGTGCGGATGTAATTGTGGGACTCACCTACAAGGAACAGGACAGCCTTGTCGATCTATCCTGTGACAGCTCCTTGAAACGGATTTTTTCTGAAAAAACTTTTGACTCAGTTCTGGTTACATGTGTCAAACAAATACCCTGAACTTGCCAACAAAGGCAATAATGTTTTTGATGCCGTTTGCCACAACGTATATGTGTGAAGTGGGATTTTCGGTGCTTGTGGCCTTAAAGACAAAGTACAGGAATGCGTTGAGTGTGGAATCTGATCTCCGTCTTAAATTGACGTCGATTCAACCAGACATCAAATCCTTAACAGCTGAAAAGCAACATCACCCATCTCATTAGGTACTGTCTGAAAGACTGCTGATCAGACTGTGGGACTGGTTCTTTATAAAACTGACGTAAGTTTACTCATTCCTCAGTTTAAGTCAGGTTGTTTTAAGTTTTTTTTTTTTTTAAATACATAGTTATGTATTTCATTGCAATAGAATTGTGAACTATGTACAGTAGCTTCTGTTACACACTTTGATGCAATATAATTGTAAATAGCATGCAGAAAGTATGTAGTGTTATGGATTTAAATATATTTTTAAAGAATGTTTACATCATCTTACTTTCACCAGAGTATAAATTTTTTTTAAATTTTATGGTAGTTCTCACATTAAATTCTTACAAACTGGTTAAAAAATGGTGATAATTTAGTGCAAAGAGACAATCTGTTTATTAAATATATCTTATTTGTTTTAACAAAGGGGGAGGGAGGGTGGGTGGGTCGTTGGAGCTTTTGCTATTTTGTTGGGGGCTTACCCTCTTAGTTTGGAACTCGGTGCTTACAAATCAACTATGCTGCCACCATAGCTCCATAGACCTGCCAATGCACGGGCGGTCTCCTTGGTGGCGCGAAGGGCTAAATCAGCGGTTCTCCTCAGTTCTAAAACATCATCTGCTTTGACCTGCTCGCCTTCATCTAGCTCTTTTAGCAAGTCGGCCTGGTACGCCTGTAACACTGACATAGTATGCAGACACGCACCAGCCTGACCTTCTGCCGAATAACCCCGTGAGGTGGTTCGCAGCGGCTTATAGGGAGACCGGAGCCTTCAAGACGATGCCGGCCCGTGTGACAGATAGCCCGCAAGCGTCGCTCTACCCGGGGCAATCGCTCTGTAAACCGAATTCACTCCCAACCCGCCACATTCCATAATAATCAGAGCGATGATACGCGCCGAGAATGGTTTTCTTCCACCTATCTCGACACCTCGTGGGATATAGGAAAACCGCAGTCTCCGTCGCGGAGTGCGAACCTGGCCCGCAGAAAGCGTTCCCATCGATTTTGCTTTTCTGCTGTTCAGAGTCCTGTTTCTCTGGTGCCATTCCGCTGTTTCAACTTGGCACCGCACTATTAACTACTCCATTGCTCCTATATTGTAGGATTGAGGGGGTCTAATCTTCGACGCTCATCCACAGCAACCTCCCGAGGAAGATAGGAGAAGGCCCGATCCCGCCCTCTCCGTGTGGGGAGTAGCCTCATAACCTGGCTTTCTCCGATCAGCGACGTCAGCGGATCTGGCTGGTGAGCGAAGCCGATATGGACTCGCCCGTCTCCATTTCCCTCCACCTATATCCGCTGCGAACCCCACAGTGGCAGCTTGCCGCTCCTCCTTCGGCGGAACCTGGGGCCAGCACCGTGAGGAACGCTGGTGAAGGCTCCCTCCTCAAAGAGAGCCTTCCGGGAGCGAAGCAAACGCAGTGGCAACTGCTCACAATGCGGACAGTCGGCCCTCTCGAGAGCCGACGCCGTGTGCTCCGCTCCCAAGCAGACCGCGCACAAACTGTGTGTATCCCCGCTCGTGATGTAGCGTGGGCAGGGAGGAACACACAGTCTGTAGCGCGATCTACTTTCGCCCTTTTTTGTCTTTTGCTTAGACATTTCTTTTCTTTCTCTGCTGGAGCTTATATTGAATGCTTGTGCACTTTTTTGGACAGACAACAATAAATAAGACTCACAGAACATAGATTGTGACCGACACACACAGAGAGCTTCGTTGAATGACAGAAAGCTAGCGCCGGCGGCACCTCACGTGCTTTTAAAGCTTCCTGGTCATGACGTCACCCGCCGCGGATGTCTCGCCCATCGTTCAACTGATTACACATATGATTCAGAGCTTGGTATCGGAAGCGGGGCCAGCACCGTGAGGAACGCTGGTGAAGGCTCCCTCCTCAAAGAGAGCCTTCCGGGAGCGAAGCAAACGCAGTGGCAACTGCTCACAATGCGGACAGTCGGCCCTCTTGAGAGCCGACGCCGCGTGCTCCGCTCCCAAGCAGATCACGCACAAACTGTGTGTATCCCCGCTCGTGATGTAGCGTGGGCAGGGAGGAACACACAGTCTATATCGCGATCTGCTTTCGCCCTTTTTTGTATTTTGCTTAGACATGTTTTTCTCTGCTGGAGCTTATATTGAATGCTTGTGCACTTTTTTGGACAGACAACAATAAATAAGACTCACAGAACATAAATCGTGACCGACACACACAGAGAGCTTCGCTGAATGACAGAAAGCTAGCGCCGGCGGCACCTCACGTGCTTTTAAAGCTTCCTGGTCATGACGTCACCCGCCGCGGATGTCTCGCCCATCGTTCAACTGATTACACATATGATTCAGAGCTTGGTATCGCTGAAGGCATTCCCCTAGCGTTTTCCGACGCAGCTCGAGTTCCCGAAGGGGAACAGTATACCACTGCTCACGTATTTTGAACTTCGTTTTACCTCTAAACGAAGAATGAAAAATAATTTCGTTTTGAGTATATTGGGGGCCTTTACACTGCGAGATGTAGGTTAGACTACTGTGCATGCTTCTACCAAGTTATTTAGTCTATTAAAATGCATTTAAAATTAAAGGACAACCGATGTATCGGTTTTGCCGATTAATCGGCACCGATAGTTGATTGGTGGAGCTATGGACAAAAATCCATGCCGATAGTTTTTTCTGGGTTGCGTCCGTTGCAGTGGAGAGAGCGCTCTTTCGCACAGTTACACATCACTGTAAACTGTTCTGTCAATCATCTTGTCACAGTTCACATCCTCCACATTTCATTTCATTTACTTTTCTCCTTCATCGAACGCAAACACTCGTTATCTGCCAGCTGTGGGTCTTTATGCAGAGAACTGCATTTTTTTTTTGCATAATAAAGTTAATGGTCAAATTAATGTTTATAAAAGTTCACATTGTTGTTGCAGATGATATATAACACGGATAACTTTAAATATTTTAGCTAGGTTAAATGCTGATTATTAGTAACTCAACCCCCTTTAACACTAACCGTCGGTCACGCAAATCCGCCATGTTTGTAGTTTAACGATTTTTATCCGTGTTTGTAGTTCTGAACTGAATCCTTTGCCAAAGCGCAATGGATTGTGGGTAATATTAGTTAGTATTCGTTACTGAATGAATCAGCCCTTTGAAGGAATCGGTTCAATGACTCACGCATGCAGTGACTTGCCACCATCTACAGGAGATTTTAACTGTATATTTAAAGTATATTTTCTCTCTCTCTCTCTTTATTCAAAATCATTTCAAATATCAGTATTCAAGATGTTGTTTTTAAAACAAAACATTAATGTGCATTACTCAAACCATTATTTATGGATTTGTAACTGCAGGTCCAATGCGTCTAATAGTGTGAATTAATCTCAATGTCACTTCAGATGCAGATTCTGTGCCACCTCTGCATTGCAAAGACACATTTTGTTGATACTGATTTCAGTTGATTGGGAACAGCCCTACAGTGTATATTACTATTCAAATTTAATTTATTGAGTAAGAATTTGACACAAAAGATAATGCATAAATTTAATTAGGTTAGAAAAAAAAAACTTATAAAAAGGTAAACATGTCCATAAAAGGTAAAAATCTATTTAAACTCATTGGAAATGGTCATTTCTGTTATTGCTGAAAACTAATCACCACAGAGAACATGAATAATATCAGAAGCTTTGGGAGTACCAGCAAAATATCGTCTGATTATCATTATCGACAAAACTCCAGAAAAGAGAGACATCTTTTTTTTGTCATCATCGCACACCCCTAAGTGAGCGCAAGGAGAATCATGGTTAATGTAATCAACTCAATATTAAGTCAGATTGTCTACTATCAATGGATAAAGAAAGCATCTGCAACAAACAGCCAAAGAAATATGACTTATAAAATCAATAAAAAAGCTGTTCGGATTGGTTCTGTCACAGTCAGCTGATTATTATGAAGATTAATCGAGTAATACACTCAAATGAAGAATTATATATCATGCTTTAATTTTAAAGACAGTAAAAAACTTTAACAGAAAAACAACAAACCTTTAAAATAATACAACTAATGACTGGATCAAAACATAATATTATTGAAATACTCTGTTAAAATACATAATGTATAATGCATTTATGTGTTATGTTGTTTTCATTACTTGTGATGAAGTTTATAATAATACCAGCAGAGGACGTCAATGCACTGATAGTTGAAGAACAATATTAAAATCAAATCCTTATTTAAACAAAACTACTGTATATTTAAATTAAATATCTTCTCCAATATTTGACCAATGCTTTACGACAGAAACGCTACAGTGACTGAAATTTCTTTATCAAAACATGCAAAACCAAAGACAAACTCGCTCGACAAGCTCTCGTTCAACAATGACCAAACAAACTATAGGTTTCAGAATAAAAACAAGGTGACTGGGACTATTACAGCCAGCCAACTGGAAACTTTCAGTAGGAAAAATACTAAAACCACTGTATTCTCTTGCCAGGACTCCTGTCATTAACTCTGTGTAAACCACAAGATTAGCTATATTCTTTACAAGCAGTTAAAGACGTGGGAAAATGCACAGAATTACTGCAGGACACACCATTATGATCTGGCCACCGTTCAGACTGATGAAGACTGGACAAGTCTGAAAGAAGCTGCAGACGAACAACAGTTTTATGGCTTTGCCTGGATTGGACTGTTCAATGACATCAAAAGCTGGCGCTGGTCTTATAACGAGGAGAGTCTGGTGTTCGAGTCCTGGGGTCTTGTCCAGCCAGATAACTACGGTTACGGACAGGAGTGTGCCGCCATCTATTTTGATGGAACCTGGCATGATTTCTACTGCAAAGACTTAAGATATTTCATTTGTTACGATGGTGAGAAACACGTATAATCACTCTTTATTGGTGCTCATTAATTCAGTGTATGGATACAGACACCAATATAATGACATTGGGGTTGGAGAAGTAAAAATGTGTGTTCTCTACCACGTTTTTTATGTAACTGAGATGCTATTATAGCTTGTTTGTTTTTATATTTTCTGTTCAAAACTGCATCCTGTGCATTCGCAAATCTCTCCGTTGCGCTAGAATTAATTATTTTTTGCCCACTGGTTTGTCAAAGGTTATCCACCAATCAGATTTCCACGACTGACCGATGAAAATGCTACGTGAAATCTAATTGGCCGAGAGGGAACTGCACCTGGAATTATTTTGACAATCATAGATGGATCTGCAATTTCTTTACAATTTAATAGCAATATTAATCAAATGTATATTAGAAATGGCTGGGATTGGGGTGCCTGGATGATTTATACGAATAAATAACCTATAGTCTGTCTAACTGGTGGTCAAATCCCTCTGAGCGATTTATCTAAACAAACAAACACAAAAAGTATATGATTGCAACTGACATGTTTTAAGTGAGCGATAGCAGCGTATATCTGAGAGTGCGCATCTGGTTTTGTGCGAGAGCAAATGAAATCCTTGTGCGAGCAGAGAGATTCACGCTCACGTATCATATTAATGCACTTTCGTGCTACAACAGTGCACTCTCGACATTTGACAGTCAAATAATGCTAATGTATTATACTTACACTGGAAAATGAAACCGCGTGCACACGCAAAAATTTCTTGTTAGCCCGCGATAGCCTGTGTATTTTTTATTTTTGCAAAGGTCCCTTTAGGGGCTCTGTGGTTTTAGTACATCAAGATAAACTAAATTAAAATGAGTAACGTTGCCTTGAATGTTAGATGAAGTAAAATAAATTAAAGTTTTTTATATTTTAGCAGTTAACATTTTATTATATATCAAGTAATGATTTTCTTATTTAGTTTTAGTTTAACGCTAATACCCTGTCATAACTTAAACTATAACTTCATTATAATTTCACAGCTTCGTACCCAAAATCGCTTTATTAGTACAGAAATGCGGAACGGAATGAGTCCAGAATAAAAAGAATTTTTTTAAAAAGGGGAACAATAGTTCATCCATAATTCTGAAAAGTTACTGACTCACTCTCATGTCATCAAATCTTTCGCTGTAAAAAAATATTTTTTGAAGTTGTAAATAAAGATTACTTGAGTATGTTTTAACAAGTTTTCCTCTTCAAGCAGGTTAACAGCTCAACAAAATTGTTTGCGCTTTACGTCTTGACCTATTTTTGAAATTTTCACAGGAAGTACAAACGCACAGAGAAAATGGTTTTGAGCCAAGACCCAAAGACATGGACTGAGGCTCAGGAGTACTGCAGAGGTCATTATACAGACCTGGCTACCATTATGAGTCAAGAGGACAATGACCAGATTACCAAGTTGCTAAATGTCTGGATGGTTCCGGTCTGGATCGGATTGTACAGAGACACTTGGAAGTGGTCAGATCAGACCAATATCACTTCCTCATCCAAACTCACTACTCAGACATTTACTAAGTGGAATGAAGACTGTGCTGGTGCAGATAATTATTATCGTGTATTTGATGACAGATATTGCACAAATATGTATTACTTCTACTGCAACACTGGTAGGTCTGGCCTGAACTCTTGTGTACATCATTTGTTGACAAAAACTGAATAGGAAAATGTGACTTTGATAATTTATCATCTATATCAGAGTTTCACAAACTACAGTTTGCACAGGATTGTTGAGGTGTTGTAGGGCTCTATGAAATCAGTTCGATGTTTTTTTCAAAAATTCCATTATATTTTATTCCAATTTTACTTTATTTTATTCTATCTCTATTCAAATTTTTCCAAATTACATTTTAATGGTAAAATTAAATTTTGGTAATCAAAAAGCATGTCTAATTAACTAAAAAAAAAAGAAATGTATATAATTTAACAACAACAACAAAAATGTTCAGCAAAAATCACATACCTCAAATTAAAATCTCAGGGGCAGATATAAGCAAATGTTTCTGATGTTTGGGTTTGGCTGACAAAAAGTTTGGGAATCCCTGAATTACATGCTCATAAAGAAAGATATAGTAAAACTACGTAAAATACACAATATGTGCTTTTCCCCACAGTCAAGAGGGACAGGCAGGTGATCCGAGTGCAGGTGAAAGCTGCTGAGAATGCTAATGAGGAAAGATTGAAGGAGCTCGTCTTAAACAAGGTGGATTTTATAATACTCATCTGACTAAGATTAATTGTGGAACGTACTGAGTAGCTGAAGGCTGTTTCTGTGTTTAGTTAAAGCAGACGCTGAGCGATGAAGACGTCACACTGACATGGAGGACGCAACCCAACGGAAAAGTCTTCCAGAAGAACAGGACTTTACCGAAACGTAGTGAAGCAAACACTTCTGCTGTTTGTTCTTCTTTGTAGTAAAATGTATCTAAAATTAATGCAAATCATTCTAAGTTACAGATATCTGAATTATTACATTGACAATGTATAGTAATTTAAAAAAAATAGTTACATCTATTCAATGTGTATTTATTCACCTAGTTGGCAGATATGTACGCCTAAATATGAGCCAACAAATGGTAGAATGTTTTAGCACTGTAGTTTTACTGCTACATTTGTCTTAATTAAGAATAAAAAGAAATAAATGAAGCAAAAGCATCAATCTATTAACACTTTTGAGCAATCACAACACATCACACAAATCCAGACAACAACTTTCTATCTGTAATACAACTGAAAACTTAGTAGAATAAAATGTACTATATAAAGGAATAGATTTCAGAACAGATTTCAGTCGAATCAAATGTATTACAGCCATGTTTAGATGCACACATATAATCTGTCTATAATCAGATTAATGGCTCAATCGAAATTATAGTGAAAAAGCCTGTATGTAAAACACATCAATCGATACAACTGAGCTCCACTGAACATTTTGATTTGATTTAAAGTGATGGTGTAGACCTGAAATAATCCTTTCAACAGGAAAAAAACATGAGCATGTAAATGCTTAACCTGTTAACCTGACCCCCCCCCCCCATCCCCCCATTTTGGTACTCACAGCTGAAATTAGACCTACCTTAAATGGTACAGTTCCTGACAACAGTTTGCGACACACACAATTTTGGGTGTCTTTGGAAGAAGCCCTTTGGGCTTTACTATCCATCATCCAGAGTTGATAATAAAATATAAAAAGTTATAGACACTGAAGTGCCTTAAAAAAATAATTCATTTTGGTACAATTTTTTTCATTTCATATAAAAATACATGAAATCAGTCCTGAAGCAATCCGGAAAAGTAATGGGTTGAAAGTCACATGTCTTATGAGTTTCTATTTCAAATCTGAAAGAAGAAGATTCCATGAAAAATTAGATTCCTGCAACCATTTTTCTGAGACTGTGTAGTCCCCCCATTAGGGATGTGCATCTCATGACTCAGGCCGATACAATACGCATCTTGATGCATAGCCAACGATACGATACATTAAAGATACATTTGAAGCAGCTACCGATGCGATGCGATACACCCCTATTACGATGCTGTGCGATCCGATTTCGATTCGATTCAACACAATGCAATTCGATGCAATATGATGTAATGGAGAAAATATGATCACTTTTAATGCCTGTTCGAGGCTTGTTTCATAAAACAAGTTAACCAAATAAGCTAGGCTTATTTCAGTTATTCTGACTTACTGTCAACTTGATTTGGTTTCTGAAAGCAAAATTACCATAGCTCAAGCTCAGTAACTGTGGCAACTTATGCTGGGAAACTAACCTGGGGCCGGTTGCATAAACGGTTTATACTAGTCTTAAAAAGTTAGTCAACTAATTGTTTTTCTTCCAGACTGGTCATAGCTTTAATTCTTTTAGAAAAGGTAGATTGGTCTTATTGTATTGGAAAAAGTAGACTGATTACCCTTTGCAACTTTAGTTTGTCACATTATTTTTTCCAGACACCGTCTTAAGATGGGGGCTAAGTTTGCAACTGTTCCCTGGTCTAAAGTAGGCTAACTGTCAGGCTAAGCTAAGCTTCTTTACTGACCAATAGGAACATAATGATAATACTACTGTCTCACATACTATTATTTGACTTTTCTTTTTTTTTTTTTTACAGTTTCTTGCGTGCAGCCTTTCTCATCTGGTTGTAGTACAGCGTGCCTTTTATAGATTGGCAGAACAGATAGCAGAATATTATAACATTACAGATCTAAAAATTCTCTTTAAAAGATTAAAATAACTAAAATAAAGTTAAAATCACTGATTACAAATAAAAATGCACATTTTAACTGCTATAAAAACACAATTAACCTTTGAGCTTATTACTAGACTGTGTCTAGCTTACATTTATTTCCCATTACCAATAGTCCCCACTTACACTCTAAACATACACTTTAACTGTAGGTTTAAATTCTACAAAATAACACATTTAATGTCCAAACAATTTTTGCAAATTTTATTCAGAATTATTGCGCTCCTATTCGATGGTGCTCCATCTGTTTAGTGCGCATGCGTGCAGCAGCAGCGATCGTTGCGCTCGCGTGCCTCGCCCACTCCTGACAGCAAAATGGATAAGTTTGCATGACTTTCTAACATTTACAGATGAAAAATATACCTGTGACATGTCAGTTATGCACTGAGGAAAACATAACTTCTCAAATGCATTAAACAGCACAGATATATTCGCCCACAGCACAGTTTTTCACGGTGGATCGATTTGATCCATGATCGACATTAAGGGCTGCTAAAGAATAAGCGTGCACAAATTAGTGAGATTGTGTTGAACTTATTTGTCGTTTAGGCACCGATTTATGCCCAGAGTGATTTGTTAGGTTATTTCAAGTCAGGTTTTGGACTTTCATCCCGGTTTTTCCTCGGGTCTCCGTGGTGTTGTGATACATCATATTCACGCAGCAGCAGCGGTGATGAGAGCAGCTTGAGAAACAGTGTAGAGAGGAGAAATCAATCTGCATATAAAATATCACTGATTATTGGTCACTTTCTAAATAATAGGAGTATAGCGCATCCACTAGTAATTATATATAAATGAATCGGTTTTTACCGATGCAAATATGTTAGAAACGATGCATCGCAATATAAATGACAATTTGTAGCTGATGCACACTTTTTAAACCGATAACTTTTTAAGCCGATGCACCGAGCGAATCGGCAAATCTTCCCATCCCTAGCCCCCATCAGTCACAGTATGTATCATGAGCCGTCACGAGAGAGCCCCAAAATTCAAATAAACAATATTCCGCGTATCTTTCACTTTCTTTTTTACTGGATGGTCTCATTCTGTTTGTGACACTGTATACTACAAAACCATGTTGCTTTTTACTACCAAGATGCAGTTTTTTCAGCGTAAGTTATTCCATAATGGATACAAACAATAACTGTTCCCGAAGAAATGAGATGTAAACAAAGGAATTACCCTCCATATTACAACGTTATTGTTTCGTTGAGACTAAAAGTGCTCTATGGAATGTTGCTCAGTGGACTCTTAACTTTCTAACTAAACTGGGATTTACAGCTGTGGATGCATTTATGACTCGTTATTACGATGAATCTAGTACGTACTGCGTTTTGATTATGCATGTTTTGATGTGTACTGCTTACACAAATTTAGCAAATACATTCTTTATAAGCTTTCCATTGAAAAAATGCGATCTATCATCGATGGTTGAGGCTTAGACCTTTAGATTGACATATATATAGTCAAGATTAATTATGTCTCTTTTCATTTAATCTATTCATAAACATTGATGTGCAAACAAAGAGCGTTCAGTGCGCCGGCATCCAGGTGCGGGTTAACAGGTTAAATACGACACAAATTAAGATATTTTAATGAGATCTAAGAGCATTCTGCCCTGCCATTGACAGTCTGTGCAACAATAGGGCTGGGTATCGAGTTTGATACTTTTTAGGTGCCGACCGAATTGCCTCAATACCATCGAATTTCAAAATGTGTCTTGTCGTTCGGTACCAAATTTCGATACCTAAGGGATTAATCTACTCAACATCAGTGAGCCAATAAGCATGCAGTGAGACACAGTGTGTAAGCGTCCAAATGCTAAAAGATGTGGAAAAGATCACAAGTGTGGCTACATTTGACCAGGCTCCAAGACAACAGCGCTCAATGCAATATTTTGCTGATAATTGCTGCCAAGACCAGCAACATGACAAATGATGACGCACTTGACCTCATACGTCATCCGCCCCGGAACTGCTTCCGTGTACAACTGTTGGCGCGAGCTAGATTAAATTGATTATTACATTTTAAGTATGGTTATTTTTCTTACAAAAACACGTCGATTCGCTACAAGAGGCCTTTGTTCACCCCCACTGGAGCCGTTTGAGGCACTTTTTATTATGGATGCATATGCTTTATTTAACTTCTTTTGGACTGATGCATGCAACACCCACTGAGTGGCATTAAACAGCTTGAAAGATCAAAGAACATTTTTTTAATGTAACTGATTGGATTTGTCTGAAAGAAGAAAGTCATATGCACCTGGGATGACTTGAGGGTGAGTAATTTTTGGGCTACTTTAAATTTTTGGGTGAACTACCTTTAAGTCAGCTCACCCCTTAAAGGGATAGTTCACCTTCAGTTGCTGGTCCCCATTGACTTCCATAATATATATTTTTTCCATACTATGGAAGTCAATAGGGACCAGCAACTGACATGACCCTAGTCCCTTTAAGGTTGGGTGCTAACAGTTCAGCTTTCTTGTTTGTTTTCCCTCTTCACATTATGTTATAGATGAAAGCGTCTTCCGAATGAATAAATGTAATGTAAAATAAAATGGTAATTTAATTGTTGTTGTACAGTTGTTTCCTTTGTGGGCAGATCGTGACAGTCTGTAAAAATGTAAAAAAACTGTAAAAAATACACCAGGTAACCAATCTTAAAATTGGTATCGAAAAAAGTATCGTTCATGAACTGGTATCGAAGTCAAGGTATCGATATCAAATTTTTTAAATGATACCCAGTCCTACGCAACAACCACTTTGACGCTTCAAAAAGTCAATAATGATATCATAAAACTAATCTATTTGAGCAGTTTACTCCCAATTTAGACTAGATTTGTTACAGTAATTTTCAGCATTATTCACAGTAATAACACAGGGAAGTATAATGTCCGTGGTGTTATAGAGATCAGTTGATGTGCTGGGATGTTTAGTGCCATTAGCTCGTCAGAGTGCTGAAGAGAGATGATGTAGCCTGCATTGAGTATGTGTATGTGCTGAGCAGTAAAGACATGCTACAGTGCTGCCAGTGAAAATCAGTGTAACTGATCTGTTAATAAAGTGCAGTGCAAGGGTAGGTGAGGTGTGTTGTATTGTTTTATCGGCTGGAGTTCAGCATTCTGATACTGCGGTACCGTCTGTCTGGTGGTAGCAGTGAGAGCAGTTCATGGCTCGGGTGGCAGGAGTCTCTGATAATCTTCCTGCTTTCCTCACACACGCTCCATGCAGATTTCCTTGAAGAGTAAGCTCACACTGCGACGATGTTCTGGTCGTCTGACCCCTTCACGAGGCAAGGGGTGTGGTGCGGGTCGCAACCCGGCTGCCTGGTGATCGCTGTCCTGCAAAGTTTATCATCAACTCTAATCAAGGACACTGCCTTTAATTGTTTAAGTGAGCCTGAAGACCTACTTAGTTGCTTCAGGTGGTGTTTGATTTAGGTTGGTGCGACCTTCTTGCAGGCCAGTCAGCGCCAGGAGAGGGTTTTGGCACCCCTGATGTAGGGCTTGAGGTTGAGTTCCCGTACCAGGCGGTTGATGCAGCCGTCAGATTGCGCTCTACGATGGGTGGCGTAGAGCTAAAAATTTCTATCACGACATTTTCCACTGTTCTGACGATAATCGATATTATATTCGCGATATGACATTCTCGGATAGGAGAAAACAATTCGGCAAAATATTTTTAACCTTACAAACTAAAAAAGTGAGGTTTTGGCCAAGACCTGGAAAGTATGAAAACAAAGCCATTCCTCTTGTATAATGCTCTTAGTTGTCCTGTTTGTTGAAAAGGGTAATAAAATAAACATATTGGGTGAAATGCCCATGAGTGATGTTTTATATATTTATTTATTTATTGGCATTGAGTTCATAAAATCCAGCATGTGACAACTTTATTAACCTAGCGGAGATTTATTTTGAAAACTGTACTTTTTTTTAACTTAAATACTTTATATTTTTTCATTTTTGTTGGCGAAGGACAAGCGTGCTATCACTCTTTTGTCAGAGGATTATTTTTCCGCATGACACTTTTGATAAGTGGATGGATGGGTGTAAATCTCAGCTCTGCTGTTGGGGGGAGTATGACCTGTCATTCACTACATAGATTACATACCTGTGCCGGAGGAGATTGAACTCAACTTGTTCTTGAGAATATTCATCCTTCCTGCCTAAGCCGATCGTCTCTTTGTAAATTGCCTCTCTTTGATTGCTAGCCCACAAAGTGAGTTTGCTGTGTTTTGCCTGTTATCATTTGTTTGCTGAATATGCCATCTAGTGCATGAAAACACTGACACAACTCATGAAAAGATATGTTTGTTCACTCACTAGATCTTTCGGTATTTTCTCTGTCGCTCCTTGAGGGTCCTTCAGGGCATGCTGCTCCAGAAATGTGCGTCTCTTCAAAACGCTTTGCTACAAAGTCATCAATTCTGTCATCAAGCTTGTGTTTGCTACCTGTGGAAAGTTGATGTAGTGTTTGTTTGCTTACATTCTTGTTCTCTTACACCGATTCCAAATACACAGGTTTAGTTTTATTGAATAGTTCATATTTTAAGGCATTTATAAGCATCCCGCACACCTTTGTTTGAAATACTTCCCTTTTTTCACGTCTGTCCCTCTGTATAACCCCAGGCCAGCGGTCTTGTCTTTGTTTAATTCCTTCTTGTCGCATGTCGTGTTCAGACATTAGTGGCAATTAAAGGTGAAGGCTGTCCAGATGTGTGGCTAAGAGTAGGGGTAGAGCTAGAGTGGACACACTTGTGGCCATATGGTGGAGTTTCCCTCAGCCTTGCACTCGTAATTTGCTAAGCTCAGACTTTAAAGCCAATGTGAATGGCTCTTTAAAACTCATTTTGTTTTGTAATGTGACATATTTAGAGTCAAACAAGGTATTCAAGGAGGAAAACTAATGCACACGGCCTTTCAGTATGATTAAAAATTTATAAATATGCTCATATGCTTCTAAACTGTGGAAAATGTGCACACGTTTCCACACGCTCAGACATACATTCCTACATATAGCTCTGGACTCATTGGCACAGCGTGGCTTGCAGACACAGCCTGTTCCACTGGCAGCCCAACTGCTGACGCTGTCACCTGTCTATGTGGATAAAGGTGATTTTGTTAGCACAGCCGTGCTGAAGCACTGGCATACCTCGCCCACATTCGTCCTCTGATAGGGACTGGGATTCGGAAAAGATGAGCCAATAGCTCTATATAATGTTTTTAAGCTAGGTCTGTGCCTTTACCACAATGTGTGGTCATGTTATTAGGTTAAATATCACAGGATATTTTCTTTTTAAATAATACCATATGTGCTGTACACACATATTTTATATTGTATCTTCTGAAATTATTGCAAATATTTAAATTTGTCAGCCTTCCAGATGTAATGGAATAGGGATGTATGAACACTCACCCCCATCCCTAAAAATAATTATAAAAAAATTAAAGCTGCAACATTTGGCGCTGTTGCAGTAGGCTGTAAACATATTAAAAATTAAATTGCACCTACAGGCTTTGAAGTTGCATTTTTAATCTGCAATCTCACAACTTTATTCATGTTCACTCCCTCACATTTCTAAGGTGCTACTATCGGAAATTAGGTCAGTGGTTTAACTGTCAAAGTATGCATGTTGTGTAGCAGAAAATACATCAAAGCATATCATAACAATCAATCAATAAATCTGCTGTGTGTTTTTTTTTTTTTTTGCTGTAGTGTCATATTCCATCACAGATGTACTGTAAAAGAGAATATGTGGTAATATGTTTTTGCAGTATTCCTAAAAATATCATAGGCAGTGTGGTTCTAAACTGTTGGGTTGTTACCCATAAAGGGATCACGGGTCTGTTCAGAAAGGGCAATGGCTGTATGGAATACTTCACAATGAGGTTCAGTTTGTTATTTTATAATAGTTAACATCTACTTTTGATTGATGTAAACTTCCAGATTTTTTTTTTGCTTTTTATGTTATGTTAATTTGTATGTTAGTTTTATTTAATTTTTTGTTTGGAAAGTCATGAAGGTATTTCACTGCATGTTGTACTGTGTGTGGTTATGTGTCTGACCAGTAAAAATTACATTTGATTTTGGTTAATGCATTAAGTATCATTATTAATCGAGGTTAATGTTAATTTATAAATGTTATTGTTCATGTTTATTCATAATATTATTTTATTTACAATTAATTATTGTAATTATTTGTTTTATTTTCAACTTTTAAATAAAAAAAAATTAAATGTAAAAAGTTGTATTAAATACATACTGAAAAACAAATCTTATTTTAAAGTGTCATCCTAATAATTTATCTTTTTTTAAGATTCTGTAAGTTGTGATAATACATTTGGACTTTTTTGGTACTGTGTTTGGTCACGTCTTGAAGTCCAATGTAACATAATGTAAAATAATTTTTAAAAATGCTATATAGAGTGTCGTTGGTTTTCACTAATTGATACTTTTGGTGAACTTGGCTCCAAGCTGGTTTCCTAATGCTGCTGTGCAATGGAGTGAGGTTGTTTAATTTTCTGTGGGAGAATCTAATTGAGAGAAATTACGCCATTGTAAGTTTATGCAGTCCCTGCTCTGTTTTTCAGGATCAGGTTGTTTCATGCCACTTAACAGATGTTCAGTCAAGAGTGCCGTTTGCAGCCTTTAATGTGGCTTTTTACAGCCATCGAGCTCATGTTTATTGGCTTACATGTTTATGGCGATGGTCGTCGCATGAATTTCTCAGCAAAATGGGCACTGTGTGGTCCGACACTTATTTAGCGACCCGTCAGAGAGCAATTTAAGTGGACACAGATGTGCCCATGACACAAGCCAGCTGTGACTGACAAAGACAACATTTGCAAAAACAGCAAAAAAAAGCACATTATTAGTCCATCGAAGCTTTGTGTAGTTTCAAGGTTTAAGTTACCAAATTGTACTAATTACAACAAAATGCAGAAAATATGGAAACAAGGCATGTAATCGCATGTATGTGATTTGCTAGGGCTGTGATGTGCGGATAAATGAACCTCCTCAACCTCCGTTCCATTGGCATCACGATCCCCTGAGGCTTGAGCCATATGGGTGGCTGCGAATGGACTGTTAGAGCAGACGGTGGCCGCAGCGCTCCTCTTTGGCACAGGTGGCATGGTGGCACTGGCTCAGGCCGATGGATCCAAGAGAGCGCTGCTTAGTCAGCCCACCATCTCCCTCAAGGGGTCCGGGCCCTCACACCGCGCCTGGGTTGCCAGTGCCAGCGCACACCCACCTGCTGGTCAGGATGCAGTAAAGCCGAGGTCCGGCTATACCGACTGTCTTCAGTGTCTCAGTTTACTGGTAAAGAAGCAACGAGGGAGCTTCTAATCTACATTAGTGAGTTTTCAACCTATTTCAGGCCAAGGATTGAAAGATGGAACGGGAAACCCTTTTTACCTGCTGTATGAAACTGAGCTCATAGCTATAAAAATTTAACATATTCTTATTCTTTTTGTTTACATTGCAGCTGACATGGAAACCATGTATCTGTACTGCTATACAGACTTGTATATGTGTGTAACATTTTAATTTCACTTAAAACTTTAATGTAGAGATTTATAGAATTATAGGCATTAACCATTTGTTCTGACCATTTTTTAAATTTATTACCTTATGAATGATTTTAATTGTTTACCTGATGATACAAGTTTTTTTTTTTTTTTTTTTCTAAAATTGTCTCTTGATTTAATCAGATCCATTAGTCTTGATCTTGGTTTTTTATTCTGGAATGATTTATAATAATTCCCAAAAAGACATAAAATGCAACAGGAGAGGCATTTTGCACTGTAGTTGAATATAGCCAATATAATACATCAGACTTCATATTTATAGTCTTAAAATTTTTGTTGTTCCAATAAAATAAATAAATAACTTTTATGTCATAATGCCAGCGAACTAATAACACAAATGTGTAATACATTTGCATAGCATGTGACAAAATCAATAATGACAAAAAAAATCAAGCAGCTTAAATCAAACTAAATCAAATGACTGTATAAAAGTATTGATAATTATTAATTCTGTAATCAGTGTAATTAAATTTTAATATTTTGATGCATCAATGCAATATAAATTACAATACATACTTAAGAAATTTAATATTCAGATTATGATTACATTTATGATGCATCAGGCTGGATATTAAAAATGCATCAATGCATGTTTGAGAGGGAACCTTTGATGGTTGGAATATTATATTTTTGTTTAATCAATCCAATAAAATTGCAATACATAAATTATGTAATTTCATAATCCTATAATAATAATAATTTCATATAGATGTAAGGTATATATATCTTTCATATATATTATATATTATAGATTATTATATATATTATATAGATATATCTAATATACAGGTGCATCTCAATAAATTATTATGTCGTGGAAAAGTTCATTTATTTCGGTTCAACTCAAATTTTGAAACTCGTGTATTAAATTAATTCAAGGCACACAGACTGAAGTAGTTTAAGTCTTTGGTTTCTTTTAATTGTGATGATTTTGGCTCAGCTTTAACAAAAACCCACCAATTCACTATCTCAACAAATTTTTATTATACTTCATAAGACCAATAAAAAAAAGTGAATTGTTGTGAATTGTTGGCCTTCTGGAAAGTATGTTCATTTACTGTACATGTACTCAATACTTGGTAGGGGCTCCTTTTGCTTTAATTACTGCCTCAATTCGGCGTGGCATGGAGGTGATCGGTTTGTGGCACTGCTGAGGTGGTATGAAGCCCAGGTTTCTTTGACAGTGGCCCTCAGCTCATCTGCATTTTTTGGTCTCTTGTTTCTCATTTTCTTCTTGACAATACCCCATATATTCTCTTTGGGGTTCAGGTCTGGTGAGTTTGCTGTCCAGTTAAGCACACCAACACCATGGTCATTTAAACCAACTTTTGGTGCTTTTGGCAGTGTGGGAGGTGCCAAATCCTGCTGGAAAATGAAATCAGCATCTTCAAAAAGCTGGTCAGCAGAAGGAAGCATGAAGTGCTCCAAAATTTCTTGGTAAACGGGTGCAGTGACGTTGGTTTTCAAAAACACAATGGACCAACACCAGCAGATGACATTGCACCCCAAATCATCACAGACTGTAGAAACTTAACACTGGACTTCAAGCAACTTGGTCTATGAGGTTCTCCACCCTTCCTCCAGACACTAGTACCTTGGTTTCCAAATGAAATACAAACTTGCTCTCATCTGAAAAGAGGCCTTTGGACCACTGGGCAACAGTCCAGCTCTTCTTCTCCTTAGCCCAGGTAAGACACCTCTGACGTTGTCTGTGGTTCAGGAGTGGCTTAACAAGAGGAATACGACAACTGTAGCCAAATTCCTTGACACGTCTGTGTGTGGTGGCTCTTGATACCTTGACCCCCTGCCTCAGTCCATTCCTTATGAAGTTCACTCAAATTCTTGAATCGATTGTGCTTGACAATCCTCATTATCTGCGGTTCTCTTGGTTGGTTGTGCATCTTTTTCTTCCACACTTTTTCCTTCCACTCAACTTTCTATGAATATGTTTGGATACAGCACTCTGTGAACAGCCCGCTTCTTTGGCAATGAATGTTTGTGGCTTACCCTCCTTGTGAAGGGTGTCAATGATTGTCTTCTGGACAACTGTCAGATCAGCAGTCTTCCCCATGATTGTGTAGCCTAGTGAACCAAACTGAGAGACCATTTTGAAGGCTCAGGAAACCTTTGTAGGTGTTTTGAGTTGATTAGCTGATTGGCATGTCACCATATTCTAATTTGTTGAGATAGTGAATTGGTGGGTTTTTGTGAGCCAAAATCATCACAATTAAAGACCCATAGACTAAACTACTTCAGTCTGTGTGCATTGAATTTATTTAATACACGCGTTTCACAATTTGAGTTGAATTACTGAAATAACTTGAACTTTTCCACGACATTCTAATTTATTGAGATGCACCTATATAATATATATATATATATAGGTTGTGTGTGTGTGTGTGTGTTTGGTGTGTGTGTGTGTATCGATATACACATGTTTGATATGTACGTTTGATGTCCTCTCTGTTGGCATGGTGTGTAAAAATGGTTTTCTGAACGTGTGTGCTGTGTCAAACTGCAGATTGTGCCCTTGTATTATTCCTAGTTGCAGAAGCTTAGACCTTCACCATGCTTTGCATCTCCTGAGCTTTACCTCAATCCTTGAAGCCGCTCTTGGGAAAATGTTAAAGCACGACAGGGCAGCTACTGACAGAGGAGAACGGCACCTTGCAGCTCAGCTCGTAGGCTTCACATTAACAAGGGGAGCACCCTGCCACCCTCAATAATACCTTCAGCTTCCTCTTACCACACCGTGCTCCCCTGCCATCGCTCCGAGGGAAATTTAGACATCACTTTTTATGTCTACCTTCCCCCTTCCCGCACACACCTCCGCTTATGAACCTTGCATATAAATGCACTTGGGTGCTGTCTTGATTGATGGCAATTAGCATTTGGTAATGATAACAGATGTTTGCGGTGCCAGGAGGCTAGTACCTGCCGCCCACTCCGCCATCTGCCGTGGGCTTCAGGGGCCTGGCACAAAGGCTGGCTGGCACGGGATAGTTAGCAGGGTGGAGAGGGCAAGATGAGGGGTGGTACATTGTTGTTGTCCCCTCTTTATTTGACATGAGGAGCAGGGCCAAACTGCAGGGGGTTTCCTGTGAACGCTGTGTCACCTGGTGCTGCTGAGTACATTTGGACAGGACACACGTTTTGTGGGCATGTATTATTTATTAGTCTCTTAGGGCTTTGAGTGGGAGTGTGAAATATGGGACTTTTAAATAGCCATAATGTTCCTAATTTCAACTTTTGAAACTGCACTGTGCAAATTACGGAAGTAAATGGACAGATGTTGAAATACTGAGCATATAGTATATAGTTATTCAATACACTTAATTACTTTTTGCTATTTATTTTTTTTCATTGACCACTATGTTACATCTGGTCAGTCTTCATCTTACTATAAACCTCGATGGGTTTGTTAATTGCTCTAAAAGTTGCAGAGCAAGGGCCTGGTTTGGCTGAGGATACACTTTGTTAGAAGATGAACTAAAGTCGGCGCAGCCTCTTATCTGTTGTCCTCAAAGGACTGCGAAAAAAAGATGAGGATCAACTGTGTTTAGACTTTGATTGGTCTTTTTTCTTTTTGCTTATGTCAACTAAATTCTCTTTTCTTTACACTTTGAGGACTGCCCTCACTAGTTCTTCTAAGATTGTAATATCGATGACCTGTTCAGAATGAAATTCATTCAGCTGTGCACAAAATTAATACTTAAAAGATATCCAAGCAAGAGGATTCACACCTAAATATTTCCTTACTTTCTAGAGAATTTTTGGAAACCCCAGACACATCAATCCTGTAGCGTTCAGCAAGTGTCATTTATTTTACTTTCCTTTTTGGTCCATCAAAAGTTCTGTGATAAGGTTTTGGCGGTATATTTCAGGCTATCTTCCACAAATAATACTGTACACTGAGGGGAATTCACTAAGACTGAATAGATTCCGCCGATTTGCATAGATTTTTTTCTGCATAGTGCCCGATTCACTAAAAGAATTATGCAAATGCAAGCAAAGGGTTTTTTCACACTTAAAGTGAATTGTACTGACAATGCAACCAAAAGTCATTAATTTTTAATGAGAGTTGGTATTTTTCATATGGTGGCATGAGCAATATTGACTGTTAATGATGGGACAAAGCTAAGCTGAGTTCAACTTAATGCAAATGAGTAATTAGATGACTACCAATGGGAAAACATTAGAGCTCACAAGATACTTTTTATCATACCCTCAGTATATCTATTTTTTTCAATACAATATGGCTTTTCTTTTAAACTGAAATGGTCCTTCTCGTGTGTTTCGCATTCAGATATGGAGTTGAGTGTGTTTGTTCACCTTTTCCTGATGGCAGATACTAGGCTGTTGTTCCCTGTCAAATTCACTCAAGAGGAACACGTGTCATATGTATCATAGCCGTCTCTGTGAACAGCTGCATTCTCAAACACGCTCCCTTTCACAGGTCTCACTCACCCCGATTTTCTCCGTGCAAAATCAATACTCTAATCTTCATCCCAGCCCTTCTCAATAAGTCTATATTTCTCACACTGCTCAAATAAAGGTGACCTCTATGAGCCATTGGTATTAATATCCCAAGCTGGCACATGGGATGTGCAGTCTGCTTTTAATGTTAGTATTTGGCTGTCTGTCATTCACTAACAGGTAAAAATTATGTGAGCATATTCACATAGAATTTATCTAACATATTTTAAAATAAAATTTACTTATTTATTAACATTCTTATTCAAATGTATCTAAATGTTTCTAAATTTAAAACAAACTTAAACCACAGAGTACAAAAATTGAAATGTTTTGTCAAAATATTTTGTTGTTTTATACTAAATTAGAATAATCCAGATTCATTCACTTTAAAATGAGGGTGAAAACATATTTATATGTAGACACTTGTGATTCTTGTGGAAATTTTGTGTGAGAACATTTTCTGTGAGCATAGATAGCTACTTAATTACATAATTCATCACTAACTGATATTAAATAATTAAAAAGGTGTAGCGACATAAGCAAAGAGCATGTTGGCATTTCTAAACACTCCTGGTGTAAACTTGAAAATAGAAGTCAACTTGTCATAACTCAGTTCAATGAATGGCCACAATGACTTACAAAACACCTAATGAATTCTTCATGTCATTTGCAAAATTCTTAGTTTGAACTGTGCGTTAACAGTTTGATTTGCGTACAATGAATTAGCAAATTAATTCAAAGTGCTGGGGCAACTTCAAATTGACTTTGGTTTTGTTTGAGCTCATTTTCATTTCTCTCCATGGAGAGTCGACCAACTCGGTAAACATGCTTGAATGAAGGAATTCTTCAGCTGTCACTCAAAAATGTAATTAACGTGCATTATTCTTTCAGAAATTCATAACCTTGAGCCAAGACATACAAATGAGGATTGAAAAGAATGATTTATAGCACTAATATGACACAGATGGAATGACTGTGCTGGTACCAAAAGGAAGAGGATGTAGCTTCTGTGTTGGCATGTTTCACACTGTTTGTGCTAATATTGACATAGGAAATTGAGTCCACTAGGTAAAGTGTCCTTGACTAGTTAATACTCCAGTGCTTTCAGAAATGCAGGTTTGAATGGAAAGGGTCAGGGGATTTTTTTTCCAGAATTTCCATAACCAAAGTCCCAATCTCTGCCTAAAATAGGATGTTTATGTCCGTCAATAACCACTTTTTAAAATCGTCCAACAAATCGTCTTGACTGGTACAGAGGGTCTCAAAAGTGCTCGCAGGCTCTGGTTACAAATTATTACCGTCTAGGAATTACGTTGGAGTGGAACAATACATGTTGAATCTCTGCGGAAAACATGCAGAGGGTAATTTAATCTTGTAACATGAAGATTATTTTTGATTGCAATGCAGTTTGATCTGTTTGTCTCTTTAATTTGGCTCCAACCAGCTGACATTTTCACAGTATTTAATAAAAGCTGCACTCGATTTGTGGCCGGGTGACAATCTTTTATTTACTTGGTGTGGGTAAAACCATTAATTCACGGTAATTAATGTGTGAAGTATGGAGGGCGCGGGTACAGCCTCATCCGCTGGGAGGCTTTGTGGAACAGATTCATTCGTCTTGATTAGACACACTTAGCTTCGGCTTTCCTTGTGTGGCTTTTCCATTTTAATATCAGCTAGCCACTTGCAAGCCACACGTCTCGATGCGATGTTCTCCGGTATCGATGCTCAGCAGGCGTTGCATCTATGGATCTGGTACCTTAATCGCTAGCCTTTGGTGGTTTGGCCACAACCAGGTTTATAAAGAAGTTTGTGATTTGTTCTGGCCTTTAGCCTCAGTGTGTTTAGAGCAGAGTCAGGCTTTCTGATGAGCTTTGAGGGGATGGACTAACCCTGAGAGACAGGTCATGGATTGAGTTAATGGTGTCTCTGTGACTTGGTGCAGAACAATCGCTGGAGGGACGAGGGGCATTTTTGTCCAGAGCATCAAGGGCATAAATACACATTGTCTGAAATTGTGGGACTGTACACAATCCCAGTGTCAATTCATCCATATCAGCCCTTAAGAATTGTTGTTGAAGTGAGAGGGCTAATTTGACAAGACGTGAATTAACACCTTTCAAGGAATCTGGCACATTGGCATAGTTAGAGAAGATCCAGAAACAAGTTTAGTTCTGAAGGCCCCGTCGACCACTTAAAGAGACAGTTCATCCAAAAATGAAAATTATGTCTATTTATTATGACAACTTCCGGTTGTTCCAATCTGTATACTGAATTTCTTCCATGAAAATATCAGTTTTTATTTTATTTTATTATTTTATTTTATTTTATTTTTATTTTATTTTATTTTATTTTTATTTTATTTATTTTGTCGTGTCTTGTCTTTTTTTATAACTATGCAATTGATTCTTTACGATAATACCCTATTTCATACCATATTATAGTGAGGAACAGACCAAAATTGAATAATCTTCAGACCACATATTTGTGTTAATGATGATACAGTCAGAATTATGGACTTGATGGCCGAATCAGTCCGATGGGTGAACAAATCATTCTAACTGATTCTGTGAACTGAATCAGCTGATTCATTGAAAAGATCTGGCTAATAATACTTGTTTTTATTTTTTATCACAAATCAGACATTGTTGCTTTCGTAAATTCTAATGAACATGCCAAACAGAATATTATTGAGCTTTTATATCTAAGCTTGAACGCTCCAATCTCTGTTCTTCATAAGTGGATGGGAAAAAAACGACCAGTACCATTTCAATATTTAAATCATAAGTCATACACGTTTGGATGAAGGTGAGTAATTGACAGAATTTTCATTTTTGGGCGAAGTGCCCCTTTAAAGCATCAATATCTTTTTCAGAAACCTGGTAACAAATTTTAATAACCTGGAGGCCTCTGAAAAAAGAGCCAAATATCAGATTTATCCAGAGATATAGACCCTGTGAAATTAACTTCAGCTTTCTTCATTTACCTTTTCTCTGTTTGTTTTCACTTTATGTAAATGTAAATCCACCATCACCTAATGCTCTGAAATCTCTATATATTCGATAGATTTTCCTCAATAGGCAGCTGGAAGGCATCACAGTTTGCCAGCATTACATCTCCACAATGTAATCAAGGTAGTGACAATCCCGACAGCTGACCAATCAGATCTAATATATCCCGAGCATGGAGAACTGCTCTGTCAGGAGAATCAGCCTAGGCTGTATTAAAATTCGAGATGTGTCTAAAATTGGCCCGGCCTCTGGCTTGTGGTTAACGTGCTCTATCGGGATTCTGCACAGGTCTGGGGACCAATCTTCAGGCCTGATTTATCTGATGTTTTCTAAACAACTGACAGGGGGAAACAAATTCATCTGGGCATTAAAATACAGCAGCAGGCCCCCGGCAGATTCCAGGAAGAGACCTGGCCGTCATTCTGCCGCCAGGCCACCATTAGCTTTATTAGAAATCCAATCCTGTCCTCTCCTGTGAACCTGGATCCATAATACACACCTGCCTAACAAAGTAAGCATAAATGTGCATTAAATTACTAACAGAATGGAGAAAACTGTATCAAAGCCTGTTTCATCTGATTATTTATCACAAGAAGGCATTGAGATGAAGAATGACAACACGTGAGAAAAACCTGTACCTACGATGTCTAATGCATACAAGGATATTGTATTGTTAGCAGTTGTTGATAATAGTTCATTATAAACAGATTGTCAAAAAAATTATTTTATTAAGGAATTGGTTGAAAATGAATCATGTAGGCTGTGCAGTGATCATAAGATTAACCAATGACTCGTG
>JADLZN010006707.1:0-42070 GCA_018155175.1 Sinocyclocheilus anophthalmus | reverse complement strand
GGCAAAGTAGGTGTTATTTTATCTTCTAATATGCCATGTCATTATGTAATATGCTGAAAAGGCATTTTGTTTTGTCATTCCTCTATATAAATTGCTGGAAAATGCTATAGAGGACTGATCTGCCGGAAGGTTGCCTACAATCATTTTTTTTAATGGTTTTATAAAAGGGGGGGGGGGGGAAGTCTCTTTGTGGAACAAGTCTGAATAGATATATATTATATTATATATATTATATTTATATAAATATATAATATAATATATAGATTATAATATTAACGCTTAAAAAAAGTATGATTAATATTTTTTATGGACAACTTTGATAATGAGAAAGTCAAAAGAAACATTTATTTAAACCGAATATTTGTAACATTTAACTGGCGTTATTGCATTTTTGATTAATTGAGGCATCTTGCTGAATTATAAAATAAAAAAATTTATTTCTTAAAGAAAAGAAATCTAAGTCTTATGGACCCCAAAAATTAAACGTTGTATATTTTCTAAATAAGAAGTAAAATAAAGGACAGCACCAGACAGATAAAACATTATATAGTAAAAAATTATTATATAATATACTAACTTAAGTATCAGAAGAGATTGAAAGCTGAGTGACCGTTCCTAGTGTACTAAAAAGAGTTGCTGAAAATCAGCGCAAACTTTTTGCAAAACACATGTAAATATATATATAAACAGGATGTGGAAATGTTGCAACAGCAAAAGTTAATGGTGCATAACTACAGGAGGACTTCATCCGTCCATCTGACTGACAGCTACGGCCGGTCAAAGTCTTTCCTGAACACCATGTGGCAGCTTTAGATGGTCTCCTGCAATCACATCCTGTAAATGAGAGAAAGAGGGAGGTTTGGGGCTCAGGGAAACGACGCAGGAAAAAAAACTGGGGGGGGGATTACATTTCACAGCACAGCTGGCCACACCTAGAGCAAAGAGTCGGAGCGAGGGAGGGAAAACCGGAGAGCGGCCGAGCGAGACTACCTTTTCCTCTTCCCTCCCTTTGCTGTGTTTGCCCCTGCATACACACCGACCCAAAATTATACCAGATGTCACTTCAAGAGTGGAAGCCGCCCTCAGTCTGCAATGAAGAATTCAAGAAATTCTGGAAAGGCACCATTCAGAAAGCCTACCTCTCAAGAACCTTGCTTACCTTTAAACGTTATGGGCTTTCTGCGTATTCATCTTTTGGTTGTGTTTGCAGATGGGACATTGATAAACTGTGAAATCATTGGTCAGGAGGAGAGCTGGACAGGTGTGTCAGAGATCATATTGCTTATATACATCATCTGTGCTTTCTCAGTTTGTGTATGTGTGAGATCAACAAAGAATGGCAGCAGGAAAACAAAAAAAGGTGTTAACATGGTTTCTCAGTCATGCTATAGCAGCTCTTCACTCTAGAGTTCCTCCCCGCTGTGATACTGGGAAGGTGATATGACAACAGAGATTCATTGTAACCGATTGCAGAGATATGGGCATGTGCGTCTTATTCTTTACAGTGCAGATTCATTTTAAGGGTTCATGGTGACAGTAAAGGTGACCAGCCATCAGACTAAGGAAGCCACACTGAAACTCTATAAACGCAAACCCTTTTAATCCAAACTCTATTTCCTTGGGGCTTTCTGAAGGCGACAAATAGTCTTCTCAAAGCCACCGTCCCTGATGAGGTGACTTTTATATGGCCTGCGCTCCTCCACATGACTTTGCCAAAAATGAAAAAAAAATAAAGATTCAAAGCTGTATGCAGTGTGATTGGCATTCATGGAAGGAATACTAGTCAGGTAATAGGTTTACTACTAAGTGGTATTGAAGTATTCATTATATTTATTATATTATTAATGTAATATTATTAAATATTAAGACTGACAGCTCATTATCATCATTATTTATTTATTTATTGCAAATACAAGTGTATTTTGAACAGAGATTGCATATTTTTTTAAATATTAAAATATGTAGCGTATGACCACTCCAACACACAATATATATTTTGGTAGCTAGATTTAACAAATACTCTGTAACAGCCATGAGTGGCAGGAACAGGCCCCTGATTCCATGGTAAACCTGACACCCGATCCATTTACGACCTCCTGGAATCTAGGTGAAGAAAATCCCCTTCCTTGCCCATAAGAAAAATCCACAAGGAATGGACTTTTCTAATAATTAATTCATAGGAAAACATTTCTTTGAATGAACAGGGTGATCCTTAAGCATGGCGGGGTAGTTATTGTCATTGTGTATTGGTCTCTTGTATTTTTAGGACTATTTAGTAGGCTTGTGACACCGGGAAACCCATTTCCTATCATACCTTTCACTATAGTATCTACCGTGTCAAGTATCTATGAATTCTCCTTCTTATGATCGAAACAAGCTTGTATATTATATGGTGGTACATAGGCATTATATATTAGGGCCCTGAGAATCGTTATTAATTTCGATTTAAGTCCATTTGCAATTTACCATGCTTAGAGAACAAAGGGTCGTAACCCCTCCAGCAATTGCCACCTCCCACTAGGAAATTTCCATCTCTCTCATTGGACAAGCCAATCTTGAAAGGCGGGGATCTTCTCCGACCCTAAAAGGCCCGGCTCCAGGGACCCGCCCCAGCCGGTGGTTCGGTCAGATGCTAAGATGAAGATGTGAGAAAAACGCTTAAGGATACCAAAGCATCTGTGCCAGGCCTTTCTTCGGCCTAGACTTTTCCATTCACCAAAGATTCTCTGACTCAAAACTGGTTCATTTTCATCAACCAACTTCAGCAAAGATCACTGGGACTTTAAGATTGCATCAGAATCTCTTTCAGACAGCCGAGACTCGCTAAGTATCAAACTTAGTCGATTTAATTGATGAATTAAGTATCAGTTACACCTTTTTACAAAAGTGTGTTTGAAATAAGAATCTGACGTATCCCTAAAGGTTTAGATCTGCTGAATATGCAAAATGATTCCATAAATGTCATTCCTTATGTCTCCTTCTGTACTGAGTTAAACTTTAACCCTTTCCTATACCAACTGTATGGGTGTGTGTGTATGTGGGGTGTGTGGTGTGTGGTATGTGATGTTAGGACCAGTTTATGGTTATGTAGGATGGTAGACCAGTCTTGTTGTACTGTAGTATGTTGGACTAGTTTAAGTTTTTATGTAGTTAATAAAACCTTACTTTTATCACACTTGACGTGTTCATTGTTTTCTCATAACCGGAGTCACTAATCATGCCGATTTACGCTACAAGCTTTGTAGAATTGTATAGTAAGAAAGTTATTCCCTTAACCAGGAAATTAACATTCTAAGAATTGACAGACAGTTGACCCTGAGAGATCAGCTAAATATCTACAGCGGATCTAAAATATGAATAGTTAATTAAAACTAGTTATGGTTAATTATTCATATTTTCTGTTGTGAGCTAAATTCGTTACAATAGATAATAAAAAATATTACCTTTGAAACTGCATAGATACTTATTAGAAATTCATAAAACAACTGGGCTATATTGCAGGCTTTATTATTATTTATAATTATTAATACACATTTTAGGATGACAAGTTCATCATCATCTTATTTATTATGAAAAGCAAGGTGTCTTTTTTTAACAAGAGCAGGTTACAAGATGACATTTAAAAAAAGATATTATATAATATAAAAATACTAAAATTTTGGTGACGTGTTATATCTTATTAGTATTAATATACAACAAAAAAACGGATATTGCAGTCTTTATTATTGATTAGTCTATTATTATTATTATTCCGGAACCATTTCCCCTCTAATTTTTTGCTTGTGTTATCAGATATCACTGTTCACTGACTATTATTTCCAAAGAAACTCCAATGAACTGTAACTAAAACTTTAAAACTATCTGATGCAGAAGTGAATTGTTTTTCTTGGTATTTATCACATTTTGGTAAACCCACGCTTTGTGGGTGTTCATTTTATACAATAACTAAAAACAGAGAAATAAAAAATGTTGGTCAGTATTATAAATATTTAGACTTGCCGTGCCAGGATAACAGTTATTTAATATTTGTTGTTGTTCTTAATTAGTCAGTTTTCTCACAACTTCAAAACAAAATCAATGCATATATGGATGGACTCCAGTTGACATTCCTTCCATTCATTTAGCAAATCAAATGCTTTTTTTCCACACATTTTTAGCCTACAATAATTTTATCTTCCTTCCTACATGGTTGTAACAGCAGAACTCCACAGCCGTGCATGCATGCAGAAGGAACGTTGCTCTTGAATATGCATTGTGCATATTGGAGTTTCGAAGATTGTAGTTTCTCCAGTTTATGCTTAAGAAACAAGATGAAGGTGGCAAAATGCTTCAGGAAAAATGCTCTGATGTCACTACAAAACACCAGAGCACTAGAGTGGAGAAAAACATCTTAAGTTGTATCCACACTCGGAGCTGCGGCCCCTCACTTTTACTCTTGGTGATTGCTCGCAAAACTGCTTAGCATGCATGGCAGAGAGCCGGGCCATGGGAGTGTGTTCGCTCTCTCCTCCCCTACTTCTTCCAAGCGGTCTTTGCCGCCAGGAAGGCTTCCCAGAGCCACTAAGCACTGCACCAATGATGATTAGTCTAATGAGTGATTAATTAGGGCGCAGGCTGCGGGGAAGGGGTAAGGTGTTGACCTCTCTGAGAGGCCCTGAGAGAGAGAGGGAGAGAGAGAAGGAGGCTAGCTCATAACCTGCAGAAGAAAAGATTCAGTTGAATGCGATTCACAGATCCACAGGAATGGAATGGCCTTAGGGAGCATTTTCCCAATGGGTTAGCTGTCAAAAACCAAATGTGTATACAATTTATATAGTCAATATTACAAAGATTTAAAGGAATAGTTCACATACAATTATAATTCTATCATCATTTACTCTCCCTCATGTTGTCAAGGACTCCATTGAATTTTTTATATGGCAAAAAAAAAAAAAACAAAAAAAAACAACTATTATAAATATATATATATTAATATAATTATTATATATATATATAGATTATATATATATATATCTATTCTTTATTATTATTATTGTGTGTTTTTTTTCCAAAGACAAAAATAAAAGAATGACGCACAATTGGTTGTAAGCGTGCAAAATGGACAGAAGCACCATAAAAGTATCATAAGACTGGCCCTTAAAGGGATAGTACATCAAAAAATAAAAATTCTGTCATCATTTATTCACCCTCAAATAGTTACAAATTTTATGTCTTGTTTTCTTCTGCAGAACACAAAACAGTTATTTTGAAGAATGCTGTAGTCTAAAATACAATGGACACCATTGACTTTCATTGTATGGATATTTTGTCCAAAACACAAAACAAAACAAAGCCTAGGTCCGTAGACAAAATAAAAAAAGAGAGCACAGTGTCCATAATGTTTAAAAATAACACACAAGCACCATAGAAATATCAGTGGTCCTTAAAGAGATAGTCCACCCTAAAATGAAAATGATGTCATCGTTTACTCACCCTCATGTTGTTCCAAATGCTTTTCTTTCTTCTGCTAAACATAAAAGAAAATATTTTGTAGATTGCTGATAACCAAACACTTTCAGTTCCCATTGACTCCCATTACATTTTTTGTCCTTACAAAGTATGAGAACTAAAACTGTTTAGTTACCAACATTCTTCAAAATATCTTTTATATGCCACAGAAGAAACTACAGATACAGATTTGGAATGAAATAAAGGAGGAGTAACTGATGCTCTCCAATTTCCATTTTTGGGTGAACTATCCCTTTAAGCAGGTACTGTATACTGAAAATCCCGACATCCGCCCTAGTTTTCTTTGGCATGCTCATGAGCAAAGATGCTCAATTCATGAACAAATTGTTATTTTGATTCAGCTCTTATAAGTTACAAGTGTTTTATTTATTTTGTCAATTTATTCTGCTGTGTAAAACGCCTAATTCAGACATATCAAAATACTGCAAAATTCAAAATATATGAATTAGACTGCATTATATGCATATGTGATACATCTAGTGTAGGACTGATTTTGTGCAGTGGGTTGAGATGGGCGTTAGGCTGTTTTTCACTCCTTTTCCATCTCTGTCCACAGAGTTGAGTTGAGGATCTGCGTTATGCATGATTAATCTTTATGATGAAGGCGTAATCTTTCCAGCGCTTCTCTTAAAAAATCTGCCTGGATCTTGATTTACAGTTATTTAATTAGAGCCCGAACTCTGTGATCAGAACGTAGCATTACTTAAAGACGGCAACCAAAGGAATCTGGCACGTACACCGTTCAAACAGAAAACTAATGGACGATAACTGTCAGAAACAAAAACTAACTGTAGGTGAATGAGGCAGAGCGTCAGATTTATTGCTGCGGGCGACTTTCTCATCTCCACTTCAGAACAAGCAGCTTTTTAATAGAACTTGGCTTACAGGTGACTTTTCTTTAAGGGTTTCTATTGTGGAGTACATGAGGGTATCGTGGAGAGACAGAGTAGATATAAAAACAGCTCTCTGTTTACACAATAGGCGTGCTCGATTTGATTCGGCAGCCCCTCTGTAGGCATAATGAGCGTAATACAGTACCTTGTGTTATGTGAGGAGATCAGGCACACTCTGTTACAGACCGCAATCGCTTTTGTGCCCACTTACACATCTCATCTCTTGTCTCTCCCCCTCCAGCACAAGACTAACTTTTAAACTACTTTGAACAGAATTATCCGAGTAGCTTGATCAAGCCGAGCGCAGTCGATCAGGTAAAAGCTATTTAGTAAAGCTTCCTCTCTGACAAGAAGTAATTTAAAAAACGGATGAAAACAGCGAGGACTTTATAAGCCATTGGCACTGTATCTGGGGAACAAGCAGAACTGCTTGCTCTGATCGAGGTGGAATGAGTGCATGCGGGTTATGCTACCGGAGGGGAAATGCAACTGTGCATACGTTTTCTTGCCTTGAGTTTTGATGATAATAATCATGTTGGCTGCTCCCGACCTGTAATTTCTCCAATCCAAGATGCTTGCGAGTGATTAACAACCTGTTCTGTGCCGTCTTTACTCGGTTCTCTGCCCTGCGTGTCTCTCTGATAAAACCACTGTTGTGTTTTAATAATGTCTAAGGGTGTTTCTTCAACTATATGGACACTTTTGGCCCTGTGGACTTTAATAAACTCTCTTAAAACACTCTTTTCGCACCCTCACCAGTGTATTTAAAGTCTCTTAACAATGTCCAACAGTGTATATAGCCTACATACATCAGAATAGAATTCAGCTTTTTTTTGTCTTTTTGTTTCAACATTTCCAGTACAGTGTCATTGTGTAGTTAGCATTCTGTAAAGGAAATTATGTGATGGGAATTCAATTTTGAACATATTTCTAAAGGCAAATTTCATTGGTTAAAAATATTAACACAATAACATAATAAATTAATACAGTATATACAAATTCTAATTTTGCATGTTTTCCCCAAATTAACCAAAATTATATATAATGAAAAAACATTCATTTGTTACATTAGATTTTTATTTATTTTTTATTTTTTTTACATTTATTATTTATTTATACATAATTTCTATGACAAGTTTAATTTTGGACAACAATTATTCAGTGTGGTGGAAACAGGGTTAATTATCTTGCTAAAAACTAAAATCCATTGTTAATTGAAATTAAATGTTAATTCAAATAAATGATAAAATCAAACAAAACTAAAATAAAAATAATAAATACTAACAGAATACAAACAACAAACAAAGCAATACATTCTAAATCTTTAACTAAAATGAAAGTGAAAACAAAAATGTTTTTTTTCAGATTTAACAAACTATAGTATATCAATATATTGTGCATAACTGAAATAACACTGGGTGGAAATGGCACCATATTTTTGTACAACCATATTATTTTTGTAGAAATAGATCATTTCACAAAATAATATTAATGGTATATATGGAATTGTAATTTTGCTTATATTTAATTTTTTAAAATGGTAATTAATAATAATCATTAAAAAATAATACAAATAATATTTTTCATTACCCGTCATTCCATTTGACAAAAATAGGCAAAAGAACTACAGTTTTTATGAATGAATGACTGAGTTGAGTTGAGTTGAAATGAATGAATGAATGAATGATGAATGAATGATGATGAATGACATGATCTCAGGACGCATTTATTTCAGGTCTTAATTTTGGTCTAGGGTGGAAGTAAATGGCCTCATTAGCATTACATTTGTGATCTGCTGCCTATCTAAAAACGGCTCTGATAGGGAGCCTGAGATCTGATTGATGTTTTTTATGAATGCCACCTCAGTTATACAGAAATATACATATTTCACCCCCACCCCCCACACAGATTCTGATGCCAAAAGGTTAGGGGCATCATAGGAGGCATTTCCTGCCAGGAACACCGAACCTCTATCACAATGTGAGCACTTTTCTTTGTGTGCCTGGAGGGTGCCTGTGGAGACTCTGGATCTCCGTGTTCTGCTGTAGTTTACACTGGGTGATTACATTTCAGATTTGGATTCAGTTCTCATCTCTGAAGTTTTATGGACCTTTTACACAAGATTTAGTGTGTCTTACTTGGCTCTGGTAACGGCACGTAGAGACTGCGGCAACTCTTTGCTCACATATTAATCAGTTTTGGAGCATAACGAATGTACTGTATTCTTATTAAAATCCAAAATAAAATTTGACATTTTAGAAAAATGGAATGTTGATCTTTGATGAATTTATTACATGATGTGGCAACTAATTAATTTAATCGATCATTATTAATTATATGAATAATACTGACAGGCAGTGGTAAATTTTCATTTATGTATATATTTAAAATTATTTTGTGCTTTTGTTATTGATTTATTATTTATTGTTTTTCAATATTTCATTTTTTTTATATTTTATTTTCTGTTTAGCTTTATTTTTATTTCAGTTTCAGTTTTAGTAGTTTTAATTCTTCATTATGTCATTTATTTATCAAGGGAAAATTTTTAATTTTCATTTCAAGTTTAAGTTTTTCATCTAATATTTATAGTTAATTCCAGTTGCCGAAAATGATTTTTTAATAGTTTTAGTTTTAGTTAACATTTACAAAACTGATTGATAACCCTAAAAATAGTTGGATACTATGAAAGTATACTTAACCCAGTGGAGCTTTTTCACATCATAGGTGAACCGAACCTTAACCAATTTTGACGTAAAGAGTTATGACAAGAGTGTCGATCCCAAATGTCGGAGTGGCTCTCTGGCCACAAGGTTAAAACAATTCCCACCCAATCATACAAATAACACAATGGAATAGCTGTCACACGGGAAGACAACAGAGGTGATGGGAGTGGACAGGGCTGCGGTTTACGTTCAGGTGGAGTGTTCCCGCTAATCCGATTTGACGTTCACATTTGCCGCTTGAGTGGAGCAGCTAGCCAGGCTTTGAAAAGAGCGACAGGCCTCCTTCAACAGGTTTCAGAAGGTGTAGGGTTATGGAAGATTGGCCACAGTAGATGGGGGTGGTTGACCCAGCCATATTTCACTATTAGACTGTGACTGGAGTCACGTTTGACCACTTGCCGTGCTACACCGTGCTATTTCCATATTGCCTCTGCTAAAAGCTATTTTGTCAACATTAGTCATTGTCAAAGCGTATTTCTTCTGTGCCGCAAGAGCGTTTCTCCCATTTTGATCATCAGATGTTTATTTGTTGTTTGTTTGTACCTGGGTGGAATCGTACATTTCAGATTGAGCACAAGCTAAAATCGCGTTGTAAAGCTGCGTTTCACAGGGCACACTTAGCTAAAAGAAGCTATTTGCATATGGTTTCTTCCATTCAGTGGCCCTGTCACTATGTGAGGATCTCATTATAGTCGTGCCCCCTCCAGTGGCTCACAACCCTTCATGATCTCTAAATTTCTCTCTGTCAATCTGCTTTTTCTTCTCCATATAGTGTATGTTGCACAGGGACTAATTAGCAGAGATACAGACCTCTGTGATCTTTCCCCCGCAGTACGGGGTGTCGCCAACTGTGAAATAAAACATGCTGCATAAAAACTACACTGAATTTTCCAGATTTAGCTAAATAATAATTGAAAATATTTATATTATACTAATTAAAAATGAGGGAATGGCATATTACTGCCGATTGTATAGATACTATGGTGCTAATATAATATTTCAAACCACCATATCTATATGTGTCTATCTATCTATCTAATCTATCTAATCTATCTATCTATCTACCTATTCAAAATATCATTTTATTGATTCCTGACACAGTCAGTTTCCTATACACATTCAGTTTAGTAATTGTTTATTTATGAACTATGAGTTATAAATAATATGATAATTTAACTTGAATATAGTAATTAAATATGAGTAATGGTAATATATTGCTTGAATTTTTAACATAAAAATAGTAATTAATTAGGTTTAGTTAATTGACTGAAAGAGTATCACACCACAATACAAACACCAACCACACAAACCCACACCACACACACAATAGCTATATATATATTTATTATTTTTTTCTGGTATCTGCTCTATTGTACCTATTATTATATAATATATTATATATATATATATATATATTATATACCAAAAACACAGTATATATATATATGACAGGTGGAAATGTGGCCAAGTATGGTGGCCCATACTCGGAATAGTGCTCTGCATTTATCCCATCCAAAAAGCACACACACAGCAGTGAACACACACAAACCGTGAACACACACCCTGAGCAGTGGGCAGCCAATACTGCGGCGCCTGGGGAGCATTTGGGTGTTCGGTGCCTTGCTCAAGGGCACCTTGTTGTGGTATTGAAGGTGGGAGAGAGCGCTTTTACATTCACTCCCCCCACCTACAATCGTTGCCGGTATGAGACTCGAACCCAAAACCTTTGGGTTATGAGTCCGACTCTCTAAACATTAGGCCACGACTTCCCCTCTATATATATATAATATATATATATATAATATAATTTACTTAGATATAGATATATATATATATATAGATATATACTGTATATATATATATATACAGTATGTGTGTGTGTGTATATATATACTGTATATATATATATTTTTTTTTTATTATATATATATATATATATAATTATATATATTATTATATATATATATAATTATATAATGTGTTAATTGTCCTATATAAACAACTAGTATTTGATTTATTTAATCTGAGTGATATTGGTTATAGCTGAGTTATATATTTTTTTTTAAGAAAAATTGTTTCATTGATTACGGTTAAGTAATTAGTTTAAGATAAATCTATAGCTAAATGCTAATTATTCTCAACCTGTGGTTCATGGAGTTGAACCAATGAACTGAACTCATGCTTACAGGTAACAGCAATGTGAGTTGTCAGATTTACTCACTAATTGGGGGCACACAAAGCATCATTTTCAGTGAGCAGTTTAGCAGAGACAGTTCATCTTACAGTGATAGGCTTAACTGTGATTCAGAACTGAGGCTGTGACTTGTTGCATCTGAGAGCTGGACAGGAGCAAAATGTTTGTATGAGGAGCAAATTTGTGTATGTAATCACTTAGTGCTGGCTGAGAACACTGTCAGAAATGGTACAAATATGCATTTTGTTTATTAACAAATATTAATATTCTACTCTACATTTAGCAGTTTGAATGCATTTAATATTTTCATTAACATTTAGAATTCAAATGTAAGCTTTTGATCTAAATTTGTGTACACATATAATTAACATTTGCTGTTTTTCCCTTCTATAAAAGATTTATTTAACTAAAAAAAAAAAAAAAAATGGAGCATCGCACAAACTTTTTAGTGGATATTTAAGCTTAATTTGTGAGATTTTACATTAGCAGCCAACGTACTGCAGTTAACAGGAGTGACTTTTCCTTCTGTAGGTTATGTTTTACCCAGAAGGCCTTGATCTTGCAGTCTAGATTCATCATTTAGATAATTGAAATTGCAGTGTTACAAAATAAATAAATAAAGTCATCAAGATGGATCATGACTTCTAGGCCTCTGCGGAAATTAAATTGGTCAAGGTAACCTAATTGCAGACTCATCCAAAAAGAACTTCACCCTCAGGCTGCTGGGTGACAGAATGCATTCAGGATCCAGGTAGATCCTGGAAAAGGACACCCTGGAGCTAAATATGGAGAAAGATAAAAACGGAGAATCCGGCTGGATTGGTATGAAGTGTAGAGTATGTGCTGGTTAATGTAGAAGGGAAAATTGTCCCTAATTAGCATGGAGCTGGAAAAAGGTTAGCATCATGTATCACTGCGCAGGGCAGTGAGACGTATTTTTAATTGGAGATAGGAAAGCTCTGACCAGAACAGTAGGGCTGTGCATTTACCTCCGAATTCTGATAATATCATGTAATTGGAAAGAAATCTGTCATGGAAAACTCTTGCTCGTGTTCTCGAAGGCTTACACTTTAAAGGAAGATTAATTAAGTTACGGCTTCATTGTGTATACTGTGATAATGAGTTGAAAGTTTAAGCAATTATTCCCTTCTCGTTCACTTTTTTTATTTTCTGGCACCGGATATTTTTGTATCTGTGAGTATGTTTGAGGTCAGTTGGAAAGAGCGAAGTTACATCTCACTGACTTGAAAGTAAATGGAATTGAGTTAAATTAATCAACCAGTAATGATTCCGATACCTTTCCCTCCCTATCAAACACTCTATAGAAAACTGTTGAACGGAAGATCAGCCTCAAAACCCTCTTCATTACAGTTTTAGCTTGCCGCACAGCGGGGTTCGTGGAACTCGAACTGATGCTAAATCATCAGTTGGTTAACTGTATGCTCTGACAGGGGACTAATAAATATTGATATGAATTAGTCAGACCATATGTATATCTTTGATTGCTCATTATGGGCAGTGAATGTACTACGCAATGTTAAATCGAGCTGCTACAAATGACAAAGAGCAGAGACCATAAATAGACTTGAAACCTGCTAATGGAAGTCATCATTATGAATTTATGCTTTGAAAAAACATAAATCATTATAGATTGTTTCAAATTGGCACCAGCTCAGCCATGAATGATCGTGTTCATGCAGAGTTAAACTGAAAGGATACAGTAATAGATGAGGAAAAGAAAGACTGGGGTAAAGGTCTGGTGTTTGATAGGCTATGATGTGTAATGAAAAACGATTCTTTAAGAGATGAACTAAGCTGTTGAGTCTGGATATATGCCCACTTACAGTATGTCTCTTTTCTCTGTTATTTGATTATCATTTGATGATTAACTGCTGCCATGATCAATAAAAAAATATGTTTATGCTACTGCTCAAAAGTTTGTGGTCAGTAACACTTCTAATACTTTTAAAAGTTCAGCAAGGATGCATTACCAAAAGTGACAGTAAAGACTGTTACACTGCTACAAAATATTCCATTTAAAAAAAACATTCTATTCATCAAAGAGTCTTGATGAAAAAAAATGGTCCACTAAAAAATTAAAACTGTTTTCAACATTGATAATTATAAGAATTATTTCTTAAGCACCATAAGGATCATGTGATCTGCTATTTCTGAATTGCACTATTTCTGAAATGCAGCAGCTTAGTTAATAAGATGCAGGTTTTTGTGCTGAATTATTGAATTACGTGGCACAACTGTTTAGTGAATTCATCCCTTCATGTTCTGATGTGTGTGCGTACAGTACGTGTTAGTCAGGATTAATATTTGATCAAAACCAACTGTTTTTCAGCAGAATTTTTTGTGTCATAAAGCGTCCAGGAAGTGAGTCATGAGTCTGAATGAATTATGCAACGAATGGAGTTTGTACTACATACTGATTATTACATCATATGGTTGTAGTTGACACAGCATGGCTATATTTAAATATATATATATATATTTATATATATATAATATATATATGATATATAGATATTATATATGTTATTATGTTATTCCCACAATGCACTTAGGTAAAAACAAAATACTCTACCTGCACGGTTAGGTCCAGTTTTGCACGTCATATACTGGACAAGTATCCATAAATTTTCCTAGTGTAAGCCAAATTGTACTGCCATGCGTAAGAGTCCCGATTCTCTTTTTGACATGTCTGCTAGTAACCTACCAGTAAGCTTTTCCCCATTGCTATTCATTTGGAGTTGGAGTCCTGGCTCCAGCTTGTTATCCCCCTTTTGCACTGTTCAATTGCAGTGCAGATCCATTCATTGAATACCAATGGCCATAATTCTTTTTACCTGAGTTTCAACTGGCAACACAATTGGATGAGGTTGATTCCAACAATCACATGGCTGTTTGCACTCAGCAGGATGACAGTGGGCAAGCTTGATGAAATTAAAAAAGTCAAGGTAGGCGCTAAAATGTTGAATTTGCAGAGCTGAGCTGAAAATGGGCCAAGCGCTGGAAAAGAAAGAGGAGGGGAAAAAAAGCAGAGCATGAACTAAATCAAGCCCCTTAATTGTCTTGTTAAGACATGAAAGAGTCGACTGAGTGGGGTGGCCTTGAAGGAAAAGTATAAAAGGGGTGGAACAAGAGAGCAACAGACGGGAAGGAGGATAATGGAAGAGCGGGGAGGGAGAGAATAAAAAGCTGAAGTTAAGTTGACCGACAACTTTGTTTAATTTGGCTGTTTTTACGGAGTGATTGGGAAGCCAGAGCTGTTTGCGGGGGAATGAGATTGTGGCATGCACCGGGGCAGTCTGATGAAGCCATTACGGGCCTCCCTCTCTCGCACTCAATCATTGTGACACATCAATAGGTGCGTTAGATGGTCATTCCTCAAAAGCCAACCGACCCACCTCGCCTACAGTACTAATCGTTCCAATCATTCAGTGAGAAGCCGGGAACCTCTAGCCTCTGTAGCGGTGACCCCTTTCCCAACATTGCCTAAATCCAGCCAACCTTATTCTAGCAAAGCCAGTGTAATTCTTTATCCATCAACTAGTTGGGAATAAAATCCACAGTGTGGAATGCAGCAGTAGATGGATACCTGGACCTTTCTGGTAGATTTTCACCACAAAACTAGTGGGTTGATGTGGTGAAGAACATCATATGAAGCAATCTCAGATGTTTACTAAGCAGAGCAAGGCTTTCTAAGCAGAAAAGACCTTGGACGTCTCCTTTAGTTTCTGAATTTTACCATTTGCCTGGGTTCATTTAGATGAATAGGCTTTTCCAGTCCAGAAATAAAAGCATTTCTGCTGAATTCAAGGCAATACTCTTTACTGTGTTTAGACTCTGCTCTTGTCAGTGCCGTATCACAATGTGCTTCCTTTCAGCAGCACAGCAATCAGATTACACTGTGGTTCCCCCGCTAATATTCCTGCTTTGGCTCTGTCATTTTTCTTTGTCTCTGGCAAGGCATATGGTCTGGCAAACAACACTTCCATGTGATTTTTGGGGTTTTTATAAAACACCTGGTTACTGATGGATTAATTATCCTTGTGTTTAGGGATTTTACAATATATTGGTTCTATAACATACTGTACCATTGGATTTTTTTTTCAAGTGTCAGACCATATTGGATATTTGAAATTCAAAAATTACTATATATTTTATACTATACATTATAATGTGTGATGCCTAAATTCACTTGTCGAAATTAAAGATATTAATTGTATTATTATTTTTTATTATTATTTAAACAAAGTTCTTTAATATAGCAATTTGTCATTATCAAATTATTCAAGTGTTAAATGTAATCTTTATCAAATCTCAAAATAAGTATCTATTTTTCGTAGTGTACATTTATAATTTGATGCCTAAATTCACTTTGTGGTATTTAAAACTATTGATTTTACTTTTTTTATTTAGGAAAAAAAAATCAATTAGCAATTAGTCTGTTATTGGCTGATTTTATTTTATTTTTTTAATCTTCATCAGTCAATTTTGCAATTTTGGATATTTAATTGTGCATGATCATTTCCATTATTTTTACATTTAGAAAAATATGCATTTAAAGTTATTCTTTATAAACACTAATAATTTAATGAATTGCAATGAAAATGCCTAAATTCACTGTAGCATTTTAAAACGATTTTGAGTTTTTATCGTTTTTATTTTTTTATTTAGACAAAGTAGTATAGAATTTTAATAATGTCCATTTTTTGGTGGAGAATAATTATCAGTTTTGTTGATATTGTCCATAAATATCAGTGCTTGTGTTATGAGTCAGCAGGGTTCAAAGTTCACAGGTGAATCTGAGTGTGAGCCGCTCAGAGGTGACACAGTCTTTCTTTCAGTCAGGCTCTATAGCTGGCGAGGGTGCGTCAGTGTGCCCGGCTTTGAAGCACTCCACATAACTGGATTCTTTAGCTACACCTCAGCGGGGGGGTAGGGAGAAAGGATGAGAATCTAGGGAAGAGATGTGTGCGGCACAGTTGCTTTTGTAGGGCTGCCTCCAGCCACCCACTGCAGTAATCAAACTAAGCCAACCTGACCCACTTTGCTGCCGCTATCCAAGCCTCGATTCCTCTTGCTCTCATCCATGTTTCCTTTGCTACCTACCCTTTTTTTTCACGATTCCCTGCCAGGCTGCCCACTCTCCACCTTGTCCACTGTTCTGTATCCACACACAAATGCTCCTCAGTGTAAATGCCGAAATATACGGCTCTACGCATCGCTGCTGCTCCATAGGCAAGCCGAGTAGGAGGTGCTAACAGAAGGAGAATGCAACATCAACCCTGCACGCCTGACAGGTCTCTCTCCCACAGAGGAAGGATGAATTAGATGGAGGGTGCTACAATAGCCAAGCTGATTCGCACATGGCCCTCTGGGTTTTACTCCCACTGGCCTCTGCTTTCCTGCCTCTGAGCCCCATGCTGCTCAACTCCCACCGCAGCCACCGGGGTAAGGATCATTACCTCTGACAAGAGCTTCTCCGTGAGTAATCACCAGTGTGGGAAACCCAACAAACACCCATTTCAATCCTGCCTCTGCTCAGTCAAGAATCCTCTGCATCGCATACATGCCATCTCTGCTTCCTGCCTCTACTGTTAAAGAAAATGTTCACCTGAAAAATGAAAATTCTATCATTATGTATTTTAGAACCGTCTGGAATGCACAAGGAGAATTTTTGAAGAATCTTTTTTTCCATAAAATGTATTGTAGTATGAATCATATTGTAGTATTGTAGCATAATGTGTTGCTTTTTTCGAAATAGTTGGTGGGATGAGTTGTCTAATGGGTCTTAATGGGACAACGTGAAGTGTCGTTCCAAACATTTATGACATTTATCTATGGAACACAACATTTTATTTTATTTTATTTTATTTTATGTTTTTCTTGGTTTTTGCTTTGTTTCTTGTCTGTTTTTTTGTCTGTTGCTGTGTTTTGACCTCATTAACCTCCATTGTAATTCGAGACATTTTTTTTGTTTTGTTTTGTTTTGGCTGATAAAAATATTGACAAAATCACCAATGCAACATATAAACAACATTTTATTTTATTTTAGATGGTTTTGGTTTGTTTCTTGTCTGTTTTTTGTTTTGTTTTGGACCTCATTAACCTCCATTGTAAGGTATAAAAAGTTCAGACATTATTCAGCATATCTTGTGTTTGTGTTTCAATCAGGTTTGGAATGACATGGAAGTCTTGAATAATTAGGCTGATTTCAGGGTCTGCTGACCCCAGTGGGACTAATAACTTAGGTGGTGTTTATATAAAATCTGCTCTTGCATTTAAAACTAGCTGGATTCCAACATAGGGATCTCAAGATACTGTACGTTTCTAGTTTTTGTAAAGATATGTTTTATAGTGACCACATCCATCAAGCACCATACCATAACACCCATTTAAGTACACTGAAAGGTACTTCATTACGACTAATCCAAGTCTTATGAAGCCTATGTGACAGTTTTATGAGGGACAGACTTAAATTTAACATCGTTTTCCTGCACGACAGTTCTCAGAAGTCATTCTCCATTCCACATTTGAAATGGCATGATGTGTATTATTATTACGACATGTGAGAACCGATGGTGTTCGTCAGTAATGATGTGTCATTTGTAAATCTGATTTTAGACTTGGATGAGATTTCAGAATTGTGTGTCATAATGCTGGCACACCTTTCATTTGACCTAATGATATAATACACAGCTGTGAGGCGTATTGAGGCCCGCACCAGCTATTCTGCTATGAAAATTTGACATGACCCCTCATTAATGCATTAGCGATAGTGCTCACAGTCAGATTCTCCGACTGCCTTTCTCTTCTGCTCTGCTTAGAAGCAGCTCAGTGATGATATTGGAATAGCAAAACCTTTGCTCTAACATAAAATTATGCTATTACCCATAGGAAAACAGCGAGAACCAAGTCGGCAGAAAAAAACACTAGCGGTTAAAGTGATTTTCTCTGAGATTCAATAAGTTGTAAATCAGTGAGCACCCTTCCTGCGATTACAGCATTATTTACCTAAGAGAGGCCAAGTCTCTTTGCTGGCGTTGACTTAAACAATGGAAACAGAGAACGCTGCGACTTTTGAACACATAAAAACAAGTTCGACGACACAGTCGTTTCGATTCCCACTATTGCAGCTGTCGGGAAAGCAAATCAAACTTGATGGCTTTTTGTTGTTTTGGTGTTTCTTCATCCTTCGCTCTCTCTATCTCTTTCTCTCTCACTTACTCAAGCACAGGGTATTTGTTCTTTCTTGTATCGTGCCAAATGCTCTTTTCTAAAATAAATGCACTTCACATAATGGACAGTAATATCAACACCACAGAAATATTATCTCTGTAATTTTTTTCCTCATTTTTCAATGAAAGAGTGTTTTTTTTCCCTTTCTCCCTCACAATCTCACAGACAATGCATTTAGCTTAATGAGGGTGGCTGATAAAAATATCGACTCTCGTAAAATCGCCAATGCAACATGTTAAAAAATCGTTCTAATTACTATGTGACCTGACATGAAATATTTCTAGACCAGATGAGATCAAAACAACTCCCTGCTGGGCTTCTCGCTCGGCTTAAGCTGTTCTGTTTCTTTCATCCATTTTCAACTTATTTTCTTTGTGTTCTTCTCTTTTCTTGCTATATTTATTTATTTACAAAATGCTCATGTGGCCACGTGAAATCATGCCAGTACTCTTCGGGGTATAAATCCTTGCTTGTTAAAAAAATTAGTTCACCAATGACCTTCTTTTCATTTCTTATGCAACAATTATTCTGATATTTAATGTTTTTTTGGAAGGTCAATTTTCTTTTATAATACTTAGAAAAACAATAATTGCTATTTGAAATACAAATATTTGCAGTCATGTCTGCCTGCCTTTTTGAATCCTTTCTACACAAGTACTTTGTCTCTGGCAAATTACCCACTTTACACAAATCAAAGCAAACCTTATTATCGGCATGTTGGACACATATTACAGCCTCAAAATAATTGTCACATTGTTTTATGTAAATTCCTTCATTTCTCAGCACTGTACCCATGCAAATGTATTTGATCCATTTTCCCCATTGCATATAAATAGATCCACACCTAAAGCATTTGCTGTACCTTGATATTCTATGTCTGAAGCACAATATCCTACATATTTCATTTGTGACTTGGTTATATATTCTGACATTGAAGCATATTCTTTTCCAATTAACGTCATGTGTTCTTCACTGTGATTTTCCATATACTTGACAACAGCAAGTCTTATTTTCCGATGACTCTTTTCAGAACCACTAATCACTTGAGCTACTGCTCTAAAAAAACTATTACCATCCTTAACAACTTTATGTGTCTTACAAACACTGCCTAAAGTCCCATAAACAAGGGATACTTGTATATATTCTCTTTCAAAATTCAAATTGAATTCATTGCATATTGTTTGTGCAACTTCAGTAGATACAGGACTATATTTGAATGTCATATGACCTGCATTTTCCACAATTTCAAAGAATCACCCACAACTTAAACATCACAATCTACTATCATTCCTGCTGCACAGGTCTCATTTTGCACTGTTTTTAATATGTTGTGTTGTTGTTCAGTCCTAGACTTCATTTGCACTTCAAAATGCAGTTTCTGGTTTTCCAAAGCTAAAACATTATTGTCATTCTTAATATGTGATCTAATATTGTACCCTGTAATATAAGATTCACTGGTTTTGCAATAGCCATAACAACTCTGTAATTCAGGCTCATAAACACAAACTACAGTTTCATAATGGTTTCCATTGCAATTTTCTAAGTAGATACTCTGATTTGACAAAAGCTTACTGTTGCAAGTGTATTTTAACCAACGGCCGTCAAAAAATGTAAATACATTGACTCCTAAATAATCCGCTGTTGCTTGTATTTCAACTTCCGTAGCCCAAATGTTAACATATCGCATTTTGGACTTATTGATGTACTCTGACATTGACGAATACTCTGTTCTCAAAATGTTTTGGTATTTTACACTATTTTTTTCCAACTGTTGCACTACAGCAACTCGTATTTTTCTGTGATACTTTTGTGTGCCAGTCACAGCTTGAGAGATGGCTCGGAAAAAACAGTTGCCATCAGCCACTATACTGTCATTTTTACATGGAGCTCCTAATAAGCCAACACGTGTAAACAGTGGTACATTTGTCTTTTCAAACTCCACATTTAAAAGTGTGCACAAACTTTGACAGACATTTTTACAAATAGGACTAAACATCATATTTTTATTTACTTTATCACTAACAAATTCTACATCTGAATTATCTTCAACAACATCATATCTTTTTAATTTTTTCGAAGTACAATTCCTTACTGAAATCTTACGCTTGTTTCTTACATTACTATTTACTGGCAGATCTTTTGCAAAAGCCAAATCAAGCCCAATTTCAAAAGTCTTGTCAGAGTCTTTACCACCCTCTGTAAGAGTTATACACTTTGTATGTTCGTCTTTTTTACATTTTGATACATCTGGCTGTGAAAAAGAACCGTTCTCCAAAGCCAAGTCATTGGTGGCAAAAGGCATGTTAGGGCTTTTACAACTCACAGTTGCTCTTTCACAAGACCTACTTACATGCTGAATTTGTAAAAGCCTTTGTGAATGGCCCAAACAAACGTCATCACTTGGTTTATATGTCATTGCTGAAATGATTCGCAATTGACTGGATTTCACAGTGACACAGATAAAAGCTATTTCAAAAGGTTGCTCACTGAGCCCTGTAGATAAAAGGCAAATGTGATTGTACAAATCTTTAAGAGAAGAAAAATATACAACAACACTGCTTCCACTTTCATCAATCATGCCAAGAGCACTTCGTGCATGAGAGTCAACCAATGCATACTGTCCGTTTTGAGAGATGATTGCACACGTATTGCTACACACTGTCAAAAGACGTGTCATACTGTGCAAAAACCTTTTCCAGTCCAACTGATAGACTGCTGCAGGCACCACTCTCAATAAATTCACCTTCAACAACATTTACATCACCACTGACAAAGTCACTATATTGAAACAAAAAATTCTCTCCATCAATAACAGTCTCTTTTGGTAAATCATGAACACACAACATATCGGACCGCTGGCTAATCCTATTGGTGTCTCGCAAAGCTGTGTACAACTCATCACCTAAAACTACAACTTTGTCAACATCTTTCGTCTGCCATGAAAAGACACTATGAACTTTATGTTTTGCTAGACTTACCAAAGCTATTGCCATACACTGAAGTCCTCCATATTGAAACTGCTCATTCCCCTGATGAAATGATCCTCTTATACTGTTTTTAAGTCTGACAGAAGTGCTTTTCGCAATGTTAGCTGAAACTTCTGTGCCACTTCTGCTACTTTCAAACCTGACAGAACTTTCCTCAACCTCAGCAGCAACATTGTTACTTTTAAGCCTGAAAAAACTGCTATCAAACTCAGCAGCACCTTCGATGTCAACATAATTCTCTGTAAACACTTTACCACTCTGCAGCTCAGAATCTTCTTGACCCATCTTCACAGAAATGCTACTAACGGCATACCACTGTGCATCTAAAGAGTTCTTTAGATTCCTGATATGAACCATCAGATCATTAAGGCATGTGTTAAAAACAGCCACAGATGTGCCAATAGCAGATGCCATCCCAAACACATCACGAGTGGCACAATCAACCACCACAAAATAATCTTTGCGATGAATGATGGCACTAACTGCGCTGTGAAGGATTAGCAGACACATTCCATCTCTCAACAAATATTCTTGCAGCTTTTCATACATTACACTCTCCTCTTCTAAAGATCCAAAATCTCTGTACACTGGCAGACCAATTTCTACATTACATTTCTTTCCAAACACATTGTGCTCTTCAATCAACTTACACAACTCCTTTTACGGTCTCTTTTCTGGCTTGCCTCACCTACATATGTGGCTAGCTTACTCCCTTCCACACATATGTCATCAACATCGGTGTGTACCCATGTACATACAGGAGCAATGACATGTTTGATTGCTGCAACAACACTACATGCAATCAATGCATTCACATCACAATTCAGTGGTGCAGCTCGAACATCAGTCCAGCAACAACAGACAGCTGCAATTTTTCTGAACATATGCATGCATTATCATCACTCTTACTCTTGATGGATCTTGGAGCGCGTCGCAAACGAAAGCCCTTCTTCTTCGGCATCTACAATAAACAGAAAAAAAAAAAAAATATGACTCAAGTAAAAATGTTTTTATAACATTGTAATGGAAAAAAAAACAAAAACATTTTTTTAAAAAGATTTATTTCATTGATTAAAAAAAAAAAAAAGATATAAACTTTTATATTTCCCTGAAATATTACTCTCAAATTGAAACTTTGAGTGAAAACTTCCCTCAAATTCTTTAAGCATTCTTACTAACAATTAAAAGTTAGTAAACAAATAATTCAATATGTATCTTCATTGTTTCCCACTTATTTTCAGGGAGCATTATTTAACAAAATATTGAATACAATTTTTGCATAAAGCCTCTGGAACTTTGACTTTTTCAATAAATGTTATACAAACTTTCCTATTATCCTGTCAAAACACGTGAAAATTGTATACATTTAAGATACGTGATGTTTATCTCTTACTATGCAATCACTTTTATTTATATATGAAAATGTTTATACAATACACATCAGGGTTTCCCATACATTGATTTATTTGTGGCAGGCCACCACAATATCAAAACTGACTGCCACAAACAGATTTTCCAAAAGGCTCATACTTCGTGCATACACATGGCATGACGTTAAAACTCAAAAAACTGAGTGCAGGTGTTTTTATGTCACTGTATTTCTGAAGGAAACCGACTGTCTTTAGAACATTTTCAATGTCATTTTCATTTCGTCTTGCATGTTATATGCCTGATAAAGCCGCGTTTGTTAGCAGAAGCCGTTACTAGGGCAATCCTCGAATCTGTACCATCCAACAGGCTGTAAGTCTTATATGCGTACATCACAACCGTTGCAAATTTTATGACAGCACTAAGCAATCTCAAATTCTCACCGCCATTCATAAAAAGTCACCGGGTTGAGTAACAGCGCTGATTCTGTTCGCGTTTGGCATTTTGAATCGCTTGAACACTTTTAACCGTCCTGCAGATGGCGCCGCGAGCTCGTGCAGCGCCCTCAGGACAATTCCGGCCATTATGTTTTAGAAAACAATCTTTTCGCAGTTTACTTAGGAATAGGTTAAGGCCAGTTAAACGATTTTCAGTTATAATGCAGTAACTTTTAAACGGGCCATTGTAATATATTTGCTGTCAAGCAAAAAATAAACTCATGTTTATTTTTATTAACAGGGAAACCGCGTAGCACATACTCATCACCTCAGTCACAAAAAACCCTCATAACTTACGCACGCCACACATATAAACGCCAGAATCCTTAAAACCAAAAACTATCAAAAACAGATCGTGAAGAAATTCAATCACATACTATAACGTTAATCACAGCCTTAGCAGTTATTTTATCTCCTAATAACACTTCAATTAATACTCAATATTACAAACTCGTTAGAACTTAGCAAGAGAAAACCACATGAAGCTCTACCTCAACAACCTACGAAGCATCAATAAAAATAATCTATTTAATCATCAAAACTCACCGTGTCCTTTGTCGTTGTTCTTCTTCTTGATCTCCTCTTTAACGTTAAATACTTGGAAATGAGCCGTGAAATATCAAAAGTATCACCAGTTGTGTCTCTCTGAATTTGCTGGAAGCAAAAGGGAACATACAGATAACAGCAATTGGTTTTTACCTCATAGTAAGGAGCGTCTTTTAAAAATTTAAATTAAGCCAATTAGACACGCCATAAAGAAAGGGGGGCGGGACATGATGGGAATCCCGGCTCTTTTTAGGGAACCGGATCATTCGGCTCTGCTCAGTAATAAGATCCGACTCTTTCATCTCCCAAACGGCCTTCATTAGTACCTCTTCTAGCTTTTTTAATTCAGTTTAATTTAGTCATGTTTGGCCTGTGATCACTTAAATTATTAAATGTAATTAGGCTATAAACCTTAATTTTTTTTACATGTTAATTAAAAAACAGCTAATGTAAAACCAAACACTATTACACATATTTTGAACATTATATTTACGGTAAATTGAACTATCCACAATAAACCATTCTAAGAAAATAGACACTTAAAACAGAATAGGCTACATAAGGTTGAAGGTTGCTCCCTGCTGATACAAGAAGGTCTGGGTTTGTTATTGTATTGCGACCATAGCATTGCGTCAAATCGAGAGCAGCGGCGTAATGTCTTCACATGATCACAAGCATATACACATCAGATGATAATCATATTATTCTATCTTATATCAATATACAAAGAGTGAAAAGTGCTCTCAAACGGCAACAAGACTCTCACCGCTCACTGAAGCAGCCGGCTCGTATCCGACTCGCGAACGACACATCACCTGGCTGGGCAGGACATAAAGCATGAGAACCGCAATTGAGTGACTATGTAAAGAATTAACTACGTTTCAAAAGTGTACTGTTTTAATATAATCGCCTAAATAGAAGACTGTTTTCATCAACTTACAGCATGCCCTTTATCTAGGCTATAGGCCTACTTATTATGGTATTCCAATTATTTACCACAAACTGGCTCGATAATAAATCGCTTCAACGATTCACTAGATTGTTTATCCAATCACACAATTAGCGTACTTCATGTATAGACAATTTTATTATGAAAACAACCATTAATGATATGTTTTGTCTAATGCATATAAAGTGACTAGTCTTAGTCAACTGACCTTTTTATACACACCCTGAGAAACCATAAAGAAACATTTAGCCCCTATTTCAAGTGAACTGCTTGATATGATCAACTCATCAATTCTCTACAGAGCTGAACTGTTTCTTCAGTTCTTATTTTAACTAAATATTTGGCCACTCTTTATTATAAAAGTTGTGGCAATTACAGTAATTTCTTAATTTCTGGCAAGAGTGCAAAATCAGTAATTAATAATCATAAAAAATTATTTGTCTGTTACCTTTGGAAAGAAATCCATCTCTTATTTACAAAAGGCTACATGTTGGGTAAAAACTTACCAAAAACGAAATAACCAATAACCACAAGAAACATACCAATTAAAATGATTTTTATTTTCTAACTAAATCACATTTATTTTATATGTTCATTAATTAATCCCCATTACCCTCATCCCCATTAATTATTCAGTTTCAAGGCTTCTTCACTGATCTTTACAGGGTCAGTCTGAGTTCCAGCTTCAGTCACATCTGCACACATATAGAAATACAAATTAATTATTAATTAAAACCTTTTGTTTCATACTAGTTGTTTGATCATGCAATCAACATCAACTCATATATAACACCATATCTACAATATATACACCGAATGCCCAAATTTTTAATAGTCAGTTGTCTGAATTCCTACATATTAAATGTTCACTTGCAATTTTCTATACTATACAAAGTAATATTATTCTTCTTAAACTGTGATGAAATAACATAACACATGATTAACATTTAAGTTAATATCTTACTTTGAAAACTAATAGTGTAACCTCAAAACTCACTGTTACTGTAGTATTTATACTGAGTCTGACCCACTGATCTATATAAATAACTGGATTGCTCATAATTTTCTTAACTGCAATCAGGCTGTAAAATCAACAGAAGTGACTGACAAGCCATATTACTATTCCTCACTGATAGAGGGCATCACTAACTGCCAGCCAAACCTTACCCCAAATGACCAGTTACAGATATACAGCATGTATATATATATACAGTATATATCACATTGTCTCAATAGAATGAGTGTAAATACTTCAAAATTCCAATATGACAGTATGGTTGCTTCACTTTTCATGACATAATCAATCCAGTTCTCTATTATAGATCAGTGGTTTTGAGCACTTAAACTGTATTTCAGCAACAAAAACACACAGACATTTAACTATACCAAAATATTACCACAATTACAACATGACATCATATATTTGGCAACTACAAAACAAAATAAAATGCTTCCAATCACATGCACAGATCAATGATGCCTGCGGACTCCAGCGACTGTAGAGGCATATTTATAATTTCGTTGTTACTTGCCGCGTCTTTTTTTAAAAGAGCCAACCTTTTGCTCTGTACAAAGCCGTAGGCGCACCTGACGGGCCATAGCTCCATGGCCTTATTCACTCGCAAGCTCTGCGCGTAAACCTCCGGGAGGGCATTGAAGTATCCAGGACATGCCATACTGCAAATACAAAAAACAAAATCAAAATATGAACAATACTGAATAGAACATTAGACAATAACTATTTAAGGGATGGTTACCAAGGTTCAGACAGTACCATGAAACAAGCATGTGGCAGCACAGTGCTGACCCAGCTCCGCGTGATGAGTGAACACAGCCTCCATGCATTGGGCCTGGGGTTCAACGTTCGTCATGCAAGATTCTGGGTCAGTGCGGCGCCACCAATGCTTGCGTCACTTTGTCCATCATCTGGTACTTTTCGTACCTTGATGTGGTAGTTCCCTTGCTGTCTTATGAGCGTCCAAGAGCCCTAGATTAATCAAAATATCTTAAATTGTGTTCCAAAGATAAAAGAAGGTCTTAAGGGTTTGGAACAACACGAGGGTGAGTAAACGATGACAAAAATTTCATTTTTGGGTGAACTATCCATTTAAAACTTACAATATAACACCTGCAATAGTGACAGACAAATGAGTTGCAACTACACTGACTTAAGTGTGACACAAAATCCTAAATAAATATCCTAATTTAGTGACAATTAATTTTACAATTAAACACATTAAAGTTGGTAATATTTTTTCAAATGTTGTCAGTTTGTGCCACATCTGTATTTGAGTGGCAAGTGCCACTGAATATTTTGTAATACCAGTGCTATTGCAACCATCTATGGAAACCTGCCTGAATCGTCATTGGCAGTCAAATGTTTTGTTACCAAGGGACACTTGAAATTATATATAATATCTCTATGTATAAAGTTATGCCATTTTACAAACATATATAATATTTGTAAAATGGTACAGCTTTTTAAATATCTGAAAGTACACTCTTAATATCAGTCAGTCAAGCATTATAATATAATAATCAAGTATTATTTAATAATAGAAATTTAGTAATTAGAATTAAAACTTCGTAACCATGAACTTAGGACTGGTGCTATTGCTTTTTTTGGTCATTCAGTGTTCCAGTAAAAAAAAACGAACAATAACACTGAAAATATGTTATTATTATTATACGAATTCTACTAATAGGAACAATATAAAAAAGCACTAAGGATTAATGAGCTACTGGATTCATGAATATTAATCAGGTTGTGCGCGTTTGCTCGAACTGATTCGCTGAAATCAAAACAGGGACGATAATAGGCGAGCACCAGCCAATGAGATTGTCGTTTGCGCATTACAGGAAACCGGCAGTTCTTAAACGCTGAAGAATTCCAAAGAAACTTTTGTTTTTTTTACTTTGACAGGAAAATGAACAGTCTAGCGTAACAGTGGCATCAATGCTGCAGGTTATGTAAGACTCTCTCTCGTTCTTTGCTCACAGTGAGAGAAAGCGACGGCGAGAAGTGCGCTTCACGCTAGAGTTTACGTTACGCCAAATACACAAAACACAGGTGCGCTGCGCATCCATTGAGATGAACTGAAAAATATCAGATCACTTGACGGAGAGAGAAACTCTGAAGTTCTCAGTCAGAGTGTTCTGCGAGTGAAATTATATCTGTGCTAATCATATACTCAGCCTCCAACTCACACACTGGCGAGTAAATCTGAGAATTTATCAGCCATTGGCTAATATTAGACATAATCATAGTCGCATATGCCAGTGATTTACTCTCAATGTACGTTTTAGAGGGTATATTGTTTTATTGCGCAAAGTCCAAACGCCAGTCTAGTAAGGACGTGAAATAAATCTATAATGGGTCACGAACACTCGCATTTGTAAACCTTTATTTTTTGCATGATGCTCTATGCACACTTGTATGTAAGTAGTGTAAGTAAACTGGTCAGCGCAAGATTCTCAGCTGTGGCATGCATAAACCTATTAATTTGTATTTCAAACATTATTTTTAAACAAGCAATAAAACAAATAAAAGCCACATTTTATAATAAGCCACTCACATAGTTTAAATTTATAAAGCCTTTAATAAACTGGCCTATTTCATTATAAAATTGTAGTTAACGTTAGGCCAATGCACAAGCAAGCATCAAGCATCTTTTGCAAAACTGCATGTTTTTGTTTTTGCAGTATTTTTTTATCAGTGTTATCAATTAATCATCGATTTTTCGATGTTGACACATAATTACATGAATTACACTAATCACCAAATGTATTACTTACGGTTGACAACTGAAAATCATGTCGAACCGCCTCCACCTCTTCATCATTTATCCCAACAAACTTGCTCGGGGAAAAATCAGCCATTATCTGACATATAACAGAGTATTCAGTTAATCAACTATAAACAATATTCACGCTTATACTTAATCAATAAACTAACACAAACCATACTTATCTTAACGAAAAAAGTTAAAACACGGCAATACGAACACTCCTGCTTACCTCTGCAATGCAACCTCTAATCTGACACTGAGTCAAGAAAAAGCCGCCTAATTAAAAAAAAATCCCGCGTAATTCTCGCAGGAAACAGTGGTTTAAATTTGAAAATTATAAAAATGACTTCCTGTATGTGTCAGACAAACACACCTGAAATAACCACACGTTTTAAAAGTAAATTTTTAAAGGATACAAAGTACTTTGTTAAATTACTTTTCACAAATCATTCCCTCCCTATATAATTATCTGAAAAAATAGATGACATTTATTTTAAACACCGCAAATTATATGGCATTATGCAAGCATTCCCCAACATATAAATTATCTTGACTAAAACTACATGCTACAAAAATTGTTACAAATATTTACAGTGATGACTACTGTATGAATAAAAACAGTATTATATAGCCAACACATTACACTGAATAACTGTAATATTATTCAAATTTAAAATCTGAAATATAGATTCAGTGTTAACTATTTGTGCTGTGCACAACACCAAAGCGAATATAAAGCAAATATAAAAATCTAAATTACTATTTGAAACATTTACAAACTGTTCAGAAAGCAGCAGCTGCTTTGTTTACGTGGTTACCGGGGTAACGGATTAATTAGAGTTCAATCAGCGCCCTCTACGGTCTTGCATTTACAGTCTTACGTTATTTAAAATAAATCGTCATCCTTTTAAAGTTCAGTAAACATATTAGTCTGTATCTATGTTTTTACATCACCCAATTAAAACGTTTTTTTATAAACTACCATTTACTCACCCATGCTCCTAAATACAATTTCCAATTCGCACACATCTATTTTTAATCGTATATCCAGTAAAATACCCGCACTGGCGATTTTATCTTCTTGAGCAGGTCGCAATTTTATATATCATGTATCACATGGCTATGATGAGTAAATCATAGACTAATTTTCATTTTAAAGCAAACCAATTCTTCAAAAGGCTTTTTTTTTTTTTATTCAAAGGAGGAACTGTAAATTTGTCCCGACTTGACAGTGCAAATGACATTGACAATTCAAGTGGCTGTGCATTTATTTGTATTTTTAACTGGATGGGAGCGAAATGAAACTGTCTGAACCCGAAGCTGTCCGTGTTGTCTGTCTCCCCGCTCCCCCCTCTGCGCCGCAGCGCAACACGCCCACTTTCTTTAGCGTTTTTTAAACCTGTGGTGAGAACTAACCAGTGCTGAAACAGGGGGTTTCAAGACCCTTTAACATCCACACTTACTGTTGACTTACGTATGCTAAAAGCCAACCGTACATAGATTTATCTAAAGGTTACGTTTCTCACAGCTCATGCTTCTTCTGATGCATCCTAAAGGCAACTATGGAACAACAAGGTAACTTAACATAACAATACCACATTTCATACAGCCTCTCTGAAAATATACACACTGTTCCTCTCATATAACCTTCTCTGTCTCTCTATAGAAGAAACATCACTAACATCTACAATCAACAAAAGAACTTTCCACGTACCCCAAGGTAAGCAATAAATATTTGCACTAGTAACATCAAGGCTCTACTCTTACTTTTATTTTAATTATTTTTTTATTATTATAAAAAAATCAGGAGCACCTTCTGATCAATAACAACAATTAGCCTTCACATTACAAGATAATATTTGACTCCTTAAAATCATTTACAGGAGCATTTTTAAAACTTTCTAATGGCATATTATTGAAAGTATGTCATCTTGTGTCAAATACAAAACTATATATTTATGAGCTTTTTTTCAATTTTCAAATTAAAACAATCGATAAGGATAGTCGGATACTGTTATCATAAAAACTATTAGTTAGCACAAAATTCATTTGCACAGACGTTGCATGGCAAAGAAGAACAAAAGTGGCATGTAGTTATATTTACAGACATTTAATGAGGCTCAGTGGTGGTATGAGTGCAATTAAATTCATAAATCCATGTTGAGATTAATATTTTAAATATAAAAATTTGAAATGATTTAAATAACTTAAATGATACTTTAAAAATGAAAAGTCACTGTTTTATTACTGAATCATTCATTCAAGGATGCGATTACAAACGACTGATTCATCAGACAAAGCAAGTTAAGTCTTTGATGAACGGGTATTTGCATCTTCATTCACTAGATCATTTAAAAATCACGCTCATTCATAAACCAAAAAATCCCGGTGTTTGCTTGAGATGCACTGCAGTTAGCTATGACTTTCGTTTAAATATTTTGGGCAAAATAGCAAAATCAGGCAATAGTGTTGTAGTCAAACAATATCACTCACTAAATATTAAAGTCTTCTTTATTGACCTTGAAGTTTATTGTATTAAATCAATATCATATTTACAAACTCCAGTGAATCTCTTATTTACATTGTGTCTACACTTTGTTATAATGAGAGGATTCGTGAGCTTGCATAACTCAGCACTGAACAAAACAGTGTTTTGAGCAGTGATTGAATTCTGATTAACATTACGTTCAAGGAATCAGCAGGTCTGATACATTACTCAATGCTGCAAAAAACACGTTGCAAGTAGAAACCTTTGAAGCTCCCCTCAGCAATCACAAATATGATGAAGATCTGGTCAGTCACACTGGTGCTCCTAAATATTTTCAAACCACATTTGTTTTCAGCTTCGTTATACATTTTAGAATTTTTTTTTCTTCTCTCCTACAGGACTGCAAGTCTGCTTGTTAACAGACTCCATGTGTCGAGGAATTGAGGACTACCTACCAGCTGCAAAATGCTGGGTACACCCAGGCACTACTCTTGAGAGATCTACTAAACAGCACATATACCACTTTGAGACAATACACAACAATGCAGTGGTACTACTCCACATCGGAACAAATGACATTGCAAGTGGAGCATCTCCATCGCTGATCATCCAACGAATGAAAGCACTAATAACTTCAATCTCTCAAGCAACTCCTCACATTCTGTATTTTGCAATTAGTGCTGTCTTGCCACGACTTACAGATGACTCAACAAAAAAAACAACTGTGAAACAATACAACGCCATGCTACACCACTGGACTATGCAAACAGACAACATCATCTTTCTGAACACAACAAAACCTTTCCTCAAACATGGAAAGATTGTCCACAACCTATACAAACATGATGGACTCCACCTTAATCAGCAAGGAAAACACAAACTTTTTACGTACTTTCAGCAGTTCCTCTGGCATTTTTGCCACTTTCCAACACAAACAAAACATGTTTAAGTATCTTTAAAAAAAATTACACAACTTGTTCCCATGAATATCCACTACATGTTATCTTTTTCTGAAACAATAAAGTACCTTTCTCTTTATAATAAACCATGTAACTTATTCTTGAACTTAACCTTTCTCTTTACTACATAACACCAACACAAATAAATTCATTTTCACTTTCACTTCATCATTATATCTTTGGCATTTCCTTTTGTAAACACCACATATACATTGCATATCCAGACATACTTATATAACATACTTTTGATATACAATGATACTTCGCATACTACACATTTCCTGTTACAACATACATACCTATAATACACTTGCAACAGTCACCAAATATGTCTTCTACATTTATCTTTGCTTTGCAGTACGTTACACTTCTATACAGTATATAGTCATAGATATTCACTTCTTAAGCTTCACACTTCTTAAAAACAATACAGTTTATTCTACTTACCAGATAATTCATTATTTATACTTTCCAAATATTCTATCACTGCTTACTGCTTTTTCAACTTGAATGTACTTCACCTACATATTTACTGTATAATCTACAGTACTTTCCAGTATTACATGACAAAGATCTTGCCATTTAATTTGATACCTATCCAAAACAACCTTACAACATTTGCTGTTCCACTATCACACAATTGACCCAAAATTAAGACTTCATAACAATCCCAACTTGAATACCTCTAAGTGACCAAAACTTTATCCAGGAATGCTGCATTCCCCCACCCTCCCACCAAAAACTGAGAAATTGTATGCACATTTCCAACCATATTATACAATAAACTAATCTATGACCTTTTCAAAGAAACTACTAAATTACACTTACCTTATGATACATAACATTCAAGAAGTCTGGGAAATCAGGAGATTCTTTATATCTCTGCCTATAAAAAAATATATTTTTACTTCTCAGTGTAGAGGATCCCTCAACTAGGTGATACTATTTCTATAACAGTCCTTGCGAAATACCCCAAAATAAATATATTTTAAAAAATTTGTTAGGTAAAAAATGCTACAACATAATAAATAAAATCAACAATAACATTTTAAACAGATTTTAAACTGTAAATAGCACTAGCATAAGGAAACAATAAAATCATCCATTTGTTTTTTTTACACAGTTATATACGTTATATAGACTTTTTTTTCACTTTACCATACAGTATCCAACTTACCCCAAACTTCACACATTTGATAAAACTCCTGGCTTGAACACATCTAAAGGCCAATATCCAGTCAATCATAGCACCACCTGCTGGCAACAATAAATGACTTGTTTTACACTAACTTAAACATACCATGTTCAATCTGCACCAACTAAACCAAATTGATTAAACTCCTGGCTGGAAATCTAAGGTCAATATTCAGTTACATACCACCACCCAGCTGGCAGAAAAAAAAAAAAGAGAAAGGTTATCAACCTGGTAAAATGACTTTGACTCTCTTATTTACCACTTAAAACATATTGCCCACCGTGCGCTATTTTCTTTATAGCAACCCGTGGCGCTGAGCCCTTGGGTGCGAGGGCCCTTTCATCGCTGCTTGCAGCTTTAATTATTATTATTATTATTCTTCTCTAAGATCGATCGCTTTTTTGAGGGCCTAAACATGCTCAAAAAGTCATGAAACTTTGCACACGCCTCAGAAGTGGCGAAAATTTACATCTGATATGGGTTTCAGAAGTGGGTGTGGCAAAACGGCTCTATAGCGCCACCTGTAAAATTTCAACGGAGGGCGCCTCGAGCTACGTTTCACGTACATGTACGAAAAACGGAACACATATGTAACACACCAATACATACAAAAAAGTCTTCTTGTACGAAAACCGAATACAAACAGGAAGTCGGTTATTTTTTATTTTCTCGGCAAATTTTGTGTCATATTTGCCATTTTCACACGTTGTACTTTAACGAACTCCTCCTAGAGATTAATTCAGATCAACACCAAACCTGGGCAGTGTAATCTAAAGGCCTTTGCGATGTTAAATTGCGAAGATCTAGAGTTTTCATCGAAGGGCGTGTCCGTGGCGGCCTGGCAAATTTCGATGCTTCGCCATGAAAAAAGAAGTTGCTATAACTCAGACATACAAATTCCAATCTGCTCCAAACTTAATATGTATGATAATAGTCCTGACCTGAACAGATCAACATGCCCATATTCAGTTAGAGTCATAGCGCCACCATCTGGCAACAGGAAATGACATGTTTCACGCTGTAACGAACTCCTCCGAGAAATTTGATGTCAACTAAATTTTTTTTTGGTCAGTCTAATCTAAAGGCCTTTGCGATGTTAAATTGTGAAGATCTTGAGTTTTCGTTAAAGGATGTGTCCATGGCGCAGTGACAAATTTCGATGTCTCGCCACGGGCATAAAAGCTTTTGTAACTCAGGCATAAAATGTCCAATCTTCCCCAAACTTCACATGTTTGATAAGAGTCCTGGCCTGAACACATCTAAAAGCCAATATTTAATCGGGTGTGGCAAAATGGCTCTAGCGGACCTATTAACTTTCAACGGAGTGCGCCTCGAGCTATGTTTTACGTACATGTACGAAAATCGGAACACATATGTAACACACCAATACCTACAAAAAAGTATATCGGAGCAAAATCCGAAAGCCAACAGGAAGTCGGTTATTTTTAATTTTCTCTGCAAATTGTGTGTAATTTTTGCCATTTTCAGACGTTGTATTTTAACGAACTCCTCCTAGAGATTAATTCAGATGAACACCAAAGTTGCTCAGTATAATCTAAAGGCCTTTGCGATGTTAAATTGCGAAGATCTTGAGTTTTCGTTAAAGGACGTGTCCATGGCGCCATAACAAATATTGATGTCTCGCCATGGGAAAAAAGGAAGTTGGCTATAATCCGACATACAAATGTCCATTAGGCTCCCAAAACTGAATAGTTTGAGAATAGTCCTGACCTGAAACAAGATCTACAGCCAGATTCAGTTATACGTCATTAGCGCCACCTGCATGACAACAGAAGCAGGACCGTTTTCGCTGTAACGACAACTTTTTTTTTTTACTCCTAGAACTTTAATGATATCAACATTTTTTTTTTGGTCAGTCTGATCTAAAGGCCTTTAAGATGTTAAGTTGTGAAGATCTTGTGTTTTCGTTAAAGGATGAGTCCATGGCGCCGTGACAAAGTTCGATGTCTCGCCATGGGAATAAAAGTTTTTGTAACTCAGGCATAAAATGTCCGATCTACCCCAAACTTCACATGTTTGATAAGACTCCTGACCTGAACAGATCTTCATGCCAATATTCAGTTATAGTAATAGCGCCACCATCTGGCAACAGGAAATGGCCTGTTTTACACTAACTTAAACATACAATATCCAATTTGCACCAAACTTCACATGTTTGATAAGAGTTCTGTCCTGAACACATGTACATGTCCGTTTTCAGTTATAATCATAGCGCCACCTGTTGGCAACAGGAAATGGCTTGCTTTACACTAACTTTAACATGCAATGTCCGATCTGCACCAAAGAGTCATGGCCTGAAGACATCTAAAGGCCAATATTCAGTTATAATCATAGCGCCACCTGTTGGCAACAGGAAATGGCTTGCTTTACACTAACTTAAATATGCAATGTCCGATCTACCCCAAACTTCACATGTTTGATAAGACTCCTGACCTGAACAGATCAACATGCCCATATTCAATTATAGTCATAGCGCCACCATCTGGCAACAGGAAATGGCATGTTTTACACTAACTTAAACATACAATATCCAATTTGCACCAAAGAGTCATGGCCTGAAGACATCTAAAGGCCAATATTCAGTTATAATCATAGCGCCACCTGTTGTCAATAGGACACATCATGCTTTACACTAACTCAAACATACCATGTTCAATCTGCACCAAATTTCACGTGCTTGATAAAAGTGCTGGACTGAAGAAATCTTCATGCCAAAATCCAGTTATAGTCATAGCGCAACCAGCTGGCAGCAGGAAGATTGGCACATATAAGTTACTATGACATATTCCTCCTATATTTACCACTTTAAATGCATATTGTCCACTGTTTGCTGTTTTCCTAAAGCCACCGTGGCGGTGAGCCCGAGTGCGAGGGCCCGTTCATCGCTGCTTGCAGCTTTAATTAGGGCCCGAGCACCGGTGGTGCGAGGACCCTATTGTATCTGCTCCGTTTATTATTATTAATTAATCTATTTTATTATTCTCAAGTAATGCATGTTTTGCAGGGCTACCCTTGCCCTCACTCTAAACATGCTCAAAAAGTCATGAAACTTTGCACACGCCTCAGAACTGGCGAAAATTTACATCTGATATGGGTTTCAGAAGTGGGTGTGGCAAAATGGCTCGACAGCGCCACCTATTCACTTTCAACGGAGTGCGCCTCGAGCTACGTTTCACGTACATGTACGAAAATCGGAACACATATGTAACACACCAATACCTACAAAAAAGTATATCGGAGCAAAATCCGAAAGCCAACAGGAAGTCGGTTATTTTTTATTTTCTCGGCAAATTTTGTGTCATTTTTGCCATTTTCACACGTTGTACTTTAACGAACTCCTCCTAGAGATTAATTCAGATCAACACCAAACCTGGGCAGTGTAATCTAAAGGCCTTTGCGATGTTAAATTGCGAAGATCTAGAGTTTTCGTCGAAGGGCGTGTCCGTGGCGGCTTGACTAATTTCGATGTTTCGCCATGAAAAAGGAAGTTGCTATAACTCAGACATGCAATGTCCAATCTGCCCCAAACTTCACATGTTTGATAAGACTCCTGACCTGAACAGATCAACATGCCCATATTCAGTTATAGTCATAGCGCCACCTGCTGGCAACAGGAAGTGACATGTTTTACGCTGTAACGAACTCCTCCGAGAAATTTGATGTCAACAAAATTTTTTTTTGGTCAGTCTAATTAAAAAGGCCTTTGCGATGTTAAATTTTGAAGATCTTGAGTTTTCGTTAAAGGATGTGTCCATGGCGCCGTGACAAATTTCGATGTCTCGCCACGGGCATAAAAGCTTTTGTAACTCAGGCATAAAATGTCCAATCTTCCCCAAACTTCACATGTTTGATAAGAGTCCTGGCCTGAACACGTCTAAAAGCCAATATTTAATCGGGTGTGGCAAAATGGCTCGATAGCGCCATCTACAAATTTTCAAAGGAGTGCGCATCGAGCTACGTTTCACGTACATGTACGAAAATCGGAACACATATGTAACACACCAATACCTACAAAAAATTATATCGGAGCAAAATCCGAAAGCCAACAGGAAGTCGGTTATTTTTAATTTTCTCTGCAAATTGTGTGTAATTTTTGCCATTTTCAGACGTTGTATTTTAACGAACTCCTCCTAGAGATTAATTCAGATGAACACCAAACCTCATCAGTGTAATCTAAAGGCCTTTGCGATGTTAAATTGCGAAGATCTTGAGTTTTCGTTAAAGGACGTGTCCATGGCGCCGTGACAAATTTCGATGTCTCGCCATGAAAAAGGAAGTTGCTATAACTCAGACATACAATGTCCAATCTGCTCCAAACTTAATATGTTTGATAATAGTCCTGACCTGAACAGATCTACATGCCCATATTCAGTTATAGTCATAGCGCCACCTGCTGACAACAGGAAGTGACATGTTTTACGCTGTAACGAACTACTCCTAGAACTTTAATGACATCAACATTTTTTTTTTGGTCAGTCTGATCTAAAGGCCTTTAAGATGTTAAGTTGTGAAGATCTTGTGTTTTCGTTAAAGGATGAGTCCATGGCGCCGTGACAAATTTCGATGTCTCGCCATGGGAATAAAAGTTGTTGTAACTCAGGCATAAAATGTCCGATCTTCCCCAAACTTCACATGTTCAATAACAGTACTGGCCTGAACACATCTGAAGTCCAATATTCCATTATAATCATAGCGCCACCTGATGGCAACAGGAAATGGCTTGTTTTACACTAACTTAAATATGCAATGTCCGATCTACCCCAAACTTCACATGTTTGATAAGACTCCTGACCTGAACAGTCTTCATGCCCATACAGTTATAGTAAAGCGACACACCTCTGGCAACAAGGGAAAGGGCATGTTTTACACAACTTTAAACATACAATTCAATTGGACACCAAAGAGTCATGGCCTGAAGACATCTAAAGGCATATTCGTATAGCATAGCCCACATGTTGTCATTAGGAAACATCTGCTTTACACTAACTCAAAAACCTGTTCAACGCACCAAATTTCAACAGGTTGATAAGACTCCTGACCGGAACAGATCTTCATGCCCATATCAGTTGTGTAGTCAATAGCACACACATATGGCAACAGAAATGGCATGTTTAACTTACTTCAAAAATACCAATATCCAATTGCACCAAAGAGTCAATGGCTGTTAGCCATCTAAAGGCCAATATTCCAATATAATCATAGCGCCACCTGCTGGCAAAGGCAACAGGAAATGGCTTGATTTACACTAACTTTAACATGCAATGTCCGATCTGCACCAAACTTCACATATTATGAAAGAGTCATGGCCTGAAGACATCTAAAGGCCAATATTCAGTTATAATCATAGCGCCACCTGTTGGCAATAGGACACATCATGCTTTACACTAACTCAAACATACCATGTTCAATCCGCACAAATTTAGCTGTTTGATTAAAAGTGCTGGGATGAGGAATCTACATGGCCATATTCAGTTATAGTCATAGCGCCACCAGCTGGCTGCAGGAAGATTGGCACATATAAATGATTATGACATATTCCTCCTTCATTTACCATTTTAAATGCATATTGCTCGCCGTTCGATTTCTTACTAAAGACGCCCGCTGGCGGTTAGCCCGTTTGCGAGGGCCCGTTCATCGCTGCTTGAAGCTTTAATTAGGGCCCGAGCAAGGTGGTGCGGAGGACACGTTATCTGCTCGTTATTATGAGGGCACGAGCACCGTGGTGCTGAGGACCCTCTGTATTGCTCCGTTTATTATTATTATTCTTACTTATTAGTATTATGTATATTCTATAAGCTCAATCGGCATTTTTGAGGGCCAAAACATGCTCAAAAAGTCATGAAACTTGGCACACGCCTCAGAAGTGGCGAAAATATACATCTGATATGGGTTTCAGAATTGGGCATGGCAAAATGGCTCAACAGTGCCACCTATACACTTTCAACGGAGTGCCCCTCGAGCTAAGTTTCACGTACATGTACGAAAATCGGAACACACATGTACCACAACAATACCTACACAACCAGTCTCTTGGTACCAAATCCAATCCCAACAGGAAGTCGGTTATGTTTTATTTTCTCGGCAAATTTTGTGTAATATTTGCCATTTTCACACGTTGTACTTTAACGAACTCCTCCTAGAGATTAATTCAGATCAACACCAAACCTGGACAGTGTAATCTAAAGGCCTTTGCGATGTTAAATTGCGCAGATCTCGCGTTTTCAGCGAAGGGCTTGTCCGTGGCGGCCTGGCAAACTTCGATGCTTCGCCATGAAAAAGGAAACTGCTATAACTCAGACATGCAATGTCCAAAATGCCCCAAACTTCACATGTTTCATAAGACTCCTGACCTGAACAGATCAAGATGCCCATATTCAGTTAGATAGGCACCTGTGAACAGGAAGGTGACATGTTTTATGCTGTAACGAACTCCTCCGAGAAATTTGATGTCAACTAAATTTTTTTTTGGTCAGTCTAATCTAAAGGCCTTTGTGATGTTAAATTGTGAAGATCTTGAGTTTTCGTTAAAGGATGTGTTCATGGCGCCGTGACAAATTTCGATGTCTCGCCACGGGCATAAAAACTTTTGTAACTCAGGCATAAAATGTCAAATCTTCCCCAAACTTCACATGTTTTATAAGACTCCTGACCTGAACACGCTAAAAGGCCAATATGTAATGGGTGTGGCAAAAGGGCTCGATAGCGCCATCTACAAATTTTCAAAGGAGTGGGCATCGAGCTATGTTTCACGTACATGTACGAAAATCGGAACACATATGTAACACACCAATGCCTACAAAAAAGTATATTGGAGCAAAATCCGAAAGCCAACAGGAAGTCGGTTATTTTTAATTTTCTCTGCAAATTGTGTGTAATTTTTGCCATTTTCAGACGTTGTATTTTAACGAACTCCTCCTAGAAATTAATTCAGATCAACACCAAACCTGAACAGTGTAATCTAAAGGCCTTTGCGAAGTTAAATTGCGAAGATCTTGAGTTTTAGTTAAAGACGTGTCCATGGAGCCCATGCACTATTGATGTCTGCATGGAAATTAAACGTTTTGTAACTCAGGCATTACAATGTCCGATCTTCCACAAATTCACTTTGATAAGAGTCCTGGCTGAACACACTCAAGGCAATATTCAATACATCATAGTCCACCTGCAGCACCGGACCTGGTTGCTTACTCCCTTCCATGCCATGTCGATCTGACCAACCGGCACAATTTGGAAAGAGTCATGGCTGCCGAAATCCCCACTGCCCATATTCCGTTCTCATCCTCGCGCACCTGTTGTCCCTAGGCCCCTCTGCTTTACACTAACTCCAACATACCCATGTCCTCGCCCCCACTTCATCTGTTTTATCAAAGTGCTGGCGAAGAACTCTATGCCCCCCCTCCAGTTTCGTCCTGTGCCCCCCCGTGTCCTCAGGCAGATTGCCCTCCCCTGATAGGACAATTTCCCCTCATTACCCTTTAACTGATCTTGCTCGCCGTTCGCTGTTTACCTCAAGACGCCGTGGCGGTGTTTGACCTGGGTGCGAGGGGCCGTCCTCGTGCCTTGCGCTTTACTTAGGGCCCTCTCGCGAGGAGCACCGGTGGTGCGAGGAACCTCTTGTTCGGCTCGTTTATAGTTTCAGTATTATTCCTATTAATATTTCTCTAGATCAATCGCATTTTTGAGGGCTTGAAACATGTCCAACCACGTCAAGAACTTGCACACGCTCAGAAAGGGCGAAAATGTACATCTGATCTGCGTTTACAGAAGTGGGTTTGTGGCACCAAAGGGCTCGCCCCGCCACCTCTCCCTTCAACGGGCGGCGCCTCGCGCTCGTTTCACGTACCATGTACGAAAATCGGTACACAATGTACAACCAAATCACCTACAAAAAAAGTCTTCTTGTCGAAAACCGAAAGCCAACAGGAAGTCGGTTTTTTTTAATTTTCTCTGCAAATTGTGTGTATTTTTTGCCATTTTCAGACGTTGTATTTTACCGAACTCCTCCTAGAGATTAATTCAGTTCAACACCAAACCTGGGCAGTGTAATTTAAAGGCCTTTGCGATGTTAAATTCTGAAGATATAGGTTTCATCGAAGGGGTGTCCTGGCGGTACTGGCTAATTTCGATGCTTCGCCATGAAAAAGGAAGGTGCTATAACTCAGACATGCAATGTCCAATCTGCACCAAATTTCACATGTTTGATAAGACTCCTGACCTTAACAGATCAACATGCCCATATTCAGTATAGTCATAGCGCCACCTGCTGGCAAAAGGGACAACCAGTGGACTGTTTACGCTGGAAACGAACTCCTACGAGAAATTGATGTAAACAAATTTTGTTTTTGGTCGTTAATTAAGGCCTTGTGATGTTAAACTTGTGAAGCTCTGAGTTTCGTTTTAAAGGAGTGTTAATGGCGCCGTGACAATTTCCGACGTCTCCGCCCAGGGCATAAAAGCTTTTGTCAACTAGGCATAAAATGTCCAACTCGTCAAAAAACTTACATGTTGATACAGAGTCCTGGCCTGACAACGTCTAAAAGCAAATATTTCATCGGGGCTGTGGCAAAATGGCTCGACAGCGCCACTTATTCACTTTCAACGGAGTGCGCCTCGTGCTATGTTTCACGTACATGTACGAAATTCGGAACACATATGTAACACACCAATTCCTACAAAAAAGTATATCGGAGCAAATCCGAA
>JADLZN010006706.1:0-108463 GCA_018155175.1 Sinocyclocheilus anophthalmus | reverse complement strand
TCTGTTTTTGTCAGATTCCTAGGAACTGGGGAAAGCTTCTCAAGCCTTGCCCAACAATATCATCTTGGGAAAAGCATTGTTGCTAGGAGTGTGCATATGATTTGCAGGACAATTGAGAGCCAAATGATGGCAACGCAGTTTCCAAAGTCAACAGAAGACGTGGAGAGTCATCACCGCCAAATTTTGGTCTAAATGTAACTTTCCAAACTGCATCAGTGCCATTGATGGCAAACATGTCAACATAGTGGCACCTGCACATTCAGGGAGTATGTTCTTCAATTACAAGAAGACGTTCTCTATTGTTCTGCTTGCACTGGTAGATGCATACTACAAATTTACATTTGTACATGTCGGAGACTTTGGCCGCACCAGTGATGGTGGGGTTTTTCAAAACTCTTCTCTTGGCATGGAGGCAAAAGCTTTGTCTGTGCCAGCAGTTATCCCTTTACCAGGATCTGGTGTTCAGGATCCCATGCAATTTACCATGGTTGCAGATGCAGCATTCCCCTTGAAGACCTACATGATGCGACCATTTCCAGGCAACAACATTCCAAGATGGAGGCGCATTTTCAATTATAGGCTGTCTCGAGCCAGGATGATGGTAGATAACTGTGCCTTTGGCATTCTTTCAGCAAGATGGACAGTACTCCATACTAGATTGAAGCCAGAAAATGCGGATTTCGTGGTAATGGCAACATGCATCTTGCATAATTACCTCATGACCCCATCTCAGAACCAAACATGGCTAGATGAGGCTGAAAAGAGAGGCAATGTGCTGCCACCGGTCAGAAACATGGGTGAAAACGGGGAGTGTAGAGAAGCGTACGATGTGTTTGAAAGGTTTTACGCATTTTTCTGCGTCAAAAGACCCCGAGCCGGCAAGATACCCCGGAGCCTCCGGTCAGCCGAGTTAGCCTTAAAGCAGCTCAGGTGGGGCATCAGATGGATCTTAGTTTCTCATGGTTCCCTGTCCGGGTGAACACCAAAGTCCTCTCCTCAAATTACTTAAACCAGAAGGAAAAATGATCAGAAAAATGAATATAAGGGTGGCCAGTAGCTGGCAAAACCCAACCTAATACAACCCAAAAAAACATCCAAACCAACCCAAACGACAAACAAAACATCAAATCCAAAACAAAGAAATATTCTATCACTATGCCCCTCGAGGGTCCAAAGTTGAGCACACCGGCCCCACAGGTTTGGGTAACCCATCACTGGCCTCCAGGAAGAGGGTCAGATGGCAGCTCAAAGCCTGCATAAGAGGCATGATCATCATGGGGACAAGTATCAGAACTGGAATTTGGCCCCGGTAGGGCCCATTCTTTTCCTGGGGGACTCAAATTTGTGCCGTCTGCCACACATAGCTAATAGAAAAAGGGGAGTGAATTATTACCTGGGGGCGAATCTGGCACAAGCATACCACATTATTATGCTTAAAACCCCAGTGTCGATGGAGAACCAGCATGTGATCCTCTCATTTGGCTTGAACAATAGGGAGTAGGGGAACCCAGGAAATGTGAGGAAAACTGTGGAACGTCTACTAGGGGTTGCTTTTCAGACTTTCCCAAATGCAGTGATCCACGTTCCTATGATCAATTATGAATAGGCTTTGCCGGGGCGGTTGGTGGAGAACATCAAAATGCTTTGGACCCCAGTTACTGACAAGGGCATGTTTAAACATTGGATGGGCCATTTAAACTTGGGCTAAAAGGTGCCATAAAACAGGGCCCATTGTTAAACAGATCCATTATCAACCTGTCCTGGACACTTAACTTACCCCCTGCACAGTTATATTTGCTGGATAAAGATTTACCACTTATTCCCTCTCACTTAGTAAGGTCATTTGACAGGGGGTCCCTTTTGGCGGATTTGGGTCGGTTTCATGTTAAAATGCAGAGGGCTTTTTTTGGGGCCAGGCCCCATCTCCCAATTTGACCCTGGAAGAGATGGAGGCTTTGGAGGAATTATCTTGTAGGCAGGACATTGTAATAACACCAGCAGACAAGGGGAGTGCGGTAGTGATTATGGACAGGCCGCAATATGTGCAGGAGGGTCTGTGGATTTGTATTCTAAGTTGACAGCCCCTATTTTTCAGGATTCTGTTCCCCGTATTGAGCGAGTTGTGTGTTCCTTGGTTCAGGAGGGTTTCATTTGTCAACGGAAGGCGAGTTATTTACTAGGGGAGCTCAATCCTAAGCCGAGATGCTCTTATATACTGCCAAAAGTTCATAAGCCCCGTGACAAATGGCCCACCCCTTTTATGCCCCCAGGCCGCCCTCTAGTCTCTGACTGCGAGAGTTGCAGGGTGGCAGAGTTTATCGATGTGTCTATTGAATCCTGTATAGATAAACCAGTGGATCGCCAACCCATCAATCAATCGTTAGCGATTCTGGTATATCTTTAACTCTGCCCATACAAAAACATATTACATTTCTCCATTCTTTGTACTGTAGTTTTTGCACTTCTTTTTCTTACTTTTTTTGCACTTCTTTTTCGTTATTTTCTGGAGCTACTGGGACAGTGATAAAGAAAAATAAACCATAAGAGAGGCCAGAGACAGAGGGACGCAAAGAGGAAAAAACACTGTACAGGCAGAGCAAGCTCACTTTTCATGATGCTTGACATACAGTATAGGAAGAAAATATAAATATTGAATTGGGGGTGAGAGGCTATATTAATGTATCACTGTTTTGATGGAAATGGCATTTTCTTCTCCTCTTACCTCTGTATAAATTAGCGTCTATTGCGCATCACTCATCTGCTTTGTTTACAGCGGTAACCAAGGAAATGCTGTATCGCTGCTGTTCCATAAGCGCCCCCTGCTGTCAGAGAGTCAATTTGTGTCTCATTCAGCCAGTCTGCTGTTTTTGTTTAATGCAATTATGTTTTATGTAGCGTCATTTCACAAAGCTAAAGTGAGACCATTCTGCTTTTGCTTTAAATCCTGAAAATATACATAAAATAGGCATAGTGATACATTCACAACCTGACTGGTCAGCTTGAATGACATGTATATCGTGACGGAACTCACCGAACACCCAAAACAAAAGGTGCGTTAGACTTAAAGCAGCGCTGCGCAGACCTAGACAGAGCAGGGTCTTCTCAGTCACCCTTTAATCGAACACCCCTAATGCCCGTCCTGCTGGACTAAGAGCTCCTTGCTCTGCGGTATTTAGAGTTTATTTTCACCACCTGTAAACTCCGAAGGAGCTCATAAATGCACTTTACCCGTCCTCGTGCTCCACGTTTGCCCTCGTCTTTTGTTTTGGGATCCACCGCTCGTTCTGCGTTGTCAAATATGTCGCATCTGTCAGTATTGTACTTCCTGTTTCATTTGGTTTAAAGTATTTTGGTCCGTGGTTGCGTTCATATTGGTCATTCTGAACTGCACCAGAGTTGTTTGGAAGGGGTCTCATTGTTTGGTGCCAGCGCCAAGGGTTGGGATGGCATGTTCACACTTACCTAAACGAACCGCACTCACGAGCAATTGGCCACCAGGAGTTCGTTTTAAATGCGAAAAAATGTGAACAATGTGAAGCACACCCTGATTCTGATTGTAATGGCACATTTGGTTTATACCAAAACCGCTCTATTAAAGGTAGGGTAAGCGCTTTCTGGTAGCCAATGTTGACATTTGAAATCACCAAAACAAACACGCCCCTACCCAAAAGGGTCTTTTTTCTCCCTATTTTGATATATATACATATCTAGTGTCTACACTGGATGCGGCGCGGCACGGCATGACAAATCCCCGACAGAAAACTGCTGCTGTGTTTTATTTATGACGTATTGACACAAATTTCAAATGATTTTCAATGGTTGCTTTGTCGTGTCCAGTGTAGACAAACTTTAGCTGTTGCGGTGCACACACAGTGTTACTCACCTAACGAGAAGAAACAAAGCAACCTCGGCGACCGATCGCAGGCCTTCAGCTCCTTGAGTTCTCTCCAGCACTGGAAAGCTGATCCGATATTTACACAGGTCCTACTGCTTGCCTTAAGCCTTCTTTTGTTCCGCAGACATTTTGCTCTTTTTGTTTGTATCCGCCACTGTCTTATCTTTTTTGTCTCTTTTGGGCTCGCTAATGGCCGTCCTGTGCACTGAACTCTCTCTCCTCTACATAATGAGTAGAGATGCCCCTTATTGGTGATTGGCTACAAGTTTGTTTTGCTACTCTGCCTGAATCAGTTTTCTAAAGCGTTTTTTGAAAAATCGCCTACCCCACCTTTAAAAGTTGCCCTTTAATAAAAAGCTATGCTAAATAAACATTGGTCGTGGGTCAGGGATGTAACAAATAAGAGTACGTGCGCTTTTAACTTTTGTTTCTATATTTGTCGGTTACACCCTCAATATGAGACGCAAACTCTTAGATTGGGCACAGCCAAACAACAACAAAAAGAGCGACAACCAATACCTGACCTTGTTGAAGTAAAGAAAATACCTTTCAGGGGACTTCCCTTTGCCTGGCGAAACACAGGAAAAGGTATTTTATGATGCACCGATCCCCTTTTTCCAGTACTCACCCGTCCGATACCTTTTATTTTGGTACTGCCGATACTGGTACGGATACCAATTTTTTTTATTGGCATTTGTACATTTTGTAAATAGGGTTTTTTTACAAGAAAACAACAAAGAGGTATGTATCATGTTATTGGTTTAATGTCGTTAGCAATTGATCCAATCAAACCAAATTTATTTATAATTTAATTTTATGTAATAGATTATAATCAACCAAAAATTAGACAGCTGTTTGTATGACAGTATTTACACAACTATGAAAACTTAGCGGCCGGTGACCCTAGCCCAATGACAAGCCTGTAGTCTCCCTGCGCACCTGTCGCGCAGCTTCATGCAACCTCCACCTTCAGTTTTTTTTCCCCAGACGCGTCTGAATAATTTTTGACCCAAATTGTATCAGTTTTAACGGAGTGTCCACGTATGAAGAATTTTTTGGGGATGATTGTCACAGTTTAGTTTTATTTACGCTATCCTCACGAATAACTGAACTATATTGTCCTGCGCCCACTATGAAAACATATCAAAAATGTATATCTGGTCTTGATAAGTTTGGTTTGACTGTATACCTTCGGTTATTTCACACATAATTCTTCCCCATTACAATTATTTGACAGTTTTTTGGTTATGTCAGCTGTCATGTTTTTCTGCTCTATGTACATAATCACTTCACACAAGCTAGCTTCGGCTTCGCCATAAAGTGTGTATGCCTACGTTGAAAATAAATGTGTTTATTGTGAATGCCCCTAGACATGGTTTTTATTTTGTACGATTTAGTTTTAAATCCAATGATCGGGCGTGCTAAGTGAGTGACATCAAAGATCACACAACGAAGGCGCGCAGCTCTCTCTCTCTCTCTCTCTCCCTAACATTAAGTAACTTTTTGTTTTACTTACTTGTTTTTGACATTTCCGCCCAAACTACAAACTTTCCAGTGATGTCTGTGATAAAGGTATTTTCACTCGACAAGCTCGCACATCTGCGCCGCTGCACGCTCAATTCACTCAGCGTGCTTTGCTCATCAGCTCACGCACATCAGCTACAGCCATTAATACTGAATGTTTAACATTATATTCATTGCATACATATACTTCGTAGTAGTCATCCTTAACTCCTTTCTGCTGTCTGTTGTTCTGCTGTCTGTGTTTCTTTGTTTCTTTGTTTGAATATGGCGCTTAACACATGCTGTGTGGTATCGGCGTTTGGTATCGGGGCATTTTAACGAGTACGAGTACAGGAGCTCAGTATCGGTATCGGTGCATCCCTAGTATTTACAATTTGAAGCAAAAAGGTGCCCAATCCCTGCTGCCTCTGTGATGAAATAACATTTAAAGTATTTACAGTGAAATCAAAGGGCAACACACTTCAGAATCAAGATTGATAAAAAGAACAGACACTTGAACATGGCACATCAACACTCTCCTACTCTGAGAGTCCATGAGTAATTTAAAAGGGTGCCGGTCCTTAGGTGGAAAACTATTTTTGGGGTGAACTAACCCTTTAATAGAATGAACTGCTCTCTTCGGTGTAATGCCTCATGTGACTGTTAAGTTTCTTTAGATCTGAAACTCAGGGAAGCAGGTGAAAGGCTTCTCTCCAGTGTGAGTTGCTACATGATTCTTAAATTGTTTCCTGTCCTTGCAACCATGCACACTCACACATCTAAAACTGTTCTCTCTTAAGTGCATCCTCATGTGGACTTCAAGTTTCCTGGTTGATCGTAAACTCTGTCCCACTGGAGAGTCATATGAACGGCTCTCTCCAGTGTGGATTCTCATGTGGACTTTGAGTTCTCCTTGTAGATAGAAACTCTTTCCACACTGAGGGCACGTGTAAGGTTTCTCTCCGGTGTGAACTCTCACGTGGTCTTTAAGGGTTCCCTTTTTAATGAAACTTTTCCCACATTGTTGGCAGGTGTAAGGCTTTTCTCCAGTGTGAATTCTATTATGAACTTAAAGGTTTCTTTTCCCTGTTAAACTCTTTCCACACTGTTGGCAGGTGAAATACCTTATAGCTCCTGTCTTTTGAGCTATTTTTCGTGAAGAAGTCTTCTTAGTCTGCAAGCAACTTAAGTTTTCTCTAGTTAAATCATGATGTTTCTCATACTGATCTTTGTCTTCCATTTCATTCTGTTCTTGACTCTCATCTTTATGCATAAAGTCTAAAGCAAAAAGAGACCAATTCAGGTTAAGCCCATTTTAATGCCACAAAGCAACAGACATCAATACATTTAAGACATTTAAAGCATCAAAAACTGTGCTTTTTTTTTTACACATATAATCATGGTCATTTCTTCAGGTGCTATTAGATCTTATGACAACACAGGCCAAAACATTCTCTCGGATAACTTGAGAATTATTTTTGGTATTTGTGGACAGGCATTATTTTAAAAACTTTGAATCTCATATACCCGACCGCTTCTACATAAAGAGACATCTCATCACAAGCTGCGTTTCCATTCAAATTGCGCAAATTGAAATTGCGAATTGAAAATACGCCCAATGGAAACATGTCAATTATGCAAAAACTCCCATATATCGCAAAAATGTTTTTATGCTCTCATGAGGTGGTTTTTCAGGCAATTTGAAGAAGGAATATTTTGCAAAACAGTTTTTTTTTTGCATTTACAGGTCACTTGGCGTACGTAAAAGTCATATGATTATTCTTTAATGTACTATAACCTCCAAGAAACACCTCATACGTGGCTGCTCTCAAGTATAATGGGGTTTTCTTGCTATTATTGCTTAGATAACCACTTATTTACACAGCACTCATCTGCGGTGCATTACGGCTTAGACACGGCCACTGGAGCCACTCTAGTCAATGCTTAAGATACTACATCTCCTTTGATTAAAAATAATGGCTAGTGCGGTGGCTGTGATATACATAAACCTACCAACGAACGTCGGCATGATTTATCACGAGAGGAACAGTTTACATTTTAGGCGCATTACATCGGTTAATGGAAACGTTGTAATTTTGCAATAGGATTTTTATCGCCCATTTATAAAATACTGCAAAAGTTTTGTGCAAATCTGTAATGGAAATGCAGCTCCACACAAGTATGGAGTGCCACAGGGCTCAGTATTAGGTTCTCTGCTTTTTATGCTTGTAAATGTATATTAGACAGTGGGTCTAATTCACGGAGTAGTGAACACTAGTGGTTAAACTGCTCGTAGTTGATCCGTGATTTTTTAGCATCCCAAAGGGGAATCTCTGTGAATCAGATGGACCGCATTCTTGGGAGGATCAGGAAGGTGGTTCCCTTCTTCCACAGAAGCACAACAGCAGCTCATGTGCTTAAGCCCAAGCAAGAAATGCTACAGCTACCAGCCCACAAGCTCATACATGTCACAACAAGATGGAATTCCACTTATTACATGTTGGACCGCTATCTTGAGCAGCAGGCAGCTGTATACTCTGCACTGACAGAGAAGACAGAATTCGAGTGTGATTCATGAAACATTCGTATGCTGCCAATCTCATTGTACGAATGATCATATGTTGAAAAAATGTGGCGCCAGAAAACAATCGTCAATTGAATATCACGCCACAAAAAATTCATGGTTTAGAAGCCTTGCCCCTAGAGTTTACGACACGGAGAAAAGAAACCCGGCCAAAAAGAGGAAGTAATCTCACTAAAGAGAAATTGATCTTACTCCAAAAACACCCGTTAACCTTGTAATTGCAAACAACTAGGCTATATTCATTTATGTAATTAAACGACTGTAAATATAAAAAGCCTATTTCAGTTCCCCTCGTCTACAACCAATAATTAAATTATTTAATTAAACCTGAAACGGCATTGTGCTCACAAGCCTGTCTCATACCACATTTTTGCCATATTTGTAACATTTGTTTGCATAACTATTATTCATTATGTAGCCTAAACATGGCTTTATACTTCACTCATGTTCTAATATCCCTGTAAAATCCTTCACATGCGCAAAAATGTTTGTAAAATGTACAGCGGAACTAAAATAAACAGTGTAGCTTTTATGTTTGGTTGACAGCATTTTAGTTTGATGATGCTAAAAGGTCTACTCTCTCCCCAGAAAATGTAGACATCCTAATCTTTTTGAAAAAGAATTTGACATTTTAAGCACAGGTCTGTTTTCAGGTCTCAGGTTGTTTTTGGTTTTATTTTAAATAATGAGCACATTATTTTTTTTATTCACATGTTGCACTTTAACAACTAAGTAATATTTTATTTATTGAGCACTCAGGTAATTTATGTTTGTTAAAACCATAGGTTTAGTAGATTATAAAATTTTTGTTAAAGTCAAAAGTTCCTTGTTGTACAGTAAATGTTCTTATAACAAATGTAAAGCAAATTATATTGGTTTCTCTAATTGTTTTTTTTTTTTTTTGGCTGATCCGAAAAACGATCCATTCCTTGTCAAATCCTAATTGTATCCGAACCGTGAGTTTTGTGATCCATTGAACCACTAGTGAACACACTCACACACACACACCCGGAGCAGAGGGCAGCCATTTTTGCAGCAGTGCCCGGGGAGCAGTTTGGCGTGTTTTATGCAGAATGACTAACCTCAGACACAGCAGCAGATATGAAGACCAAGAGGCGAAACGCTGATTCTTTTTGGGTAACAGCCACTAGGTGGCGCTTCGGTAGCGCAGCCGCCTTTTTGGGGTGAAAATTCCAACTGTACAACAGCACAGAAATAGACAGAATAACAACGAAAGAGAGGTCAAAGTGGAATAAAAGAACGCAATGTTGGGCAGTCCACTGCAAAAACTATCAGTGTGACAGCAAAAATATTGCCTTTCATCGTTTTCCCAAAGACCCTGACAGGTCTTTCACGGAAAGTGTAAAATATTGTGTGTTTTGAAGTGGGATGTAGCAATATCTTATGTACCTGCTAACTTTAACTGTTTTTAGTTTAGTAGTAAACAATTATTTTTAGGAACTGCAGGTCCTAGCCATAGAAATATGTAATGTAATATATAATGATTTATATGGATATGACACTAACCCTGCATCCCATTCAGAAGGGCTCATCCCTACACCCTAACCCCTTCAAAGGGTTTACCCTCCGGAGCGAGAGCTTCGAAGGGTTGAAGGGTGTAGGGGACCAAACAACTGTTTCTTGAAGTGCCCTTCTGCGTCATCATCCCGTGCCCACACGGAGGCACCGTCATCATGCAAAGAATCTGCGCAAAGGATCATGGGAGGCCTAAGTGTCCATCAGTTGTACCCTTTGAATGAATCTTTTATTCCGAAGGGCCCTTTGAAGTGGCCTTCGGTTTGGAACAATGTTGCTGTTGCAATGGACCGTTCTACAGAGTTTCGCCTCTTGGTCGTCTATACTCTTTGGACACAGGGTAACTCATCTAGAATACACCAAATTCATTAACATTAGAAAGAAGTTAACAAATTTGTGTCTGTGTGTGCATGTGCTGTGAATAACACTGACATTTTTCATGAAAAGTTCTGCTGTGCATGCTAATATGAAATAACCCACACAACTGTCAGTGACTGAGACCCAATATCATTAGACACTATGACAATAATACAAATTTTTCACAACCAGAAAAACCTCATAGATGGATGTAGTGTTACAACGTTTACTACAATTAGGAACCTGGCTGTTGTGTTGCCCGCAACAGGTTCTTTAATAATGATCATTTCACATTCGTAGAACAGCCTTATTTCCCTTAGAAATGTTGCAGGATCAACAAATGAGCTCTAGCAAGCTTAGTAGACACACTGAGCCTTTAAAATATAAAATAAGTGCTCAAGCATACACATAAAATAAACTAGTATTTGAGTCAGCGTCAGCTGCAAAGATGAAGTATAGTGCAGTGGTTCTCAACTCTGGCAGAGTTTATCTCCGACCTTGATCAACACACCTGCCTGTAGCTTCCTAGTAACCCTTCAGATCTTGATTAGCTTGGTCAGGTGTGTTTGATTAGGTTTGGAGCTAAAAATCTGCAGGAAAGTTGGGACTCGAGGCCAGAGTTGAAAAGAAACACATGTGTAGGGGCCGTTCACTATCCGTCTTTGCCGCCTCAAGTTCGTTATTTCAAATGTCGATGTGCGCAGGAATAAAAACATTTCAACTTTCAGAATGCCGCAAGCGCAACCGTGGGGTCATGGGACATAACCACCGATACATTTACTTGAAGGGGTGTGCTAAGACTAGACATGACACCTTCAATAATCATGACAGACACACTCATGATATAAGTAGGGTTATGCATGTTTTAGACAACGTCATTAGTGTCATTTCCTCTCAGTGATGTCCATATTTCATGCAAAAATGACCTAATCCTAACCTAACCTTACCCCTACCCTTACCCTTTTCCCTAACCATAGCCCATAACAAAGACTTCTCAAACAATGTCATCTTTGCATTAAGAATTACATAACTGAGCGAATGACACTTAATGGCAGTTGTCATAAACATGCTTAAAACCTCCTTCATATTCATGACGTGTGACATGTCATGATTATGAAGGTGTCATGTCAGTCTTATGCACACCCCTTCAAGTAAAGTGTAACCGAACCAACCAATGAGCTTCATCTTTTCCCGTAACAACATTGAAAGCTCAGCCAAGATGAATGAGCTGCTGATCATAGCTGCACAGGATAGACATTTTTAAATAAATTTAGTAGCAGAACTACTGCAAGCGATTTTCAGTGCTGGAAAATCCATTTATCCTTTGTTGAAACTCCTGCGGCGTCGCGGAGAGCGCAGGTCACGGTCGCTTAGCAACAGCAGATGCCTTCTGGAGCGGCAAGCCCCAAACGCTTAGGAAAACCCCGGCGTTTTAAGCCATGACATGTGAACGGCCCCTAACAGTATATTGGATCTGGATGTTCGGTCTTAAAGTGGAAGCTGTCTATTATTCCTCCTGTCTGTCATTTATGTTAATCCTCAATGAGAAAATCTCTCACTGCTCCTGACGAAATCACTTTGAAACTGTTAATATAATATAATTATTAGCCTCTTATTTAGCCTCTTATTAAGAAACCACAACTAAATCCTAGTGAACTGGCAAATTACAGAACCATCTCAAATCTTCCTTTTATGTCTAAAATCTTAGAAAAATTTGTGTCTGCTCAACTGTGCTCCTTCCTACAAAAAAAATATCTCTATGAAGAATTTCAGTCAGGTTTCAGGCCCCACCGTAGCACAGAAACTGCACTTGTTAAAATTACAAATGACTGACTTCTATCTTCTGACCAAAGATGTCTCAATACTAGTTTTACTTGATCCTAGTGCTGCATTCGACACCATAGATCATGACATACTCACAGATCGATTACAAAACATACAGGTATTCAAGGGCAGGCTTTAAAATGGTTTAGATCCTACCTGTCCAATCGCTACCACCTTGTTCATTTAAATTGGGAGTCATCTCAATTATCACCAGTAGTATGGAGTGCCACAAGGATCTGTCTTAGGTCCTCTGCTATTTTCGATATACGGGATTAGTTTCCACTGTTATGATACTCAACTATATATCTCAACACGACCAGATGAAACTTCTAAATTATCTTAGCTAACAGAGTGTGTTAAAAATGTAAAAGATTGGAAGACCAATAATTTTATCTTATTAAATTCGGATAAGACAGAGGGAGAGTTGCGCTGTCATTGGGAGCGTCCGAGAAGGGACAGTACGAGGGAACCTAATCTCGTGGATTCCATTATGTTCAACTATACGGATGCACGGTTACTTCCTCTTCGCAGTCAAAAATCTGGGTGTTATATTATATAGCAACTTGTCTTTTGAAAATCATATTTCCCATGTTACAAAAACAGCATTCTTTCATCTTATAAACATTGCCAAGCTACAAAACATGTTTCCTGTTTCTGATGCAGAAAAGCTAGTGCATGCATTCATGACCTCTAGACTGGACTATGGTAATGCACTGCTAGCTGGTTGTCCTCCATCTTCAGTAAACAAGCTACAGGTAGTCCAAAATGCAGTCGGCTAGAGTCCTTACCCATGGGGGGGGGGGGGGCAAGTCAAGAAATAAGCATATTACCCAATTTACAGTCTCGCAAGGCAACGGAATACCCGGGGGGGCGTGATACCTATTAAGTTTCCGTATCAGTTACAAAATATTATTACTTGCCTATATGGCCCTTAATGGGTTAGCTCCTGCTTGCCTAACTAGTCTTCTACCACGCTATAATCCATCATGCTCCCTAAGGTCGCAAAATTCTGGATTTTTGGTAGTACCTAGGATATCAAAGTCTACTAAAGGAGGTAGAGCTTTTTTGCAATTGGCTCCCAAACTCTGGAATAGCCTTCCTGATACCGTTCGTGGTTCAGACACACTCTCTCTGTTTAAAACTAGATTAAAGACACATCTCTTTGGCCAATCATTCAAATAATTCATCTCATAATCTTTTACTGCAGTTATATCTGATCAAATTCAGCATTTATTATTCTTTAGTTTGGGTTAAACTAATACATTTTGCTTGGTTGGAACAGCAGCTATAATTATGTCTCTACTGGTTTCTCTGTTTTTTGTGCCAACTGGTCTGTCTAGGATTACACAAGCTCAGTCTGGACCAGCACACCTGAAAGATATGATGCAACCCTCAAGTTTTGAGTAGAATCCTACTAACATTATCAGCAGCATTGAATAATAAAATGATGCATGACACCTTAATAATGAAGCTGAAAAAGGAGAGAAAAGCTGGCAGGAGGCAAACAGTGACAAAAAACACCTGTTAAGAACATCAAGTACAAAATAAAGTCTCTTTGTGAATGGGAAAACTAACTGTTTGTTCCTCAGTATCTTCAATTTTTGACTCGAACTCTTCTTTCAATCTTCATGTCTTCTGCTCTACCTCCTATTTAATCATCCACTATTTTATAATAGTGCGTCTCGCAGTCTCTTCAGCAGGAGTTTATCTGTGTGTTAAGGATCAGAATAATTAACAGAAAGAGAATCAACCCATCTAGATCTCTGGGTGTCTCAATCATCTCCCGAGTTCAGTGTCCGTCAGAGTGAGCATTAATGGACTACATACCTCATTAGAGATACGAAAAATACTGCCACTCATAATAATAATATAATATAATAATAATAATAATAACATTGATTAATACTAACAAACCTTTCAGCATGTAATGCATTTTGTGACGCAAATGATTCGATTGACTCGGAGTTTCAAAAAGCTCACGTTACATTGAATAATAATGAAATTAACTTTATATCGCTTGTAAAAAAAACGATAAATAGACTGAATACGTTGCATCGATCTAAACACTTTAAATGATTAAACGCACAAGCCTTCTTCAGCCGAATCACAACAGAGACGCAGGAGGGCGGGGCGGCCTTATGACGTCATGCTGCGTCCACAATCCGAAGAAAAGAGCATGAAATATTAACAGAAAACACATACAAATAATACAACACGTATGATGTCTGAAATGGTGTTTCGCACATCTAATACGTGAGATTCTGTGTAAAGGGCAAAATAGGCATGTTTAGTATAGAATGGCAAAGATAATAAATAGATAAATAAATAAATGTAAAAAAAGAGCATGTATTAGATTTTTTTCACATGTATTAAATTATTTAGACGTTTACTTATTTCACTTTTATTAATTTCCTTATTTATGTCATCATTTATTTTCACATTTATTTAATGTCATATTTATTAAGTATTCATGTATTTGTGTCAGCATTTATTTATTTCCACATCTATGCATGCCTCGGTAATAACTTGCGTGCGGTGTGAACGAACAAAAAGCAAGAGCTGGGGGCAAACGTGAGTCAATCAGGAATGAATGCATCTTACCCACACTGTACCAGCAGTTTATCTTCATAAACGTTATACCTTTTGAAAGCTGAAAACCTTAAGATTCGACCCAAGTCTGTTTTTCAATCCAAACATTACAGCATGATAATACTATTGTGTAAGAAAATATCCATATTTACAACTTTATAAACCTTAATCTCTAGCTTCCGCTAACTGTCGTCCGCGCGTTCACGAGAGAGGCGTCCAGCGGATGACGTGAGACGTAGGCAAACGCGGTGACGAGCGCGGAAGCGCAGAGGAGAGAGCAAAACAAAAAAAACGTTCAAGAATTAGTAGTACAGAGAAATGTCGAAGGATTTCGATATAAGCCAAGAGGACACTGGTTTTCCTTTGCTGTGAACAAAACTCGTTTCTCGCGAGACTAGCATATTCTCACCGGAGCTTATCCTACGCCTACGTCATCCGCTGGACCTGCGTCATCCGCTGTTGTTTACTTTACTGGTTTGCACTCTATCTTCCATATGCCTTGTGCTTTATATATATATTTTTACATTTTACCTTATTTGTATAGTTGTATTTTGTATTTTGTATTTAATCTGTATTTATGTTATCTGTATGCACCCAAGGGTCTGAGAGTAACGCAATTTCAATTCTCTGTGTGTATGTGCTGTACATGTGGAAGAATTGACAATAAAGAAGACTTGACTTGACTTGACTTGACTTGACTGGACACCACTCTCTCGTGAACGCGCGTACGACACTTAGGCTCTTAACTCTCCTTTCAGCTTCTTTTAACCATTAAACACATCAAAAGTGTCTGTCATCGTGAACTGGAGCAGACACAGTAATTTATGAGTCATTTACTCATTTAGTTAATGATTTTATCCAAACTAACTTTTCCAAAGGCACACTGGCTTTAATGCAAACACATTTATTTAATTAATAAAAGCGATCCCTGGACATTGAAATCTTGACTTTTGCATTGTGAGCATCGTGCACTACTGATTAACTCAGGCATGCATAATATGTTTATGAATTACTTTCATGGCGTGTGATACACAGAAAGGAGGAAGGAAATTGTAGGGAGTTTCCAGTGAATCTCATCAGAAAAAACACCACAGGCTAAAACTGATCATCTGTGTTTTTCTGCATTGCTACTCTTCAGCTTTTGTTTTCAGTTTCGTAGCTCAGATATACAGCAGGCTAATCTGTGTGTGAGAGAGTATGGCACAAAGAAGGCACGTGGTTTACAGTATGCACTTACTGATTGTGAAAGTGAAACCTTGTGTTAAACTGGACATTAGTGTTTATGCTCAGCAGCGAATCAGAGCGAATAACCAGAGAGAGCAGAGACCAGAGACAAGCCCCTGATTCTCTCGGACCAATCAGCATTAAAGGGCTGGACATAAAGCTGTGTTATATATAAGGGCAAAATATCATGAGCGTACAACACAACTCAGATCGAGCTGCTGCAAGGTAAGGGAAAATAAATTCAGTTCATTTATACCAAATGAAAATATGTATTAATAATACCAAAAATATACTTTTGTAGTATATTTAAAAAGGTAGGCATGTATTCACAAAATGGAAAAGATTTGTAGTCGTACAGTGGTTCTCAAACTGGGGTACGTGAGGTGACGGAGGGGGGTACGTGATACAATAATTCTGAGTTTTGGCATTCATTTAATTCTACCCCAACTTAACATTAAAACCGAACATGTATTTCTGACAAGCAAAATGTCGCTTCTAATGTAAAAACAGGAAAATGGGAGTGCTGTAAACGGTCAGATACTTGATATCCAATCAGCTTACCTCATCTTTTGCGGTCAGAACTGACTGCATTCACACAAGCAGCTGCATGTAATAGGATGGCCGCTGAATATGCTGCTTTAGCAAATCACGCTGCTGTTCAATGTATCGTTAAAGTAGATCTTCACTTAATAGCATGAAGAGCAAATATTGAGATCAATTTAAACTCTCTTTGATACAGACACACTCTGTGCGTGTTATTGTTTTCATGTTTAAAATACGAGCAAGAATGCAAATTTCTCTGAATATCCAAAAGATGGCAAATGTGCCATTCATTTTTACAACAGTTCAACAAAAGAAGGTAATATTAAGTGAACATTTTACATTTTAAATGTAGCCTACATTTCAAACAGAATATTGTCATGTTTGTCAACTAAATAATAGTTCCAACGAAATCCGTATCATCTGGTGAGCGTCTCCAAGCATCATACAGCGGTGTTTCGTTAGTGAACGAATCTGCGGCTTTGAACGATTTGGAGAGTCAGTGATTAATAACCCATTCATAACTACAGCATTTTGCTTCGTTACTGAATGAATGACGCGACGCCTGGCTCATTAAGACAGTGACTTGCCACCACCTTTTGTGAAGTCTTTATTTAAAGTATCACTTTGATTTGTCCATCATTTATTGCTTTATTTTTAGTTAATAATACAATTATGGAATGTTAATAAAATGACATCAAACAGACATACAAATACAATTACATTGCACTGTACGTTTCTACATACACCCCACGGTAAATTGAAATGGAATCGAGATCGCGATTCGACAGAAGCTGCGATTGTCATGCGTATCTTTCAGTGAAGCACGGTTCTGTGATCAGCAGTAAATCTCCATCCGAAGGCCAGAGAAACCCCAAATACGCCTCGCAGAAGAAACCCAAAACATGCCTATAGCTGCAGCTGAATAAACAGAAGATTTAAACTGCTTTTATTGATTCAACGTGACAAATAAACACACGACTACAGCAATATACAGTTTATCTGAGTTCTTATTATTATAACTTTCATTAAAATAAAGTATATTTATAATGCAATGCCTTTATCACTGCTTAAATACTATGAAATATGTTGCGTGCCTTATTCTGTGTAAGAAGCCACATCATCTCACAGAAGGATTTATTTCAAACACTCGACTGACGTTATGAAGTGAGTTTGGAGTAAAAAATGTTATTAAATGTGGTATTTTCACATGCTTTCAGATGGAGCAGCATTTACTACACAGAGACGTAGTTCACTGAGAAGCTACGCAAACAGCTGTCATTATCGCCAACGATTTCAGAATCACGCAATAAAATAAAAAAAAAAAATAGAAAAGTAAAATAAAAAGTAACTTGTCAGTGAACTACGGCTCTGTGTAGTAAATGCTGCTCCATCTGAAAGCACGAGATGATGATTTCCTGCTGATTACAGAACCTGCTTTACTAACAAATGCGCATGACAATCACATTCGATTAATCGTGCAGCCCTACCACACGGATACTATGGATTTCTACGTTGTACTTACACTTAGATTTGAACAAAAACAACGTATCCGCGTGTGGTGCGGCTGACACAGAACAGCATACGCTGTTTGCGTTCAGTGGATACTCTCCAATATGGCGCTAGGGTGACGCGGAGGAGACGAATTTGAATAAAGTCTTCTTTTTTTTCTCTTGTGCACAAAAGCATCCTCGTAGCTTCGTAACATTACAGTTGAACCCCTGAATTCCCAGCTAACAATTTTTGGTTCCCAGAACATTATTTTTTATGGTTTGTTTTTGGTTAGCCAGGAAAGTTTTCTTAACGTTCCCAGAATGTTAGTTTTTGGTTTGTAGAACGTTCCAATAACATTATTCTAACATTCCCAGAATGTTAGTTTTTGGATTGTAGAACGTTATTCTAATGTTATTATAATGTTAGTTTTCGGTTTGTAGAACGTTCCCATAACGTTATTGTAACGTTCCCAGAACATTCGTTTTTGGTTTGTAGAACGTTCCAATAAAGTTATTCTAACATTCCCAGAATGTTAGTTTTTGGATTGTAGAACGTTATTCTAATGTTATTATAACGTTACCAAGACGTTAGTTTTTGGTTTGTAGAATGTTCCCATAACGTTATTCTAACATTCCCAAAATGTTAGTTTTTGTTCCCAGATGGTTAGTTTTTGGTTTGTAGAACGTTCCAATAACGTTATTCTAACATTCCCAGAATGTTAGTTTTTGGTTTGTAGAACGTTATTCTAATGTTATTATAATGTTCCCAAAACGTTAGTTTTTGGTTCCCAGATGGTTAGTTTTTGGTTTATAGAACGTTACTCAGATTTCTTTAGCACCAAACAAAAATGACTTCAACACAATGTATGGTTTATAAAATATGACATTTATTCACAGATATAAAAAAAATAAAAAATTGCTTAACTTAAAGTAGGATATCAGTACATTCATTTCTTACCATTGAAGTACAGTTTGTACAGCGGTACATTCTTCTTTTGATCCGTGATCAGAAGCTTCTCGTTTAACATCATCTCTTCAGTTAGGCATGTCAAATCCCTCCAAAATCATATTTACTCTCATAACTATATTAATTTCAAGTAATCATTCAATAAAGAGATAGATAAACGAACGAGTCAGTCAGCCAGTAAAAAGAAATTACCGTTAATTTTTTAATTCCGTGAGCGCGCGGCTCTCTGTGGAGGGCAGGTAAAAATGCATGCTGGAGAAGCGCGTGCAGAACAGAGGCACACAGTAAATTAAGATGAAACAAACCCACGAATTTATGATTTCTGTTATCACTCTATGCTTAAATCAAAACACACTTTCCAAGTTAGTATTTGGTTCCCAAAAAACCAAATGGGAACCAAAAACTAACATTAGGGGAACGTTCTGTGTTTGCTGGGTTGTAGTTTGAGAGTAAAGCTGCAAATTGAGCCTGGTCTCATGAAAATGCGTATCAATATGTAGCGAATCAGCTCATGGGGAAATATGAATAATTAATCATAACTAGTTATAAATAACTATTCATATATTAGATCCACTGTAGATATTTAGCTGACCTCTCATGGTCAACTGTCTTGTCAATTCTAAGAACGTTATTTCCTGGTTAAGGGAAATAACTTTCACACTGTACAACTCTACATAGAGCTTGTAGCATAAATCTGCATGATTAAGTGGCTCCAGTTATGAGCAAACAATGAATAACGTCAAGTGTGATATTAGTAAGGCTTTATTAACTACATAAACGCTTGAACTAGTCTAACATACTACATAAATACTTAAACTGGTCTAACAGACACATACACATACACACACACCACACCACACACACGCATACAGTTTGGTATAGGAAAGGGTAAAGCTTAACTCAGTGTTATGTGATCTAATACAGCCTGAAGGAAACATCAGTTTTTTTAGTTCAAACACACCTTTGTAAAAAGTTGCAAATGATACCTAATGTATCAATTTATAAGACTAAGTTTGAATACTTGCATATCTCTTCTGTCTGAAAGAGAGGCTTGATGCAGTCCAAAGGTTCAAGTTGATCTTTGCGGAAGTTGGTTGATGAAAAAGAACCAGTTGGAGTCAGAGAATCTTGGTGAAATGGAAACGTCGAGGCCGAAGCCTGGCACGAGCTTAAGATGTTCTGGAGCGTTGGAGCTCACATCTTCTCAAAACCTAACAGAACCACCGACTGGGGCGGGTCCCTGGAGTGTGGCCTTTAAAGCCTGCAAAGATTCATTCCTCTCAAGATGGGCTTGTCCAATGATAAGGGCAGAAATTCCAAGCGGGAGGTTGCCATTGCTGGAGGGTTTTTTACGACCCTTTGTGTGAGGGCATGGTAATTTTGCAAATGGAACTTAAATCAAAATTACTAAAGATTCTCAGGACACTAAAATATTGCCTATGTACCAACATATAATATACACTCATTTAGATCATCAGAAGACTAATTCATAGATACTAAACATGGTAGGATTACATATAGGTAAGATGACAGGAATGAGTGTTTCCATCATAAGCCTGCATAAAACAGTATAAAATCTCAAAGACAACATACACAATGATCTGAAGGATATGTGTGTTCATTCAAAGAAAGGTTTTCCTATGAATTAATTAGTAGAAAAGTCAATTTTTACTGTGCATTGTGCCTCTTCCTATGGAACATGCAGTGAGAGGGGGAGGACTCTCAACATGCCATTAGGTCGTAAAATCTATCTGGTCTAGCAAAGGTGTCGTGGTTGCCATAGGGACTAGGGTCCTGGGCTTCGTTCACAGACATCTTGGCACCCAGTTTGTTTATTGGGTGAGGGGTCTGTGAATGTTTGTTAATCTAATGAATAATTGATTTTGTTAAATCAAATGAAAAATGGTGTGTCTGATTGGTCCAGACGATTTTTGGTTTCAATTTGGCGTGCTATTTATATGCAGAAATTGGGGTTTGGCGTGCATATGATACGGTGTTTTGGCACCTACCCCACACCCCTAACCATTGCGTATCATATGCACGCCAATGTCAATTTCTACGTATCAATAGTATGCCAAATAAAAATAGAAACTTGTGGTATTGATACGCACATTCATGAGATCGGCTTAGCAAATTCTTTCATTAAAGTCAGCTGCCTCCATAATAATCCTCTGATACATGCAAGTGAAAGTCGCTGCACGGCATAAATTATAAATTTATTAGGCAGCAGTAGCGGCTCCTGAATGTAAATTTAGGTGGGGCAGATTCTGGGTCGTAGTGCTAGTTTATAATAAACTCGAGAAAGCATCGAGAAACACATGCACACACACACACACCTTTGACAGCGATCTAATGTCCTAGCGTTATTCAGCCTGTGGGCTGCACACTAATGTTGATTGACAGGCTCGAAGTACAAACACGTAGAATGCAATAGAGACAGAGTGCATTTAAGCCACGCCCACACTGGGGGGGGGGGCAATCCAACCATCTCCATTGGCTTTGTATTGCGGGAAGCTGCCTCCTTGTCATTTCTGACTCATAACAAAAAACAAAACTATGCCTAAAAGCTGCTGTGTGACAAGGTGTACAGCAAACAAGCTAAATAACCCAGAAGTTTTTATAAGCTACCGAACCGTAAAAGCCAACCTTTAAGGAGATAAAAGTGGATACCGGCAATAATACGTGAAGCATCAGCAGGAAGAATGGGTAAATTGTGGGATCCTGACACTCAGTATGCCTTCGTGTGCAGCAGTGGCCTAGCCACGAGGGGGCCTTGGGGGCCCTCGTTTACATGTCCGGCCAACCCAGATATCTGATTGCTAAAAGGGTTAGGGTTAGTTATTTGCTGATAAATAAATAAAATGTTTTCATAATTTAAGAAATATGTTTTTTGTGCCATATTGTAACGGAGCAGACGAGACGAGAGACGTGCAGATCCATATGCAAGCTTTTTATTAAAAGATGTGGTCACAAACACAGGCAGGGTCGAAACACCAGCAAACAGGTATGGCACGGGCAAAACACAAGAGTAGTCAAAGGACAGACGTGATCAGACTCTGGCTAACAATATCCAACAGGGCAAGGCAAATAGAGATAATCCAGGTACACAGCAATAATCCAGTCAGGGGCAAACAGAGTCCAAACGGCAAGACAAAGGGGGTAATCCGAAATACACAGGCAAGAATCAAAACACGGGAAAAACAGGCAAGGCAAGACTATGAATAAACTCGGAAAGATAGAGCAGGCTCCGTAAAATAGCTATCAACTAAACAGTGATAAACGCTAAACAATACTCGACAGTGAATGGTGGTGTGAGACTGATTTATATAGTGTGAGTAATAGCTTTCAGGTGAGCGTGTGATTGGTTACAGCTGTGTGCAATCAGTACAATGGATGATGGGAAATGGTAGTCCATGAATTATCTTCTTATCAATCCACCAGTTCAAATTTACAGCTCTTCATGTTTGCAGAGGTAAAAACATGGGTCGATTTTCGCATTGTTCTGAACAAAAACAACCCCAATACAACAGGCTTATTGAGAGCCACATCTTTGTCTCTGCCAGCAGGTGGAGTGTTTGGTAGAAATATAACTGTTTCCCCGGTAACAGCAGAACACAAAGCAGCGCTCTGAGTGCAGCACCGGACTCTGAAACGTGCAACGTTTATGTTTATTTAATGAAATCATAGCCTTTTGAAGTTTAATCGTCACATTAAGCCATATCGCAATTCTGGGCTTTCCGTCCCGAAATTTAAGACCTCTTGAAATCATAATTAAGACTTTCTTGTACAATTTAAGACTTTTTACGGCCTTAAATTTGATACAACTAAATTTAAGACCACGCGGAAACCCTGGTTTGAGTCGTTAGTTTTGTGTATGTCACTCAGAAAATCACCTTCAGGGAGACAAAAATGACTTCAGGGCTTAAAGGGTTCATTTAGTTGTGGAAACAAACACATAACATCCTGAGATATTGCGGTTTCTGTAACCACCTGTATAACCAAAATTTGTTGTGTTCTATGGTGCAAATACAGATAGAGGGAATCGCTCAAAATGTGAAATTTCTGAGTGATTTTAATTAGGAAAATAAATAATAAAATGGTCAAGCCACCAGTTAGACCGCTTGAGATGGACTGACTTGTATTTCTCAATTCACCTTAACGTTTTATTCCTAGTACACTGCAGTTCTTCAAGGGTTTAAGATGTGCACATGTGTTGGCAGTGAGCATGGATAAACCAGTGTGCTTCATTGACACGGGCTCGGATGGGAAGCTGCGTGTGCAGCAGTCGGCGCTGCAGATCCTGCAGCAGATCCAGCAGCCGGTGGTGGTGGTGGCCGTGGTGGGGCTCTACCGCACCGGGAAGTCCTACCTGATGAACCGCCTCGCTGGGAAACAATCAGGTCAGCGCTCATAGCTCACCGCAAACATCATGCAGTTCAAGTGAATGACATTACAGGCACTAAAGTCACTGTCGTCATCAGGGTTTGCGCTGGGCAGCACAATTGAGTCCAAGACGAAGGGCATCTGGATGTGGTGTGTGTCCCATCCCACTAAAGAAGGAACCACTCTAGTGCTGCTGGACACCGAGGGACTCGGAGACGTGGATAGGGTGCCCTAACAAGAAAACACAACTAGCATCACAAGCAGTTTCATGGGTTCAAGAATACTTTCAGTATAATGAGTGTAATGAGTAATGAGTGTTCCTCTGTGCACTGTTTCAAAGCTGAAAGACTAAGATAAGGTGCTTCTATATCAGAGCACCTGAAATTAAAATTGCTTGAGTGCAAGTGTTTCATGAAGGCTACAAATGCACAAACAATTAAAACAAGTAAACGAATGAAGAAAGAGAATGAACTCCCGAATAAAAGTCCCACTTAGGACACTTATTGGCCAAATAGGAAACCTATCGGGTGATGCTTAGAATTAAACAATGGCAAAAAAAAACTTGGACCCCTGTCCATGATTGTCTTTCTCTTTCACAGGGAGACCCAAAGCATGACACCAACATCTTCAGTCTGGCTGTGTTACTCAGCAGCACTCTGGTCTACAACAGTCGAGGGACGATTGACAACAAGGCTGTAATGGATCTACAGTATCCTTCTGAACATTTATATAGAATGTATAGAATGTTCAAACAAACTCTTTATTAAAAATCACCCGACTACATATATAGAAACAACAAGATGTTTCAGTATTCATCCAAACCCATCTTCAGTTGTTAAGACATAGGAAGCTAACTTGTAAGTGGATATCTTTCTTCTGCATGCCACAAATTATGCATTTTCAAGGCAACTTGATGCAGTGAAGAACACAAAATACAGTATATGCTGCTGTGCATCCAAACATATTGCAAAACTCAACTGTAAACACATTATTTAGCTTTCGTTGCCTAAAAAAGGAACTAAATTCTAAACTCCTACAGAATTAATTGCAAACTTAGATTGAACATTTCAATGATTTGAACTCTTTCATATTACACTTAAATACACTTTTTAAATATATAGAATATTTAGAACTTCATTACAATGCATTTATTATGCATTTACAGTATTATTGATTTTGGAATTAAGTCTTTTACAAGACATTTACCTCGTAATAAAACTTGTAGATGAAGAAATTAAAGCATTGAAATTACTGTTTACTTATTATTAAATAATTTCATTACTTCTATGATTTCAAAGAAACATGCTTTGCTTGGTCTTGTTTAAAATGAAATGTATGCTGCCCATTCGTGTTTCTTGTCACCCTGAAAACGCGTCACACATTTGCTCTGTGTGAATGATAGTGTCAACCCTAGAAATACATTCCATGGACATCCTCACAGCTGTTTTTTTATTATTCTAATAAACTTTTTCTGGATAATGAACCCCGTTTTTTTTATTCCAGAACTGCTGTTTTGTTATCCTAAATTGGAATTCTACAAATAGACGTACAAATTCAGTGTTTAAAGTGATACTTAATTACATTATTTTTTTTCTGTCACAGTTTAAGTCTACAACTGATCGCTTCCTCAGCTAGGTTTAGTGATACTAAAAAGTGTTTAGCACCAGTGTTGTGAATTTTAGTACCTCATGGAATGACACTTTTGTTTAGTTAGACTATGCATCATGAGTGGTTGTTGCTTTGTGCTCATGCCTGAACAAACTGTCAGATTTGTCACTGAACTATCAGAGTGCATCAAGGTCAAATCATCAGATGAGGATGCCGATGATTCAAGCGAGTTTGTGACGTTCTTCCCTAGTTTCATCTGGGCTGTGAGGGACTTCACACTGGAGCTAAAGATCGATGGCAAAGATGTAACAGAGGATGAATATCTAGAGTTTGCTCTGAAGCTGAAACATGGTAATTTAAAAATACTGCAGATAGTCCGTATAATCACTATCACAACTAGTTCTTGTGACTAGTTTTTAAGACTTGATAGCTTTTCAACATATCTTTTGTATTACTGTTTTAAACTTCATAATTTATTGAGTTAATATTTATGGTTTTACTGTGCTGAATTGTTTGGTATTCAAGTTTACTATTCCCTATATCTCAGCATTTTATGTCCAGTAGCTCAACCAGCTACACTCCTAGAACAGACATGCTCTTTTCTAGGATTGAGAGCAGCTAGAGAATGTGCTCATCTTTTCTAGGCACTACGAGAAGTGTGATAGAGTACAACTTTCCCAGGGAATGCATCCAGAAATTCTTCCCTTCCAGGAAGTGCTTCACTTTCCCCTTTCCAACCGCCCTAGAAAATATGTCTAGCCTGGAGAGCTTGAATTCTGCTGACATTTCCTCTGAGTTCTTGAAGGTCACAGATCATTTCTGCCAGTTTGTCTTTCATGACAGCTGTGTGAAGAGGCTGAAAGATGGACACACAGTCACTGGAAGAGGTGATTCTAAAGAAAATTATGTGCATAGAGAACACCATCTGCTTATCAATACCATTTTTAATCACTGTGTTTAATTTCTTTCTTTCCTTGAAGTTCTGGGTCATCTGGCTAAAACATATGTGGACACCATCTCAAGTGGGGCTGTGCCATGTCTAGAGAATGCTGTAATAGCAATGGCAACGATTGAGAATGAGGCTGCAGTGAAGGAGGGCCTTCAGGTTTATCAAAGTGGAATGGAGAAGCTGAAGGACTCCTTCCCTCTGGAACTGAAGAATGTGTCCTCAGAACACCAACATCTTAGCAGCACGGCAACACAAGCCTTCATGAAGCGTTCCTTCAGGGACACTGATGGGAAGTACCTGAAATCTCTACAGGTAGGCAGTGTCAGTTCATTTAGGATGATGTTGAACCACTGGCTCAATAACACCAGCTGAAATATTTGTAGTTCGGAAAATATATTGTAAACCCAGTAATCAGTGCAGTTATTTTAGTGCCCTCTCCTTTAGTACAATGGTATGCAGAGATGTTACAGATAGCTGAAATGTCCACTGATTCATTATAAAATGGAGAAAGTCTCAGGTTATTCATGTCACCATGGTTACTTTAGAAGGGGAACGAGACACTGCGTCCCTTTAGAAGATCGCTATGGGGAATGGCTCTGGCATGACCGGTGTCTGAAGCACATATCTAAACACGACGATGAACCTGACTTTGGCCGGCAACAGCTTATGACGTCACTACTAGTGCGACCGTGAGTATAAAAGGGCACCCGCAGAGCACGTTGTCCATTTATTGTCTGAAGGATACGTGCACAGGAGTACCTGAAGCATGGCAAGGTGACGCAGTGTCTCATTCCCCTTCTCAGGGAACCATGGTTACATGCATATCCTGAGACATGCCCTTTCAAATAGGAACTCACACTGCATTCTCTAGAGGACACTGTAAGGTCCGCCCACTGGTCCAACGACGGTAGCCAGTGATCTGGTAGAAGGATTCTTGCGTGTTGATGTCTTTCCTTTTTATGCATCACAACAATGTTAAATTAAACACATTTTCTTATGTTTTACCTCTTTTATTCATCTGACTCCAAAAATTAAAAAGGGTTAGAAGAGTTGTTTGTTATTTATTAAATTTAGGTGAATGTTTGATCATTCTGTTTAACTCTTTACTTTGTATTTTACTTGTTCATTAGGAATCTACTGTATGTCGCTTAGGGTACCTCATGGCGGCCGCTATGCGTGGGCCCCACGATCACAAAACTCGTCAGTTTGATCGTTATTCAGTGGTTTGTGGCTAATACTATTTAATATGCTTTAAATAGTAGGTCTGATTAGCCCCCTACAGTTACCCATGTAATGCCCAAACATTAATCAGGGGTTCTGCTAGACCCTCTGTCTCGCCCCCGATAGTTAATATAACTACGTACAACTTAATTAACACTCCAACATTAATCAGCGTTTCTGCTAAACCCTCAGTCTAGCCCCCGATAGTTAACTACGTACAACTTAGTTACGTTAACCATGTATATGATTTCGGCTTTAATTAAGTACAACTTAAACTAAGGTCAAGCGGTTAGTCAGAAATTTAGAATCTCACCTGATGCATAAGCCTTCACTTAATCTACTTGAGAAAATAACTTCAGAGTAATCAGAATTAAATCAAACATAAGAATTTATTAATCAGGTAATCAACATAATAATTCAAAGTCCAATCAAACAATAGAAAACAATTAATCAATCATACAAAACAATCAGTAATACCGAAATGAGAGAATGTATAAATGTTACCTGATAATGAGGACTACGCACAACAGATGTGCGGGAGATCTGCCTTCAGATTCCCTGAGCTCTTTGTCACTCTCTTTTAAATATCCAGAAGAACCCCGTAGATACCAAATGGTATTGTCTGTTTATTGCAGCGTTTTAGCATATCTCTTTAGGGGGTTTCAAGTGAATTATCTTGATTTCTGTGGGAGGCTGTACCTCATTTACATACAAGAAGGTAATTTGTGTGAAAGACCTGGGAGTAGTCTGCTTTCTATATTTATGGCTGCCTGTTCTATTGTTAAGAGAATGAGACCCCTTTACCAGACGCACAGAGACCTTTCAAACGACATCAAACATGAATTGTTGCATTGTAATAAACTCTGATTAAGAAAGGTGGTTTTGGTGATCTCTGCAGTGTCCTGTGTTCAGATGGAAATGAGGGGAGAGAGGGGAAGAGTGAAGGTGTGGAGCTTTTGTTTCTCTCAGTTGGGTGTGTTGCTTTAGGCTTGCGAGACAGAGTTCAGGTGTTGATTCCTTGTTTTTTCAGACTGTGACCTCCTTCTGATCCAGCCAAATGGCATCAATAATCTTACAACACTATGGGGACCAAATGCCCACGCCACCATGCTGAAGGGATGAGTGCTTCATTGGCTGACAATAAAGCACAAAGACCCTAAAGCAATGGTCTATAACTCAATTCCTGGACGGTCACAGCTCTGTAGAGTTTAGCTCCAACCAGCTCCAACTCTCACACCTGCTTGGAAGTTTCTAGTAATACTGAAGAGCTTGATTAGCTGGATTAGGGTTGGAGCAAAACTGTGCAGAACTGTGGCCCCCCAGGAACTGAGTTCGAGACCACTGTCCTAAAGAGTCCCCATCCCTAAGGTACACACCAGTAGCTGTCGTGACTTCATTCCCTACAGTCAAAGTCTGAGCAACATACCCTATTAAAGAAAGTCTTGGCTGGGATCCTTTTTTACGCTTCTCTACAGGGCAGAGTCAGAAAAGAAGCTCAGCCCACATGACGACTTTCTAAAATGAGAGGAGGCCGCTTCCAAGAAGGCTCTCAGAGCCTAATAACTTGGAACCACTCTCCATGCGGAGCTCAGAGAGCGGAGGCCTCAGCAGGATGACTCTATAGTGAGAGGAGGTCTAATAACGCTCCAAATAAGAAGTAATAATGAGGCTCACACAAAGAGCCTGCAACTTAGCACCACTTGCCTTGCCAAGCTATAAGAACAGCCTCATCATAATGAACTGAGAGGAGGACTAACTACATCCTACACTCAGAATGCCTACCAAGGAGGCCCACATAGAGCCTAACAGCTGAAACTGCTATCCAGTCAGAGCTCTGGGGAGAAGAGGCCTCAGCAGGATGACTCAGCCCTGTAAAGGTAGTAGCCAAAGAGCCTCACAGAGAGGCTAGAAACTTAGCATATTTCTTAACCGAGCGGAGGCCTCAGCATGATGATTCTCCAAATGAGAGGAAGCATGTGGTATATAGGTCTAAAAGCCCATGGTGTGTGCCTTCGCCACCTTAAACGTCTCGACCACCACCTCAATGGATGTGCCAAAAAGTTCTGAAGGCGAAACCGGCACATTGAGGAGTTTTTCTCCCTAACCCCAATGTTGGCCAGGTTTACCTAGAGGATCCTCTCCGTGGCCACCATAGCCACCATCGCTTGGGCAAATTACGGCAGCTGTTTACTTCTTGGCATGGAGAGACAAATCTGTAGTGCAGTGAGCCAAATCTGGGCTGTGATCACTTAGATAGATCTTGGGTCTCAACAGCCTCATTCTGCTCATCTTGGCTCAAAGCCAAGAGTCCACTCGCTGCCAGATCAGATGATGTGCGAGATCTGTCACTGGCATCCAGCAGCTCACCCTTGTCCACCAAAGAAGAATGAGAGAAATGGATACCATTCTCAAATTCCTTGCCAAGGTCCACCTGCAAGCCCTGCGATTTCAGTCTCCTACTTACCTCAATCAAACGGTCACCTAAAGATAAGAATAGGATGATGCTTTTATACTCAAGGGTCACACCGGTAGTGACGTAATAGGCTATCACTGGCCAATGTCAAGTTCAGTGTTGCGTTTAGACTTGTGCCGGGGGCCATAATGTTCTCCAGGCCATAGTGTCCTCCCATTCGAAAGGGAACTGCTACTAACATGCTATGTGTTGTTTTTAGGAAAATATTATTAAACTCTTTGATGAATACCTGTGCCAAAATGAACAAGCTTCAAAGAAACGATGTGAGGAAATCCTGTCATCCCTCTCTGCACCAATGATGAAAAAACTCAAGCAGGGCTTCTATACCAAACCTGGTGGCTATGATCTCTTCTGCAAAGATCTGGAGGACATTGTGAAGAAATATAACAGCCAGGCCAATAAAGAATTCAAGGTTATGCCCATATTAGACAACATCACAAGACATGACCACTTTCATCATCATCATCATCATCATCATCGTCTTTGCCATAATTATCAATTTTTTCTGTACGTTTGTCAATAGGCTGAAGAGGTCCTAGAGGAGTTCCTGAAGCAGAAGTCTGTGGATTCTGAAGCCATTCTGCAGGCTGACAAGAAACTGTCTGAGAAGGATAAAAAGATTAAGAGTGAGAATTTTAAGTCATAAAATCCCAATTTCCCTGTTTGTAAATTCTTACTAGGTTCCTTGTGAAAAATGGTGCTCAAGGGTTTAGGTACTTGTGAGAGTGTTTCTGCACAATGAAGGACTTAAAGTTTAAAGAAGTTTAAAACACAGCTACAGATAATCTTATTCAGATAACATCTGCAGTCCAGGGTTTAGGTTCCAGAGGGGCTACCTATACCATTATCATTAAGAATAAAGATCAGTGAGATCAAGACCAATACTAGGAACTCTTCAGTCTCTGTTTTATTGGTTCTAAATCAGTTCTAACTTATAAGGCCAGAAATACATTATCAGATGTTGCATTCAGAATATTTTTATTGTTATTGAAAGAGTGCACTTTAGATGAAATTATCTCTTCTAGTAAAACATCCCAGTTGAAAACGGAAGAAAGTGTTCTTCTTAACTCTTTTCCGACCATTGAATTCAATCATTAATGGCACAATATATAATGAAATGACATTAAACTTTCTACTATTTTCATTTGCACTATTAAAATATTTCCATACACCAAACTTCAAAGTCATTGACGCCACTATGTTCATTCTTGAAGTGAACACCTGTCTCTACAGTGATTTGATTTACACACTTGGGTTGCTGTCTTGAACTCTGCGTGGAGCTTCTTGCCCAGTGTTTTACAGTCAAATAAAGCCCTTAAATATATCATGGTTTGAGTCTCTTCTCGGTCTCTGAAGCGTCTGTTTTCTTTCAGAGGAGAAAGAGAAAGCAGCCCTCCTGGAGCAGGAAATTAAAGCTAGAGATGAGAAGCAGCGACAACTAGAAGAGAAGATGGAAGCAGAGAAACAGAGTAATGAAGAGAGGATGAGACAGATGAAGGAGAAGATGGATGAGGAGATGAGGCTTCAGAGAGAGGAGGCTGAGCGTGTCATGGACCGTAAACTGAGGGAGCAGGCTGATCTGCTGGAGAGGAGCTTTAAGGAGAAGGCAGACAGGATGAGCCAGGAGATTGAAGAGTTCAAGAGACAGAATGCTGAGAGTAACAGAGCTGGAGAGTTTGCAGCGATTTTAGAAAACTCCAAGAGGAGACATGAAGAAGAAATGGCTATGATGATGCAGCAGCGCAGAGAACAGCAGCAGATGATTTTGCGCCCTTCAGACGAATGTTGCATCTCGTGAAATGCCTTGACTCCGTGATCATCATTGTAACAGGAAATTATCAATTTTACTTCACAAACTTGTATGCCTATTCTGGCTCTGATCCATCATAATTACATCAAATAAATTCTTCATGTGTTATTATTCATGCATTACACGGCTCTCTGGAATACTTGATTCTTCTTGTTCAGTCGCACCATCTAGTGGTTTGTGATCCTCTGATAACAACCGGTAAAACTGTGATAATGCACCTCTCATCCGGGTATCTGAAGCAGGCTTTATTTTCATGTTTCTCACATCAAACCGTAGAATCACTCTCTTAATGAATTCAAACACAAACGTGCCATCTTGCATCTCGGTTATCGACTGTATTGAAACGGTTCATTAATCTGTGAACATGTTTGCTTATCTTGGCTATACTTGCTAGGGACTGTTTTACTTTGTGGAAGCTATGAGTGTATTAAAAGTGAGCTAATAAAATATTTCAACTCAAATTAAGGATAATCAGCCTGCCACTTTCGCACAAACAAACCAATTTCTAATTGATGTAGTCGTAAGACCTGTTGCCCTAAACCCAAGTATGAAAGATCTGAACGAAGGCAACGCCAAGGACAACACAACCAGCCTCAGTTCTCATTAGGGATGGGCGGATCGATCCTTAAGTATCGATACTTTCGATACTGATGTTGTATCGAAAGGATCGATACTCGCATAAAAATATCGATACTAAAGTGCATTTTTTAACCATTAATTAAATTTATTTATTAAGAAATTCGGTGCATAAAATAATCTTCTAAATGGAAAAATTGACTATATTAGCGAATAATTGTGTTGGATCGAACCATTTCTCCTGCTCATCGGAACACATGCAAATGCTGAAAGACGGAACCAATCAATCACAGACAGCGTTCGCTGCTGACGCATGGCTCACAGTGTTTGTTCAAATAGGGCTGCGTTTCCCAAAAGCATCAGAAGTGTAAGTAGATCTTAAGAAACCATTGCCACATTATTACATTACATTACATAACATTGTTACTATATATAAAATTAATTCTGAAAAATGCATCACGGTTATGAAGCAGCAATAATAATAAATATTTCTTGAGCAGCAAATAAGCATATTAGAATGATTTCTTACGATCCTGTGACACTGAAGACTGGAGTAATGACTGCTAAAGAATTCTGCTTTGCCATCACAGGAATGAATTACTTTTAAAAATATATTAAAATAGAAAATAGTTATTTTAATGGTTATATTTCACAATATTGCTATTTTACTATATTATTGTTCATATAAGTGCAGCCTTCGTGAGCATGAGACTTAAAAAAAATATTACAAAATCTTACTGACCCCAATCTTTTGTGTACATGTAATATTTATTTTAAATTGGCTAGTTTGTGCAAGTAAATTTATTTAAACTGTTTGTTAAAAGTTCAAATGGATTGTGTTGTTCTGTAATTGCTGTTAATAAATCTGACAGACAAAAAAATATGCTAAAGTTTCACCTTTAGGGGTACAACAGCCTGGCAGCCTTTTACAAAAATTAACTATGGTTTTATTACAGTAACCACAGTTTACCACAGTATTTGTACTAAAACTGCAGTAACCACAAATTTACCATGGTAATAATAATAATAATAATAATTATACATTTAGTACTTATTTTTCATGAGGTACCCTATACTGTACCCTATAGACGATACTGGACTTAAAAATATCGGTATCGGATCGAAAATAAAATAAGAGGTATCGCCCATCCCTAGTTCTCATCACCGCATCCAGTGTCATTCTTGAACCTTCCACGAGGCCCACGACGGGTTCCCATCACACACAGGTTCAGGTTGGGTAGCTGACAAATATGCAGTAAAAATGCTTTTTTGTTTGTTTTTTTGTCAAAACACCATTTCTAAAGAAAACTACATATATTTATGTAGTGCCAAGACTGATTTTGAGAAAAACTATAAGGGGTCACTAAATTTGTATTATTATTTTTTAGATATTTACTGAAATGCACCGTAAATGTGTCCTAATGGTGTGACATAGCAAAAATTAAGAAGAAGATGAAAAAAACACTTAATAATATACAAATAGCATGAGAGATATTTGTCTTCATTGTTAGAGACTTATAGTTTCATGTAGTGTTATTTATTTAAAATGAAATAATGAATTACATAATTTTTGTCCCCATGACTTGTGGGACATTTTCAAGACAAACATTGCTGTCATCCTCTCAAAATTGCTGACAATTATGCCAGTATAAGATGAGTGATTATCTCCCCTACTGCAATACTCGACTGTTCTTTAGGATATTTTCAGATAAAAAATGCTGGTTCTTTTATACGTCACACTAAAGGACAGAAATGGTAGTTATTGCTTTAAAGAGAAGTATTACATTACAGTATTTTTGTAACTTTAAACTTTTTCTTCTCTGACATATTCATTTTTGATACAAATGATATCAACATGTTTTTTTAAACAAAACAAAAAAAATCACCAGCAAGTTGATATTGAAGGCAGTGGTGTAATGTAACAAAGTAATAATACTTCGTTACAGTACTTATGTATTTTTTGGGAGTATCTGTACTTTACTTGAGTTTTTATATTTCTGCCAACTTTTACTTTTACTCCACTACATTTCCTAATTAAAATGTATACTTTTACTCCAATACATTTCCCCGAAGCATATTCGTTACTTGCTACAAAACAGTCAGAAGAACACGGACTGCAGGGAAGCAGGTTTGACGAATCAGTGGTCTGACGTTTTAGACTCCTAAAAACACCTTTGCTCACGTGCAAACAGATGATTTCATTTTGCTCTCAAGTCGAGTCTGGGGCGTGCGATATACAGTATAACTTCTGCGATAATATGGTAAGTGTTGTTGTAACGATGTGCGATCTGACATGATCAAGTAGGCTATATCACCAAATCACACAGAGTGCACGCACGTGATTTATTAGTCTATTAAAACTCAAAATTCAAGGCATTGTAAATTGTAGACGGCAAAAATGCTTCTGTATGCTTTTTATATTTATATAATTTAATATAGTAAACTTGATCTATACCACACAAAGAGTACTGCTTTTCTGCAGATATCAGCATGAACATATTTAATTATCATTTTATACAAGTTCAGTAACGCAATAAGTGACTTACACTTTAGACATAATATTGCTTATTTCTGCTTAATTTTGCACTGCTTTGCGTCTCTGAGCAATGGACGGTGTTTACTTGTTGAATGAATCAGCTTTTTGAATCGGTTGAATAAATGATTCAGTGTTTCACTCATTAACACAGTCAAATGCTTTGTTTCTGAATGAATCAGTCGTTTGAATGAATCTGTTGAATCTCAATGACTCACTCATTAACAGTCACTCGCTGTCACCTACTGGCGGTTTTAATTTCACATTTCGACTTTTTTTTCATGTTTTAAATCTTTGTCCTGTGATGTGACAGATACATAGTGTAATACCTGTAATGTCACACCAAAGGATGTTTCAGCCTGTTGTGTCAGTTAATATCATTAGCAGTTAGCAATACACACATGCATACATTTCCATGATAATGTAGTTTAACATACAGTTTTTAAATTAAAAAAATACATAATTTAAATTTATAGATCCAAATAACCCTTATGTGGGGGGAAAGGAAAATTATCCTGAATTTATTGAAATCCTTTTCTCTTTCCGCAGCCCAGTTTTCCCTTCTTTCCAAAGACCTTCATTGTATTCCGTCCATAGGGTTGATCAGATTTAAAAAAAAAAAAAAAAATTGATTATGGATCTCCAAAAGTATCCCCGTAGAATCAAACTTGAAACCATTTTTGAGGAAAAAACTCAAAAAGAAGAAGATTACATTTACTCACGGCTCTACTTCGTCCCCTGCCTTAAACAGGCTTCCAAAACAAGCTCAACAAACCAGTGTGGCCGATCAGTATGCCCTCAAACTTTTGAATTTAATGGACAGAGGGCAGTATGTTTGGGAGGGTGAAATGTTCTCTGTGCTCTCAATGTCAAATGCAGAAATGTTAATCCATGCGTTCACGACCTCAAGGTTAGATTATTGTAATGCTTTATTGGGTGGTTGTTCTGCACGCTTGATAAACAAACTCCAGCTGGTCCAAAGTGCAGCAGCTAGAGTTCTTATTAGAACCACGAAGTACGACCATATTAGCTTGGTTCTGTCTACACTGCACTGGCTCCTTATTAAACATCATATAGATTTTAAAATTTTGCTTATTACTTATAAAGCCCTGAATGGTTTAGCACCTCAGTATTTGAATGAGCTTTTATTGCATTATAGTCCTCTACGTCCGCTGCGTTCTCAGAACTCTAGCAATTTGATAATACCTAGAATATCAAAATCAACTGCGGGCGGAAGATCCTTTTCCTATTTAGCTCCCAAACTCTGGAATAACCTACCTAACATTGTTTGGGAGGCAGACACACTCTTGTCAGTTTAAATCTAGATTAAAGACCCATCTCTTTAACCTGGCTTACACATAACACACTAATACGCTTCTAATATTCAAATCCGTTAAAGGATTGTTAGGCCCCGTCCACACGGAGACGTGTTTAGCTGTATACGCATACATTTTGTATCGTATAGGCTTTTCGTCCAGACGGATCTGGCGTTTTGGGTGAGTGAAACTGATATTTTTTTTAAACTGGGTCCCAGAGTGGATAAATCTGAAAACGCCACCCTTGTGTTTTCGTGTGGACAGCGAATCCGGGAACACTTCCCGTAACACCCGATGTACTTGTTACATCACTAGAAGAATGGCATCTACACTAATATTAATCTGTTTCTCTCTTATTCCGAGGTCACCGTAGCCACCAGATCCAGTCTGTATCCAGATCAGATGGTCACTGCAGTCACCCAGATCCAGTACATATCCAGACCAGATGGTGGATCAGCACCTAGAAAAGACCTCCACAATCATCCCTGAATTTCAGCTGAGACCAGGACAACTAGATGAGCCCCAGATGCAGATCCCCAGTGAAGACCTGGTCTCCTAGACGACCACCGGAACAAGACCACAGGAACCAGATGATTCCTCTGCACAATGTGACTTTGCTGCAGCCTGGATTTAAACTGCTGGTTCGTCTGGTCTGAGGAGAACTGGCCCCTCGACTGAGCCTGGTTTCTCCCAAGGTTTTTTCTCCATTCTGTCACCGATGGAGTTTTGGTTCCTTGCCGCTGTCGCCTCTGGCTTGCTTAGTTGGGGACACTTCATTTCCAGCGTTATCGTTGACATGATTGCAAAGATATTATTTAAACTGAGCTGGATGTTGACATCACTGAATTCAATGATGAACTCTCTTTAACTGAAAATTGAGTGTTTACTATTGTCACTTTGCATTATTGTCACACTATTTTCCTATTTAATGCTGTTTAGTTGCTTTGACACAATCTGTATTGTTAAAAGCGTTATATAAATAAATGTGACAAACTCATATGTCTAGAAACGATGATTGAAGTTGAGCAAACGCTAAATAAAATGACGTCTCTAGGAATCATTAATAGTGAACAAAAGGAATACTCCCCCAGGCCCCGTCATTTCTATTTACTCCCTAAAATACACAAGAACCCTGAGACCCGGGGCCCGTTCTTCATTCGTCGCTAACTCAGTTAGCTGGATGTGATTGTTGATGATTTGGCGTGATCTTGGATTATTTGGTTCTTTAAAGCTCATCCCGGACTTGCTGTCATAGCAACAGCTCCGTAAGCTTAAACCTGCTCGGGAGCAGTTTATTTCATGTAAACAGGACTAGATTGCATCTTTTTAAGTGGAACTGATACTTAAAATCTCTCGCAGCCACTGTTACTCTAATACAAGAGTGTACCCTACTAATCCAGGGACAATCATTTAAAATAATAATCATTTAAAAATTAATTTGAAAATAATATTATAATGTTGTGTAATCTATAATACTATAGACACAGCCAGTATTACTACTTGAAAGATGTATTCATTATATAATAATTGATCAAATAAATGTCTCCTACACAACAGATGGAGAAAACATTAACATCAGAACCATCCTCCTGATGTTCTCTTGTCAAAAACAACTTGCATCCTTACTGAAGACATTGACTGCATTTATATTGTGTTAAGCACAAAACCACATCTTCCAGATTACAATGTCTGGTAGAATATCACTAGTGCCTCACAGAAATGTATGGCTGTACAGTATGTGTCAGATATAAAATAAGTTTATTCCATGTTAACCCCTCACTAATTACAATGTTGTGTTCAGGCATGTAGTTATACAGGTTATCTGTGAATTTCTGTATGTTATGTTTTACTAGAGGATCATGAGGACCATAACAAGTAAATATAATGTTGTTGTTTTTTGTAAATATGTAGCAAATTGAATACAGTAGTATTAATGTTGAACCATAACAACAGAATCACTCATGAAACAGAAAAACTCATGGGCTGCAGCCGAAATCTGAAAAATGCTGCCTTTGGAGGACGCATTCCAAGGTAGGAAGGCATCAAGGCACGTCCGAATTCAATGTTAGCTTCAGCTCCTGTCTCCTGAGATGCCTTCATCTGGCTGATGTTTGAAGGCAGCATAGATGCATCCTTCGCTGCCTTTGATATCCCACAATCCTGTGCGTTCCATTTCGTGACGGTTGAGCTAAAACATAAAGATGGCGTCTGAAAGTTGCGGTTGAAGGGGAGTTTATGCATTTAAGTATGTTTTTGATCAATGTTTTCCACTTTTGATGTAATTTCTAGCGAGAAATTACTATTGCAGTAATTCAATATTCACTTCGTTATCACCAAAGCTCTCTATATTTTGCTGTAGATCATTAAACCATTACGCTGCCTCAGAAGCCTGTCCGAAATCAGTTTCGTGAGTTGCCTTCGTGCGCAAACGCTGCCTGCAGGTCATTGCCTGATAGGGCAGTTATGTGATCCTATGAACTCGGGAACGCGCCGCTCACGTGGACAGTCACATGATTGTTTGCTGTAAATAAGATTAATTTGAATTACAAATGTATTCTTATTGTTATGTAAAATGTATTCTTATTATTCCAAACATACGTTATAATATAAAGCCTATACGTGATATAGTATATAACTGTATATAATACACATTTTAAAAGTGTACTGCATACAAGCTGCTGCCATAATAAAGACCCATTTCGAATGTTTACGTGCTTTTCTTTTCTTTCTGCTCACATTCGCTGTGGTGGAGCAGTTATAAAATATTGTTCTTGTAAATACGTTCCAGCATTTCATAAATAAATATGCATGCAAATTACACTGAAGTGCAACAGTTAGGCTATCTCACGGTGTTCGGGAGTGCTCAAAAAGGGTTTAAGCAATTCATTTTGAATCGATTTCTTCTCGTAAACTCAGAGATGTGGATTCGCACGGCAATTAAAATACCACACGACATTGGTGTTTGACAAAAAACAGTAGGTAATTCGGCCGGGGGTATTTACGCGTGTGGTGAGAGAAAAACACCGACATCCTGGATTCGGACGGCATTAAAATCACCAACTAGCCCCTGTAAATGGTGAAAATCCCTTACGTCCCCCTGAGAAACCATTACCGTCCAATAGGCTCAACACTGACATCATTAACCCCCCCCGTTTCACGACAAGGCTTAAGCTAGTCCTCGACTAAAATGCACGTTGATCTGTGTCTCAACTGTAATATCTTGCTCTGACATATCCTTAAATAATCATTTCTGTGTGTTCTGTGTCAAGATGCACACCTGTAATGTGAAAATGTGATGTTTATCTGCTTACCCCCAGGGCATCCAAGATGTAGGTGATTTGTTTCTTCAGTAGAACACATATTGTGATTTTTAAGTCCAACCGTTGCAGTTTATCAGTCTTAAAATGGATGGAAATGGTAACAAAATCTATGAGAGTTAAAAAAAACATGCACGACAAATCCAACTTAAACCCTGCGGCTCGTGACGACACAATGATGTCCTAAGACACAAAATGATCGGTCTGTGCAAGAAACAGTATTTATATCGTATTTTACCTCTGATTCACCGCAATGTCCAACTTCCTTGAGCGAGCGCACGCATCCGGTGCGTGAGGTGTGTACGCGCTCTGGCATAGTTTAATGGGTGTGTTGATATCCAGCCGAATAGCAATCAACCATAACTTCAGGCGAGGAGGCTCAGAAGTTGGGAATACGTTGAAAGTCATCACTCCCGAATGAGTTTGCGTGAGAGAAACGTAATCTTTTAGTTTTAAGTCGGTTTGAACAATCTGGATAAGCGCAAGTAAGTACCATTTTTGATTAGCCGTCGTACCTACAATGACATGTGCACTGTGTAAACAATGAGTGACGTATACGCGCGAGAGATCACTTCAGGCGCTTGCGTAAACTACACCAGAGTGCGTACACACTTCACGCACCGGATGCCTGCGCGCGCTGAAGACAGTTGGACATAGTGGTGTATTAGAGGTAAAAAATTATATAATTACTGTTGGGTTTCTGGCACAAACCAATCATTTCGTGTCTTAGGACATCAATATGTCGTCACGAGCCACAGGGTTTAATTTGATTTGCTGTGCCTGTTTTTTTTTACTCTCATAGATTTTGTTACCGTTGCCATGCATTATATGACTGACAGATTGCAACGGTTTGAGTTAAAAATCTTTTTTTGTGTTCTACTGAAGAAACAAAGTCCCTACATCTTGGATGCCCTGGGGGTAAAAAGATAAACATCAAATTTTCATTTTTGGGTGAACTATCCCTTTAAGCTAAGCCCCGTTTGTGAAACCGGGCCCTAGTGTTTCATTTGTATAATGTATTAAGTTGCATTATTGTACATTTTACTTTTGTCGAGATTTTTTTCTCAACAAAGTACACTTGGAAATGGTTTGGTTTATGTTGCGGTGTATATATAGTTATTTTCTTCAGTACTGTACTGTAATTCCCCTTGCAAAGGTCTTAGAGAGTTCACATAAAATGGGAACAAAATCCTTTTCAAATGGTTCAGATTGAAAATGCTAGTAACCAGAACAGCCTCTACAGGTCAAAGATCATGGAGTCTGTGTAGGGAACTAAACTCCCGTCATCACATGAATCACAACACCCTCAGCACTGATTTCGATCATGTCTAAAAACGTCATGATGACATTTCAATATCACTGAAATCTCATTCTAGTCCATTATCTAACCTGGACAACACACTTTGGAATGTTTTAGTTTTTTAATTGTTGCGGGTTCACTATACTATTATTAAAGATTGCACTCGTCAAAGCTTTAACTGCTGAATTGTTGTCATTTAGGAATAAAATCATGTTGGTGTTTGAATCGTGATCGCGATTTTTAACGAGCTGTTCAATTACAGTGCTTTGTCATGTTGGTGGGGACATCTCTCTTGCAACATATCACAATCTTATCACAAATATTACACTAAGCTTTTTCAGCTTCTGGTTTCTGTAGCCAAACCTTGGAGCGCTTGGATTAGTGAGGAGAGTCCTGCTATTCATTTATAAACGCTGTTAATTTTACAGCGTGTATCCGATTCAAGAATAGGAATTGCTTTTTGATTCCCAACCCTGGTTAGTTTTCTTCTTCCGGAATGTGAGTCCCTGAAAGAAGACGAGAGACTGTAATGCCCGCACATTCACTCGCAGGCCTCTATACACACAGGCATATACATGATTTTAATAGTAGAATGACTTAGTGCATAAAATTGTTATATTCACATTGATTCTGCTTGATTAGTTCATATTTTGATTAATAAAAATCTTCCACACCTCCTTCAGATTTTGTCAAATCCTTACCAAAATTGGATCAGATGATCACTGGACCTACCCACACAGAAATGAAAACCGAATTTTGATTTGTATCTTTGTTATGATGATGCAAATGTACCAATCTCCACCACAATTTGGATCAGAGGCTGTATCTCGGCAATGCTATGATCTATTGAAACAAAACTTGGTACGCTTCATATGCACCATGATTTGAAGGCAGCGCCATCTACAGGTCATGAGATCTGAAAAATTTCTATTTTTGCTTATAACTTTTGACCTTTTGATGTTTGTCAGAACATGTCGAATCCATGGATACAGATCAGATGAACCTGCTGTCCGCCATATTGAAATATGCATAAATTGCAATATCTTTTTAATGTTTTGACATTTAAACACATAATTTGGTAGGGATCATCGACATCATGTCCCAAAGACACCGGAGAAGTTTTAACACAGTGCAACCTAATGTTCCAGAGATGTTTTTCTTTATTCCAAAAATGCTTATAACTTTTCAAAATGTGGTCTGAAATTGTATTTATTGTCATTCAAATCCTTGGTTTACGCCAATTCCAACTATATCTCACGTTTCATTTTCCATCATTTTGTTCGTCCGCCATTATGAAGGAAATAAAAAACTTTTTTCATTAATCTTGTACAATTTTGTCCAAAATAGGCTCAGACGATGTTTGGTCTGATCGGCACAGAAATGAACATTTTAGATTTTTGATATTCGCTACAGTTTAAGATAGATGCTTTTATGAAGACGACAGCGTCCTTGTTTGTTAGCTTAGCGTGTTATTCTGTTAGCATGCTAATCGGAGACCATTCTTTTTAATGTGACCCTTTTGGTTACCAGGGTTGTAATCAAAGGGTTGTCAGGGGATCACAAACCAACTGGATGGTGCGACTGAACAAGAAGAATCAAGTATTCCCAGAGAGCCGTTTAACGCATGAAGGAATTTATTTTATAATCAATTAGCAATATTCAAATAAACATGCAATAATGATGGATCAGAGCCATAGGCCAGACTAGACAAGCTTTTGAAGTGAAATTATAATTTCCTGTTCAATGAGGATCACTGAGTCGAGGCATTTCACATGATGCTACAGCCACCTGAGTCTTCATTTGGCTTCGTCTTCTGCATTGCCATCATGTATTCTCTGTGCTGCTGCTGCATCATAGCCATAAACTCCTCATGTCTCCTCTCGGAGTTTGCTAAAATCGCTGCAGACTCTCTAGCTCTGTTACTTTCGGCTTCAGTGTTCCTTCTCTTGAACTCTTCAATCTCCTGGCTCATCCTATCTGCCTTCTCCTTAAAGCCCTTCTCCTGCAGAGCAGCCTGCTCCCTCAGTTTACTGTCCATGGCACGCTCAGCCTCCTCTCTCTGAAGCTTCATCTCCACATCCATCTTCTCCTTCATCTGTCTCATCCTCTCTTCATTACTCTGTTTCTCTGCTTCCATCTTCTCTTCTAGTTGTCGCTGCTTCTTATCTCTAGATTTAATTTCCTGCTCCAGGAGGGCTGCTTTCTCTTCTTCCTCTGAAAGAAAACAGACGCTTCAGAGACAGAGAAGAGACTCAAACCATGATATATTTAAGGGCTCTATTTCACTGTAAAACTGGTCACACACCGGACAAGAAGCTCCATGTATAGTAGTAGTTTATATTTTCCATTTACTGTTTGGTAATTGTTTGTTTTTAGTTTAGTTTGTTAGTTTGCGGTTCATAATCCGTTACTTTTCTCAGAATTCTGCAAAAGAACTAAAAACTGCCTTCCATTGAAAAAATTATTATGTAAAAAGTTGTTAAATTGATCATTATCCATTCTTGTTTTTGTTTTGCTTTTAATACATATTGAATCAAATTATGGCTAACAAAATATTTCCTGCTCATTCTCATTGTAACACAATGCTCAGGTTTTACTGTAATCACAATGCAAAACTAGCACTTTTTAATTTTTTCAAATAAATATTTAAAACAAGAACTTCAAATTTTAACAAAGTTCTATTTGATTATGGCTACATATGTATTCAGATTCCAAACTTAAGCAATTACGCCTGAAAACACTGCTCAGTAACTAAGGAATGCACAGCACTGAATCTGTATGGCTATAAAGGCATATGTATTACACCATGGTCCACAAGGTGGAACAAATCTGCCTCAATTCAATGGATTTTAAATACTTTTGCTCTATTTTTAACTTAAATACTGCATTAATTGAAAAATTATATACAATATTAGTTTTTTACATTTTATACAGAAAATACTCCATAATTTAGATATGAACATTACTTAGTAACATGAAATAAACTCAAAATGCAAAATATATATATAAAAAAAACATTGAATTGAAATATACTACATTCATTTCACACAAATAAAACAATTACACGATTATGGCCTCTGGTCAGTTTAGGCCACAAACAACACAAGTGTGACTCCCAAATGAACAATACCAGAGGGGTAACTGGGATATTTGACTAGAAGCATTTATTTTAATCTAAAATGCACTCTTTCAATAACATTAAAAACATACTTAATGCAACATCTGATAACATATTTATGGCCTTATAAGTTAGAACTGATTTAGAACCAATAAAACAGAGACTGAAGAGTTCCTAGTATTGGTCTTGATCTCACTGATCTTTATTCTTAGTGATAATGGTATAGGTAGCCTATAATCAAATAAGATTATCTGTAGCTGTGTTTTAAACTTCTTTGGTTGCTACATCACCCTGTTCGTGTCTCTTGAGTCCTTCATTGTGCAGAAACACTCTCACAAGTACCTAAACCCTTGAGCACCATTTTTCACAAGGAACCTAGGAAGAATTTACAAACAGGGAAATTGGGATTTTATGACTTAAAATTCTCACTCTTAATTTTTTTCTCCTTCTCAGTCAGTTTCTTGTCAACCTGCAGAATGGCTTCAGAATCCACAGACTTCTGCTTCAGGAACTCCTCTAGGACCTCTTCAGCCTATTGACAAACACACGTACAGAAAAAATGGATAATTATGGCAAAGACGATGAGGATGATGATGATGAAAGTGGTCATGTCTTGTGATGTTGTCTAATATGGGCATAACCTTGACTTCTTTATTGGCCTGGCTGTTATATTTCTTCACAATGTCCTCCAGATCTTTGCAGAAGAGATCATAGCCACCAGGTTTGGTATAGGAGCCCTGCTTGAGTTTTTTCATCATTGGTGCAGAGAGGGATGACAGGATTTCCTCACATCGTTTCTTTGAAGCTTGTTCGTTTTGGCACAGGTATTCACCAAAGAGTTTAATAATCTTTTCCTAGAAACAGAACATGTAGCATGTCAGTGGTAGAGAGGTATACAAGCTGCTGAATACTGATGATGTGTTCTCTCTCACTTCATCCGATCCGACAACGAGTGTGCTCTTAGCTTTGAGTCAAGATGAGCAGGATGAGACTGTGCACCATGCTTTAGAGACTACTACTTTGAGAAGATCTGACAGACAGATTGTTGTACATAAACAAAAACAAAATTGCATAAATCCAGCGATCAAGAAATTCCAAAGAATGAACTTCTTTCAAACTCTTAATAATGCAAAGATGATATGGGATTCATGCTACAAACCAAAGGGAATATTAGGCATTTAAATATCCGCAGTGTTGTTTCAAAAAGTAACCAATTGGAAAATGTATTGACTGGTTCAAACTTGGGCTTTCTTGGTATTTCGGAAACATGGTTAACAAAATCTTCCCCAAACGGCTGCATTAAATATTTCTGGATATAATGTGTTTAGGAGGGATAGAAATAAAGGTAAAGGGGGCAGTCTGTGGGTCTATATTAAAGAGTCAATCAAATGCCTTATTGAATGGTCGCATCAAACAGAACTGGAACGCATTGGTTTGAGAACATCACTGTCATCAGAAATGTCATTTAATATCATTTGTCTATACAGACCACCATCAACTGATAATAGTTTTATGAACATCTACATAAAATCCTTAGGGTATGTGACCAGAAAAAAAAGAACTAATAGTTATGGGTGATTTTAATATAAACTGGGATAATAAATCAGATAGGAAAAACCTTAAACTTTATTGAGTTTTGATAATATTAAATGTTTGGTTGATGCTTGCTTGATTTTTAAGATTCTAAATTGTTGTGCACCAATGTTTTCATCTGGTTGCCCAGTGTTACTGGGTCAGTGGTTCACCATCATCCTAAATGAACGGACATTACCTACCTCTAGAGATTTCAGGTTCTTCCCATCAGTGTCCCTGAAGGAACGCTTCATGAAGGCTTGTGTTGCCGTGCTGCTAAGATGTTGGTGTTCTGAGGACACATCCTTCAGTTCCAGAGGGAAGGAGTTCTTCAGCTTCTCCATTCCACTTTGATAAACCTGAAGGCCCTCCTTCACTGCAGCCTCATTCTCAATCGTTGCCATTGCTATTACAGCGTTCTCCAGACATGGCACAGCCCCACTTGAGATGGTGTCCACATATGTTTTAGCCAGATGACCCAGAACTTCAGAGAAAGAAAGAAATTAAACACAGTGATTAAAAATGTATTTATAAGCAGATGGTTTTCTGTATGCACATGCAAACTCTTCAAATTTTATTTCGACTCACCTCTTCCAGTGACTGTGTGTCCATCTTTCAGCCTCTTCACACAGCTGTCATCAAAGACAAACTTGCAGAAATTATCTGTGACCTTCAAGAATTTAGAGGAAATGTCAGCAGAATTCAAGCTCTCCAGGCAAGACATATTTTCTGGGGCGGTTGGAAAGGGGAAGGTGAAGCACTTCCTGGAAGGGAAGAATTTTTGGATGCATTCCCTGGGAAAGTTGTACTCCATCACAATTCTCGTAGTGCCTAGAAAAGATGAGCACATTCTGTAGCTGCTCTCAATTCTAGCAAAGAGCATGTCTGTTCTAGGAGTGTAGCTGGTTGAGCTACTGGACATAAAATGCTTAGAAAATAGAAAGCTTGAATAACAAATCAATTCAGCACAGTAACAAGAACTAGTTGTGATAGTGATTATAAGAACTATCTGCAGTATTTTTAAATTACCATGTTTCAGCTTCAGAGCAAACTCTAGATACTCATCCTCTGTTACATCTTTGCCATCGATCTTTAGCTCCAGTGTGAAGTCCCTCACAGCCCAGATGAAACTAGGGAAGTACTTCACAAACTCGCTTGAATCATCGGCATCCTCATCTGATGATTTGACCTTGATGCACTCTGATAGCTCAGTGACATATCTGACAGTTTGTTCAGGCATGAGCACAAAGCAACAACAACTCATGATGCATAACAAAACATATATTATTCCATGAGGTACAGTAATAAGCAAATTCACAACACCAGGGCTAAATGCTTTTCAGTATGACTAATGATCAGCAATGTTCCCTCTAAGCTGCGCGTGTGTGCGGCCGCGTACCTCTTACGTCGCGAGCACGCAGAAAAAGAAAAAAATGCCACGCACAGGACAGATGAGTTGGGGAAAGGTTGAATTCTAGTAAATGTGAAATAATAGCAATGTTCGGGCAAACAGCTATGGAGTTGGTGTCGCTATAGAGTTAGAACCGGTGAATATGGTTCACAGGTTTCATAGAAAGAGAATGATGTGTGCCAAATGAGTCGCTGTAGAAATCGAATACTTTAATAGTTGCGGATGAAATAGCTCAACTCGAGAGGCAACGCACACGCAATGAGGTGAAATAAAATGTCATGTTTTAAAGAAGAGTGGCTTGTTTAAGTGCTGGAAATAGCAGAGGATGGGCACAAATAGCAACCAAATCTCCAAAACATTTTACAGTTTTCACACATGTGTGGATGTACTTCCAATGTCTTTACAAAACTGACGATAGTGTGTGAATGTCTGTTTCTTTTAGTATAGTCTGGTGATTTTTAATAAAGAGTTTGTTTGAACCATAGACTGTAAAAAAAGATGGACGACGCGTCTCCTATTCCTTCCACTGTAGAAAAGTGAAGCCAAAGCATCTCAGTATGGCCGCTGCCATCTTGAGTAAATTACGTAATTTGGAGCCAGATTCTGCGCAGTAGAGATTAGTTTGAAGCCAGAGTCTGCGCAGTAGTGTCATGAGGTGGAGCCGCGGTATCAAACTCCCGCAGACCCAATCAACCATCACGACACGCCCCATTTTTATAGCATCAAATTACTAGCTAAAATCAAACTTATCACAAAAACGAACAATTTAATATATATCAGCATGATAACAACTATCTTAAATGACCAAAACCATCTTTCGGAAAATTGTATTGGAAGTGCAATTAATTTTTTTATTTTGACTCAAGTCCCATTAGTTTACATGGAGAGGGAGGGGTTTATGACCTATACTGCAACCAGCCACCAGGGGGTGATGGAAATGTTTTGGCTTCACTTTTCAGGACGTGTGAGGCACACCTGGTTTGAACATTCTATATAAATGTTCAGAAGGATACTGTAGGTCCATTACAGCCTTGTTGTCAATCGTCCCTCGACTGTTGTAGACCAGAGTGCTGCTGAGTAACACAGCCAGACTGAAGATGTTGGTGTCATGCTTTGGGTCTCCCTGTGAGAGAGAAAGACAATCATGGACAGGGGTCCAAGTTTTTTTGCCATTGTTTAATTACAAGCATCACCCGATAGGTTTCCTATTTGGCCAATAAGTGTCAGGAGTTCATCTTCATTCGTTTACTCGTTTTAATTGTTTGTAGCCTTCATGAAACACTTGCACCCTTTGCAAAAAACTTAAAATCCTTGATTTCAATTTCAGGTGCTCTGATATAGAAGCACCCTTATCTTAGTCTTTCAGCTTTGAAACCGTGCACAGAGGAACACTCATTACACTGCAGTTTTTATATGAATATGGTGAAAGTATTCTTGAACCCATGAAACTGCTTGTGATGCTAGTTGTGTTTTCTTGTTAGGTCACCCTATCCACGTCTCCGAGTCCCTCGGTGTCCAGCAGCACTAGAGTGGTTCCTTCTTTAGTGGGATGGGACACACACCACATCCAGATGCCCTTCGTCTTGGACTCAATTGTGCTGCCCAGCGCAAACCCTGATGACGACAGTGACTTTAGTGGCTGTAATGTCATTCACTTGAACTGCATGATGTTGGCGGTGAGCTATGAGCGCTGACCTGATTGTTTCCCAGCGAGGCGGTTCATCAGGTAGGACTTCCCGGTGCGGTAGAGCCCCACCACGGCCACCACCACCACCGGCTGCTGGATCTGCTGCAGGATCTGCAGCGCCGACTGCTGCACACGCAGCTTCCCATCCGAGCCCGTGTCAATGAAGCACACTGGTTTATCCATGCTCACTGCCAACACATGTGCACATCTTAAACCCTTGAAGAACTGCAGTGTACTAGAAATAAAAAGTTAAGGTGAATTGAGAAATACAAGTCAGTCCATCTCAAGCGGTCCAATTAGTGGCTTGACCATTTTATTATTTATTTTCCTAATTAAAATCACTCAGAAATTTCACATTTTGAGCGATTCCCTCTATCTGTATTTGCACCATAGAACACAACAAATTTTGGTTATACAGGTGCTTACAGAAACCGCAATATCTCAGGATGTTATGTGTTTGTTTCCACAACTAAATGAACCCTTTAAGCCCTGAAGTCATTTTTGTCTCCCTGAAGGTGTTTTTTCTGAGTGACATACACAAAACTAACGACTCATAACTCAGGGTTCCTGCGGGTCCTTAAAACGTCTTAAATTTAAGGCCGTAAAAAGTCTTAAATTGTACAAGAAAGTCTTAATTATGATATCAAGAGGTCTTCAATTTCGGGACGGAAAGCCCAGAATTGTGAAATGGCTTAATGTAACGATTAAACTTCAAAAGGCTATGATTTCATTAAATAAACATAAACGTTGCACGTTTCAGAGTCCGGTGCTGCACTCAGAGCGCTGCTTTGTGTTCTGCGTACCGGGGAAACAGTTATGCCCTGCCCCGCTCATATGCTATTAATTTTACTTGTGCAGGTCTTAAAAAGTCTTAAATTTGAGCCTAAAAATCCTGCAGAAAGCCTGTAACTCCAAGACTTGATCAAGGAGAGTCAAAAGTTTGGTATCGTATGATAGAAAACTTTCTGTATTTATAGATATTTATAGAAATAACTTTGTTTTCTGAGTGACATACACAGAAGTAAAGTCAAGTTTAGTCAAAGCCCCCTGCTTGTTTTATTCTACTCTTGGAGACCTTTCAAAAGTCATATGACACATGACTATCTGAGCTGTATGATATTTTTGACATTAGAGTAATGGCACAAAAAACATATTTCTTAAATTATGAAAACATTTTATTTTATTTATCAGCAAATAACTCAGCACTACTTAGGAGTTAGTGGCCACATGCATTGTAAAGTTCAGACTCTAAGCTTTCAAATAACACCTATTTTGTGTTGATCAAGGCAGTGCTTTTGCAAAATATAATAATTTATTTATTTTTCTTCGCTAGGGGGCGCCCGCCGGCGGTGCACTCCGTTTTTAGAGGGACTACTCAGCAACTGATTTTGGCCTCATTTCAATCGTGAGAATATGCTGTAAATAATGATGTGATATTTTCCACGATCAGAGCATGTTTCTTGAAATGACAAGCATAAAAACCATGTGAAAGTTATAACATATGCGCTTTGGTGTTTTATGTGTTATAACTTAACAAGGAATATCTTTAGATCTAAATGACAGATTATGGTGAGTTTGTGCATTAGCTTTGTTTTGTTTTTATTTAGCGGTTTTATGTGTGTTATAACAACATAAGGAAGATCTAATGGACGATTGTAACTGTCAAATAATTTAATAACACTTACAGGGAAGCAAAAATTACTTTAAAGGCTTTAAAGCAGTTTATTTACATTTATGAGGATGTATGCATTGTATTTTGAGGGGGAAATGTTGTGTCATAGAGATTTCACCTTTACAAAGGTTTACCTTGGAACAGAAAAGTTTGAGAGCCACTGTTCTAGGTCATCTCTTTAGCATTCAGTGCTGAGGAGTCGTCTAAACTAGAAGCCTCAGATGGATTTGTCTAAGAAGGATGCAGTTTAAGTACCCAACAAGTTTCCTACTCAGAAGTTACAAATGAATGCCCCTGGCAAGAATCCCCAGGTTTAAATGACTGCTTAGATTTTCCAAAGTACATTAAATGGAGGAGATAACATAAAATTAAGAGCAAATGTATTCTCTTATAAAACAAAGGAATATACACCCGATTACATTTCTCATACCTCCCTCCCTTTTAATTTATTAACTTACTTATTTACTTATTATTAGTAGTAGCAGTAGTGGTATTTTCTTTCTTTCGATGTTTAATAATAATAATAAGATATAAATCTAGCTGCAAGCAGCGATGGCGGGCCCAAGTCATCAGTGCACGCCGGTGGCATCAGGAAAATTGCAGTAACCATTTACAGTAACCCTCTGGCAGTCTAGTTTTAGGGATACGGCAATTAAACGGTTAATCAAAACCATCAAGACTGTGAAACACACATACACAGAATAATATATAAAACTTTAGTAACACTTTACAATAAAGTTTCAGTTATTAATTAACATGAACAATAATTATATAACATGTATTAATGTCAGTTAATATTCAAAACTTAAACATAAAAAAACTGGTAACACTTTATAATAACTGCACACTATGAATCATTAGTTAAGCATTAGTATATAGTCAATTCATCCTTTATAAAGCATTGTTCCAACGTTAATAGGATTAGTAAGCCGTTTATAAATACAGCTATAAATGTTTTGTTCCTGAGCATATCTATAATGTTTAATAATTGTATTTTCACACTTTATTAATGATCAATTTATCATTTCTAAATTATTACGTTATTTACAAACCAGTTATTTAGGAGTTCATAAGATAATTTAGAAAGTGTATGTAAATGATTAATAAACTATTTAAAAGTACATTTATATATCGTATTATTTAGACACATGATAATAGTTGCTCAGTGTGTTAATAAATGCTTTATTAACACATATTCCTGCTGTAATGTCAGGTAGTTATAAAACATTTAGTAGTTGCCAGTCATCTATTTTTGTGAGCTCATCTAAAGTGAGGATTGTTTATACCTTGTAAAGCGTTTACAAAGGAGATTTAAAAGCTCATTCATCTTCCAAACAGAAAAGTTAAACAAACACAACACAGAGGGATACAGAACACAAAAATATTTTTTCAAGATTGAAAAAATTAAACTGTACAACTGTTCACTTGATAAAAAAAATGAAAAATAAACCTCTGCAATTTCATAGAAAAAAAATTCAAGTGTACAGTTATTACTATTACTATTACTGTTACTATTAAGTTACCGTTGTAAAGATTAGTGGTTCTTTAAGCTAAATGCTGCTGAATACGTTATTTGTTTCACAATATTTAATAGCTAGATCAGTAAAATTTATGTTTTTCATTTTCAATAGTACAAAAAGTTTTTTTTTTTTTTTCCCCCCCACTAGTATCATTTAGCAAGGGGGGACTGTCAAAGTATTTGAGGGGGGGCACTCTACTCTTGGCGAAGTGTATTTAATCACACTAGGCACGGTTGCTTTGAACCGAGCCTGAGTGCGATTATCCCCCCCACACTCACACTTGCAAACATTCCGGGCCGGAGCACGCTTAAGTCATATACAACATAACAGGGAGAAAACCACTTTCGCTAATAGACTGCCTAACAGCCACGGCTCGTCTGTACGGGCAAGTGATTGGTTCTCTCCTGTATTGCATACAAGCTAAGAAACCCAGAAATACAGAGTTCTGGCATGCCACTCTAGATGGCGCAGTCCGATAGGTCTAACTCAATCTGACCTAATGACATCATCACATGACACAGCTGATTGGTTCTCTCCAATCGGTAGCCAATGAGCTCACTGCTCAACATTCAAACATATGACTAGTGCTTGCCGTAGCAGTTGCAGCTTGCTTCAGAAACCCTTCACCTTCCCCAGCTCCACCTGTATAGATCAGCTACGAGGTGATTTATGTATGTTATATGGGGGTTATTTCATGTATGTCACATTTGCAGCAGCAGTATTTCTTACATGCTCACAGCAGCATGTTGTTGATGTATTGGCAGTAGCAAGTCTCGGTACTTGCTCTGCCGCAGCAACAGCAGAGTAGCAGATCTATTCCGCCAAGACAAAACACATTAACATTGCCATGTATATTACCATGCCAATCCCTCAGAGAGTTGTCATGACAGAACTATGTTTTTATAAGCTGTCGACCCAAAAAAATGAGCGTTTAGGACACAAAAGTAGAGCGCAACGTGTCCTTTTACTCTGAGAACTGCGTCAACTGGAGGGAAACGTAATCGGCGACAGGAAACATTCATTATTTTTAACCATGTCAAAGGATTATTTCACCACCCTATGTGAACCGGATATCTGACTTACTAGTGACAAAATGTTTACTGCACACCAGTGGCGTAATGTAATTTTGGGGGGGAAGGGCTATCATAAAATGGGTGGCCGCTCTATTGCAGTAGGCTACCAATTGTCTATATAAATGGCGTTTGTGTGGAGTGTGGAAGCTGAATAGCAGTGCGCTTATACTGCATGACAGTTAACATGGAGCGGTGCGGTGCAGCCACTTGCACTTAAAATACTCCGTCATTTTTGGTCATAAAGATAAGAATAACACATCCTTCGAATCTGGTTAAGGGTATAAATTTGTTTGATACACCAAATAACAACAAAAACGTGGGCGCTGTAAAGAATTAAATGAAACAAACAGGATACTATTCTGCCGGTCTCGTGTGAACTTGACGAGCGTCAAAAGAACAGAACACTCGTGCCTCACAGACATGAGAATTATACCTATAGAACGCGAAATGTTTTAATAATGAACCAATTCAAATAGAAAAAAATATTCTGAGATTAAGAACTTAGATGGAAGTCTCACCACTACACTCCTGTGATGAAATGTTTGTTCGTGGTGTCATGAAACAACACTTCACTCACTATCTACTTGTGGAAAGCTGAATCAGGCTCATACATAGATGGCAAACTTTCTCTTTTTCGCTCATCTTTACATGATTTCTTGAAAAATTGTAATATTGAACCACCATTGTCATTGGACATTTCATAAGAGTAATAAATCAACAATTCCTTAATTTTTTATTTATTTTTAGCAATCAGATATCTGGGGGGGCCGGACATGTAAATGAGGAACGCGCTTTCACCTGCCCTCCACAGAGAGCCACACGCTCGCAGAATTAAAAAATTAACGGTCATTTCTTTTTGCTGGCTGACTGACTCATTCGTTTATCGATCTCTTTATTGAATGATTACTTTAAATTAATATAGTTATTAGGGCTGTGACGGTGAGGAAATTTTCCCACCAGTTAATCGACGTGTGACGACACCTGTAATACACCGGTATCACCCGTGGGGGTGGGGTATTCCCTCTTTTCCTTGCTTTCCTTCGCTTTTAAATAGCTTGTAAAAGCGGCGTGCGCATTTAACTTTCACTTTCAAATAGCGGCAATTCGGCGTCAATTGCTTGAATGCAACAACAAAATACACCGTCAAACTCACTTTAGCCTATATATAAAAAAACTGAACTTTTATTAACAAAACAAATAAAAAAAAACACACCATGCTAAAAGGGCAGGCTATGCCTAATATAAAATAAAAAATAACTTACATAAAGTTTAAATAGGTATACAAAACTGGAAATAAATAAACGTATAATATATAACCAAATAAATAAGAAACGTAGAACGTTTATTAGCAAAACGAGTGTCAAATAAAATAAATGACACAGTTTAAATAAAGTAAAAATCAGCAAACACTGTGGAACTAATTAAATAAGAAACGAATGTTTAAAACTTCTAAAATCACCTTAGATAAACGGTAAAAGTCAACAGGCTTTTCAAAATCCAAAATGTTGCCAAACAGGCGCTTTTGCATTTAGTTTCGAAACTAAATCATCCGCCATCATCTTATCTGTCTCACCTCACCCCACTCTTCTCGTCTGTCTCGCCTCACTCTTCTCGTCTGTCTCGCCTCACTCTTCTCGTCTGTCTCGTCTGTCTCGCCTCACTCTTCCCGTCTGTCTCGCCTCACTCTTCTCGTATGTCTCGCCTCACCCTTCTCGTCTGTCACGCTTCTCGTGTGTCTCGCCTCACCCTTCTCGTCTGTCTCGCCTCACTCTTCTTTTCTGTCTCACCTCACTCTTCTTGTGTCTCTCCTCTCTCTTCTTGTCTGTCTCGCCTCTCTCTTCTTTTCTGTCTCGCCTCACTCTTCTCGTCTCTTCAAACAAACTGTACTTCAGTGGTAAGAAATGAATGTACTGATATCCTACTTTAAGTAATTTTTTATTCTTTTTATATATCTGTGAATAAATGTCATATTTTATAAACCATACATTGTGTTGAAGTCATTTTTGTTTGGTGCTAAAGAACTCTGGGTACCCCGTAATGGACAGATTTAATCTTATTTAATCTTACATATGATAGTTGATGTGCTCAGATACTTTTTATTAATTAAACAATAGATAAAAACAAGATATATTTTTATAATACTGATTAGGCGTCCATACAGATCATTTCCATGCCGCTTATACTATACTGGGTCACAAGTGTGCTGGATAATTACTGACGTACAACGGGGTGATCATATCAGAGTAAAGAGGTTAGGGAAACATTATAATAATGTTAGGGGAATGTTATAATAACGTTCTATAAACCAAACACTAACCATCTGGGAACCAAAAACTAACATTCTGGGGGACGTTAGAATAACGTTATGAGAATGTTCTACAAACCAAAAACGAACCTTCTGGGAACCAAAAACTAATGTTTTGGGAATGTTAGAATAACATTAGAATAAATGTCTCAACCAAAAAACCACATATGGAACCAAAAAATGTCTCGGTTACGTATGGTAACCCCCGTACCCTGAAGGAGGGAACGGAGACATCAAGTTGGAGGACAGACGAATTGGGATCTCGCTTAGAGAGAACAATCTACTTCGAGTGTAAACTAAACGAGCCAATGCACATTGGCATGCGATTATTGCATCCAGCTGCCGCTGATCACAGCGTGAGTATAAGTAGGCAGCAGATGCAGCACATATTCAGGTTTTCGCTGAGGAGCCGAGTTGGTGACCCGGCCGCTCAGCGGTGGTACAGAAGCTATGGCGACGGGACGTGACGTCTCCGTTCCCTCCTTCAGGGAACGAGGGTTCCATACGTAACCGAGACGTTCCCTCAGTCGGCACTCTCGACGTTCCGTCGGATGGACGACGAATTGGATCCCTACATAAAGGCCCCGGATACTGCCACTTCCGGGTCCTGTGGGAGAGGCCTCCTGCGACCCCTACTTGTGGCGCGGTCAGGGCTTACCACAAGAGAACCAACTACTGCTGCTATGGCACTACCCACTCAGTAAGACTGGATAACACTAGGAAAACGTACCCGTTCCACTTGGGACAGGAACGTTGCGGAAGTTCCATCTTTCCCGAAGGAGGTTTCGGAAGCAAATGCACATATGAACATTCCTTAGGTGCATTTGGAAGATTGGAGGTGATTGTAACCTTCTTGGAATGGCAGAAGTCTGCCGGGAAACACAGGCTCAAGGCTATACCATGGACTTTACACAAATGGGATCCACTTAGGTCTCTACATACAGAACCCAGCCCTCTGCCGGTTCTCACAGATTCATCGAGAGAGGGCCTTGCTCCGGACGCTCCGCCATGTCTGGCTGCCGAGGGGACGGAGGAGCTCAACAGGGTCTACTTTACGGACTCTCTGGAGCAGTTTTAGCAAACCGACACTAAACCGGGGCCTCTCAGTGCCTCTACCCGTTTGAGGTGAGAACACAGGAGATACCGGCTCCACACGAAGGCTATAGAATCTAGCGAACGTGTTAGGGGTCGCCCAGCCCGCAGCTCTACAGATATCTGCCAGCGAGGCGCCACGAGCCCAGAAGGATGCAACACTCCGAAACCCCTACTACCTGAGCGGCTCCGAAACGTCTCAAAATCAGCTGGACCTTCTGGGGATGGAGTCACCATTCTCCCAGGAGCGCAGCTCGGGACAACTCGTCGGCTGCCCAGTTGAGCAGCCCAGGAATGTGAACAGCACGAAAGCGACCTCAGATGCTCTGATCCAAAGGGAGTGGCGGGGCGAGTTGTGACATGCGACGGATTGGCGGGGGCCTGGACGGGCGGGGGGGCTGCCCTGCGACCGGCTCCACGGCGCAGCTTTGCTGGAGGCCGCGGGAGCGGGGGCGGTGGCAGGGGGCCGCCCTCGGTGGCGGCAGCAGCTGCACGCCGAGGCAGGATGTACCTGATGGCCTCAGTCTGCTTTTGGGCAGCGGAGAACTGAGGGCACAAGTTCTCCACGTGTCGCCGAAAAGGCCGGTATGGGAACGGCGGGGCGCTCCTGGACCCCATCGTGGGACATAGCCTGACCAGAGACAGTGCCGTAACCTCGTCGCTCGTAGCGGCGAGGTCTCGCGGTTACGGGTCGTGACGACCCTTGTGCAAGTACCTTAGTGCCTTGGCCTGGTGCACTTGCAACAAAGACGTAGCATGTAGGCGGAGGCAGCTTCTCCACAGACCGTATAAGCATCACTGGCCAGTCGAGTACCTACAGAGGCACGTTACTCCAATCGTGCAACCTTGAGGGCTCGGGACACGGTGGAAGTCTCCACTCGAGCCCTACCCCCACGGCGGCCCGGGAAAGCATAGCCATCATTTCCTGGTCGATTAAGGCATGTTCTACCAGGTCCCGGGGAACAGCTGCGCAGCCGAATTCGTCAGAAAGCTATGGCCACCATCCAATTGCACGATCGCATCTGGTCGTAGGAGGAGCCAAAGGAAGGCTGTGTGTGTCATTGTAGCGGGCCCAGTATGTATACATTGGACCAGCCAAATGGTTGCAGAGTGCAAGAGGAGCGATGGCCCCGAGGATTGGTCCCCCCCCCCCCCCCCCCCCCCCCTGGAGGGTTTGCCACCAGTGTTACCCTCAGACCGCCCGTGCTACTGCCTGAAGTAGCCCCCGCCTGACTGCCGCCATGACGAGAACTAGATCGAGGCAGAGGCAACAGAACTCCGCCCCTTTGAGGAAAAGAGCTTGGCCCGCGACTCCGAGATGAACATCTTCCCGCAATGAGAACATGACTCATCAACAAACGCGACCTCAGCGTGTTAACGCCCAGGCACATGAGGCAGTGATCATGACCATCACCCAGCTCCAGGTAACGACCGCATCCAAAAACACCCAGGTGATACGTTGTCTATAGCAAGACCCACATCGTCTTTACAAAGACGTAACGTCAAGTTTGCCATGCAACGTTGTCTTTAAAAAGACGCACCCGTAATTGCTCTTTTAGGGAAATAGCTCTTTTAGCGTGCTGAGGCGCACAGGGGAGATGGCCGCCTGCAACACAAACAGGGGGTAGTGCAGCCTGATGTGTGCAACCCACTCGACACGGGAAACCACCACCGCTGAAGCGCCGTACCGCCAACACGAAGAGCTCTCCAAGAGCCTGCTGAACTCGTTCAGTCTTCTTCTCCCAGTAGAGTAGTCAGGAGCAGAACGAAGTGATCGCTCGGCTCCGAAGCGAAAAGATGAATATGCGCTGCATCTGCTGCCTACTTATACTCACGCTGTGATCAGCAGCAGCTGGATGCAATAATCGCATGCCAATGTGCATTGGCTCGTTTAGTTTACACTCGAAGTAGATTGGTCTCTCTAAGCGAGATCCCAATTCGTCGGTCATCCGACGTGACGTCGAGAGTGACCGACTGAAGTGAACTATTATTCGTTTACAAAAATAGAACCAACTGACAATATTAGGTTGAAATGTTAGGGATACATTTTTTAAAAGGTAACTCGTCCACTTAAAATTACCTTTTTTTGTTGGTTGAATGTTGTTAAAAATGAATGGCACATTTGCATCTTTTTGGATATTCAGGGATGAGTTTTGCATTCTGCTGTATCTTAACATGAAACAATAACACGCCACAGAGTGTATCATGAGCGAAAGAGGAGTTTCATCGCTCTCGGTCGTGTGTCAATCTTGATCTTCATGCTATTTAGTGAAGATGTCCTTTAAAGATCTATTGAACAGCAGCGTGATTTGCTAAAGCAGCACATTCAGCTGCATCCTATCATACGCACGCTGCTTGTGTGGATGCCGTCAGTTCTGACCGCAAAGAGAGGTAAGCTGATGGGCTACCATTTTCGTTTTACATTAGAAGCAGCATTTTGCTCGTCAGAAATACATGTTCGGTTTTAATGTCAGGGTACAATTAAATGAATGCCAAAACTCAGAATTATTATATCACGTACCCCAGTTTGAGAACCACTGTACGACTGCAAATCTTTTCCATTTTGTGAATACATGCCTGCCATTTTAAATATACTACAAAAGTATGTTTTTGGTATTATTAATACATATTTTCATTTGGTATAAATGAACTGAATTAATTTTCTCTTACCTTGCAGCAGCTCGATCTGAGTTGTGTGTTGTACGCTCATGATATTTTGCCCTTATATATATATATATAACACAGCTTTATGTCCAGCCCTTTAATGCTGATTGGTCCGAGAGAATCAGGGGCTTGTCTCTGGTCTCTCGCTCTCTCTGGTTATTCGCTCTGATTCGCTGCTGAGCATAAACACTAATGTCCAGTTTAACACAAGGTTTCACTTTCACAACAGTAAGTGCATACTGGAAACCACGTGCCTTCTTTGTGTCATACTCTCTCACACAGATTATGAAACTGAAAACAAAAGCTGAAGAGTAGCAATGCAGAAAAACACCGATGATCAGTTTTAGCCTGTGCTGTTTTGCTGATGAGATTCACTGGAAACTCCCAACAATTTCCTTCCTCCTTTCTGTGTATCAGAAACCATGAAAGCAATTCATAAAAATATTATGCATGCCTGAGTTAATCAGTAGTGCACGATGCTCACAATGCAAAAGTCAAGAGTTCAATGTCCAGGGATCGCTTTTATTCATGAATTAAATATGTTTGCATTAAAGCCAGTGTGCCTTTGGAAAAGTTAGTTTGGATAAAATCATTAACTAAATGAGTAAATGACTCTTAAATTACTGCATGAACGCCTTCATTCAAATAACAAAGTTTTCAGCATGTAATGTATGCCTGAGTTATTACTGATCAACTCCTGGTGTCTTCTACATGGACAGAGTTCGGATTGTAAAGTCTGTGAAGCGACAGACTGCTGCCGTACTCTGACATGTTGAACTAAATGCAGAAATAAACTGTGTCTGCTCCAGTTCACGATGACGCCCGTTTCACACTGGAAGCGTTTGTACAGCGTCACAGCAGCGGCTCCAAAGCGACATATTTCTTTACAAAGACTATAACTATAAACTTGTTTTTAGAGGTTGGTCCGTTATAAACTTGGAATGTTTTAAAGTCTTGAAAGTTTGTTAACACGGGGATTCACGTGTAAATGGTAAACAACAAAAACAGCTCCTATCATGTCGTTTCAGTCAAATATAGAACGTGCTGTTTATACTGTTTTTTTTTTTAAATAATACATACTTTTACTCATAGGCGCTTACCCAGATATGGCTAGGACACCAGTTATAGCTTCAGTGTGTTGTCCAATAATTCACAATGTCAATTTCTTAAGACAGATGGCATATGCTTTATGTTAAATACTTTACATGTTGTAACTGACGGGAGACAAGAAATGTGAATTATTCGTTGGATTTTAACTAATCGTTAGGCTAAGAAAGAATGTCAAAATGTTAAGTTATATATGTAGAGCTGAATAATAAAAGTAGGCTATGCGTTTCTAGCCAATCGTAATTTAATTCTTAATATTTTTCTTAGAAGCTGTCAATATGATTTATACGATTGTTTTGTGTCTGTGTTCATCTTGTTTGTAATTTGTGCCTTGTTGTCCGTTTTTGTAACTGAAGACCTGGAGCAATATAATTATTCATTTACCTATTTTAGCTAATTGTGAAGTGAGAATATTATGTTTAAGTCATTATTTGTTCATAGAGATTCATTAAAAAAATTAAAAGGTGTGTTTCTAACCAAGGTGAACACGCTAAGCATTCATTATATTTTTTATTAGGCCGGATGTTGAAGATGTCAGTATGTTTCATGTGCATTCATGTGTCTACAGCTCCGTTTCTGTAACTGTGGAACTGAAAATAAATAAAAGGCACAGGTTTGTCACGTCAATCGTGAGTGAACACGTGTGCAATATTTACAGAAGCTGTCAATAATGAACGAATAATGAATTTCTTGTGTATATAGTGCATTGTAACTTAAGATCCTGAGCAAGATGAATTGTTCGTTGTGAGTTTGATATAATGTTTTAAGTTATAATTTGCTTATGGCAATTAAAAATTAAAAACAATCAGTTAAAATAAGAAGATGGTAAAGAAAAGGCTCATACTCCCAGTAGGCTTGCTGCGATAGTCGATGTTGACGGTGTTAAGCCGCAGCACCGGTTACGTCACTTTCACACCGTGGCACCGCCCACCTCCTTCATTTTCATTTTTTATAGTAAATCATTTTGTTCAGTTGAAGAACAGACACTACATTACAAAACGGTTGCAGCACAGATCAGCAGCTGCAGTCAGATTTTATTTATCACGTGAGGAGAGTCGAGCTGACCGACGAGAAGAGTGAGGTGAGAAAGACAAGACGATGGCAGAAGATTTAGTTTCGAAACGAGATGCAAAAGCGCCTGTTTGGCAATATTTTGGCTTTTGAAAAGCCTGTTGACTTTTGCCGTTTATCTAAGATGATTTTGGAAGTTTTTTAAACATTCGTTTCTTATTTATTTGGTTTATTTGGTGTTTGCAGATTTTTACTTTATTTAAACTTTGTGTAATTATTTTATTTTATTTTACATCAAGGTGTATGCCGTGCCTCCGAGCTTTCTTATTCATTTTGCCAATAAATGTTGTATGATTCTTACTTATTTGGTTCCACTGATTTTCAGGGTTTTTTAATATTTAAACTTTGTGTAAGTTATTTGTTATTTTATATTAGGCCTATGGCATGGTGTATTTTTATTCATTTTGTTAAAGGGGTCCTATTATGCTCTTTTACAAAGTCTTGATTTTGTTTTGGGGGTGTACTAGAACAGGCTCTCATACTAGGTTTTTCAAAAAACACATTATTTTTCACATAATTTACATTATTACAACACCTCTCTCCACAGTCTGGCATGAATGGCAAGAATAGTTCTGTATCAAATGAAGGCCAGCAGTATGGAAATACGAAATGTGCTGGAAATGGTTAGCTGGGCCAGTGTGTGTTGTGATTGGTTAGCTGGGCCAGTGTGTGCTGTGATTGGTTAGCTGGGTCAGTGTGTGCTGTGATTGGTTAGCTGGGCCAGTGTGTGCATTGATTGGTCAGCTGGGTCAGTGTGTGCTGTGATTGGTCAGCTGGGTCAGTGTGTGTTGTGATTGGTCAGCTGGGTCAGTGTGTGTTGTGATCGGTCAGCTGGGCCGTTGTGTGCCATGATTGGTTAGCTGGGCCGGTGTGTGTTGTGGTTGGTTAGCTGGGTCAGTGTGTGTTGGGATTGGTCAGCTGGGTCAGTGTGTGTTGTGATTGGTCAGCTGGGTCAGTGTGTGCTGTGATTGGTTAGCTGGGCCAGTGTGTGTTGTGATTGGTTAGCTGGGTCAGTGTGCGTTGTGATTGGTTAGCTGGGTCAGTGTGGAGCAGACACTTTCAATGTGGTGATGAGGTGTTTCAATCCTCATGAGTATTCACTTTTGGAGGCTGTGTTTCTTTGAGCTTTTTATGAGTTTCTCAGGGTCGGTGAATTCACCACACATAATAATAATTTTGATCCTTCATATGATCTCACGGTGTCTGATATCAATTTAGAAGTACTATATTTTACAATTTTCCTTAAACATTCCAACTCTGATAAAGAATCTAAAGGCATTCCAGTTGTTATTGTTTGTAGTAATACAGCATTTTGTCCTTTTAATCTCCATCTGAATCTCCATCTATCTTAATGGGTCCAGAAGAATTGATTAATCTTTTTTAATAATGCTTGTTCTGATATCCTTGATGACATTCCTCCATACAAATTAAGGAGACATGAGAGTAAAACAGGCAGGTGTCAGACTCTGTGCCATGTTCTGTGTTCTGCTCCCCACTTGTTCCATGTCCTGGTTTTCCCATGTGCCTTCCATGCCCTTATTTGGTTCTTTTCCTGTTCCTGTCCTGATCATGTTCTTTAGTCCCAGCTGTCTAGTCCCAGGTGTTTCCCGTGTTATTTTATGATTATTGATCCCAGGTGTTCTTCGTCTTCCATTCTTCCTGTCCTGTGTATTTATAGTCAGTCCATTTCTAAGTTTCTTTGTCTGGTGTTGAATGTTCGTCTATATGCTACGTTAGTGTCTGCCTGCCCTGCATTTTCCCCGAAGTGAAGATGGAAGCCTGTGTCTTCTCGTTCTCTTGGTGGTCATCTTAAACCAGTTACAATGCTCCAAATTAAAGCCACCAGTTTGAGCTGTTTAAGAGTTTTAAGATTTTTTTTTTTAATCTCTACATACAGTTTTGAGTACTAAACATATGTAATATGCGATGGCTGAATATCTAGGGTCCTGGGAAAACTGGTAAACGGTAAACCTAACACATGGGACCAGTATTTGGATGTGGTAATGTTTGGACTCTAGACACCAAAAGCTCTCGGTTTTATTTCGTATTGTTTGGAAGAGAGGCATACAATGCTTCAGAAATCCCAGAGGGCTACCAGGTGTGAGAAAACAATCAAGTTTCAATATTTCTGATCCACTGTTTTAATAATTAAACTTTTTGGTTATCATGTTTAGTTTGACAGCGTGACTGCAGAAGAGGTCTTTCCGGAATAAAAAAGTGAACAAAAATGAACAAATTCTCCAGGTTTTACAGAAAGAAAATGAGTTTGCAGTAGAAATAAAAGACAAAAATGGGCTGATACAGGGCACATTGTACAACACAGCAACGTAAAGGGGGAAAACTTGATCCTGAGTTTCTTTTAGAGTGACCAGAGTTGAGGGGAAATCTGTTGACCTTGTGGATAGCTGGGGAAAGCTTCTCCCCGAAAGGTCAGCAAAGTATATAAGATAAATATGTAATAGCAAGATCTGCACCTAAGCAAGAGCTGGAAAGTGAGGTAAGAAAAAAGGCAGTTTAACAGTGCTCTGATTTTAATCTGAGAGTTTTGTATCTTATTGTCAAGTTCAATTATTATAGATAGTAACAAACACATAATTTTGTTTACTTGATAATACAGTTTCAGTATTCACATGTTATCTTTGCATGACGTACTTTTTACTCCAAGGTTGTGAATTCTTATGTATTCATTCTCATGAGAAGATACAACAAGACCCATCAAGAGCAGGCCCTGTTTGTCGTTCTGTGCGTTACCTGCTGCTCAACCAGGTGTGGAGGAGAGAGAGGTGATCGCTCGCACCTGCCGCTCGTTAACATGAAGAGGCTGCACACTCAAGCCTGTCTCATGCTGTGATTCTATTGTTGCTGAAGTTGGCACTGTGTAAAATTTATACAAAGGGAGAGCTGGTCATGTAGTCTTAATGGGGCACATTTCAGTCGCTATTTCATATTTATCTCGTTGTCTGAAAACAGAAACAGAATCATATATAAACAAATACAGTTTGATTGGGAATTTGCATATATTAAATTACAGTATGTAAGCACAGAGTAGGAGAGACGCAAACAAATGTACAGTAAATGGCTGACACTAGGTGAATGCAAATACAAAATAAAGGTGTCATGAATGTGCTAATTAGTATATGATGCCACCTAGCGACATTTAGCAGCTTCTTGAACAGACTTTACACTTTTCACATTCAAACATGTATAAACCATCTTTATTCTGAAACATCTGTAACCTAGACGGGATGAGAATTGAGGTGGGCCAATATACAAAGTTGGTGAGAGATGTGATCTAATATCCTGAATTTTCAGAACCATTGTGAACATTGTTCACACATCTCAAGATTGACATTAACAAGCAATTGGATTGAGAGCCCAATTTATATTTTTTGAAGAAAACTTTGCTCAAATTGGTTATGTAAAAGAAATCTGCATGAGGTTTGTAAGTGAAGTCCAAGCCTAGGTAGTTGGATAGATGCAAAGCTTTATGTTTGTAACTAATGCAAGTGTGTATTATGTATCGTGAATTTAGTGATATTGTTTACAAAACTGGACAGAATAAAACGACTTGTTTTTTACTCGTCACCAGACGTGGGTGTAGAGGGTGGACAGTGCATCTTTTACTGCATCTTCTGTTACCATGAAAGGAGCCAACTTCTAAATGTTGCTGGCCCTACTAGCAAACGTTGTTGGCCATATCAGTTAGAGATGGTAATAGTTTTTATAATGTATGTTGGTCCTTCCTCGAATTCTGCATCTGGACCTTACTTTTTGTGAAGATAGATCTTGTCATTATCAGTAAGGTCACAGATTGTTGATGTTCTGAATGTAGCAGGTTCAATTTCAGCTCTATTGCTCAAACGGTCTGAATGCACTTGTATGTAAGTCTAGTAGGACGAGTATATGGAGTAGCCATTCTGAGGGCAATATATATACGAGGGCCCCGATATACTTCAAGCGAAATCAAAGAACGAACTGATGTGACGTCATTTTGAACATAATACGGCCAAAACGAAGTTCGTTTTGAGTTTGTTTTGGCAGTTCGTTACGTTGCTTGCCAAAGCGAACTTTCAGTCAAATTGTTCTGTCTGCAAAACACCTTAGTATTACCATTGGTCCGTGACGATTACGTCATAGGAGGTGTGCGCTAAGGCTCCGCCTTCTTTCACGCAGAACTCTTCTCTGGGTTAATTTCGTCTGCCTAAAAAATGTCCGTGGATAAAAACATGAATGTTGTGGAGAGCCGCTTTATAGTAGCAAATTAAGTTTAGTTTTTGATGAAATGAGACACTAGGCGCGTTTTCATTACCCTTCAAATTGCGCAAATTGAAATTGCGAATTGAAAATACGCCTAATGGAAGCGCGTAAATTTCGCAAAAACGCCCATATATCGCAAAAAAATTTTTACGCTCGCATGAGGTGGTTTTTCGGGCAATGCGAAAAAGGAATAATTTTTATTCCTTTTTCGGAATAAATCCCCCCCGCATTTACAGGTCACATGGCGTATGTAAAAAGTCATATGATCATTCTTCAATATACTATAACATCCAAGAAACACTTCATACTTGGCCGCTCTCCAGTATAACGGGGCTAGCATGCTTGTTGCTGTACTTGTCCGCCCGAGCGCCATGCACCTTTCTGAAGGCGGATCTCTTTGCTCTTCTCGTAACGATACACACCATACGCCTCCTATTTGATACCTTATAGCCAGAACCTTCCGGTTGTGCGGCGATCGACTTGTATTTCGCAGATAGGCAAAAGGTTACGTTTTTAGTCACATAAACATCTGGTTAATTGGAAACGGACCCGCGCGCGCATCTTCGGCGTATACTCTTTTTTAAAATCGACATTTATAAAATATCGCCAAAGTTTTGCTCAAATCGGTAATGGAAACACGCCTGCTGACACTGTTTTTCATGTTTAATTCTGCTAATTGCTTTTATGCATTATATTGAATGAAGTGCCATGTAAATACACGCGACGTGTATCTTCACGGAGTTGCTATTTGCAGAGCTCCTGCAAACATACCCATGTTGCTATGATCCTATTTTTATAAATAGAATAGAATTTTTCTCTATTTTTGTTGTGTTTATTTTGTTACTGAGAGGAAAGCGCAGCGCACATAACGTTAGCTTTCATCAGAGTGGGCGTCCGTCGAGATGTTCGGTAACCATATACTGCTGCACACGTATTTCGAACTTTGTTTTACCCCTAAACAAAGAACGAAAAGGAACTTCGTTTTGAGTATATCAGGGCCTTTAGTCATATTGCAAACATAAGTAGAGAGTGCATGTTATGTCTTTTGTAAAATAAGGCAAAAAGAGCATGAATAATCTGTTAACTTTTTGGCAGTATTTCAGTTACAAAGAACTTGAGCAGCACAAAGCAAATGTATGCAATAATAAAAAATAAAAAAATCCATGCAAAAAGAAATATCTCTGATTACAATATATATAGTTTTTTGTCTACCTTACGATACATCGATACATCACATTAATATTCGTATTTGTGCATTACAGTAGTGTATAATACATTACAATTAAAATATTACAGTATTGCATATTCTGTATTACATTATTAACATATTAATTAACTCAAATAGTTATACATTATAACATACTATAATGAAACAAACTATTATAATAAGATTTGTACTCTTAAATCCATATTCCTAAATTAAATATTCAATATATTTAGCACCCAGGGTTTCTGCAGGATTTTTAAGCTCAAAATTAAGACTTTTTAAGACCTGCACAAATAAAATAAATACGGCATAGGTGAGCGGGTAGGGCAATGGTCCTAAAGTAACAAATAAACTGTAAAAGCATTCTTTTACAGTTTCTTCACAAAAACAAACGTTTATAAAATGATAAACATTTTGAACTGTTGTCCAATCCTTGTGCTTCCTCTCTGCCCTCTCTCACCTCTTTTCATTATTATTAACTTCTCGTACCACCATTCACCACTTAGAATCTTCACCCACTTAATAGCATTAATAGCCGCTTTTGTCTGGTCTGCCTGACTCTTTTTCTCTCTTATGCTTTATTTGTGTTTAGGGGTGCAGTCTATAACATTTCCCATGTATCTATATCGTTTAAAAAAAAAAAAAAAATTCCCAACCCCGCTCTGTCCCTTCGTCCTCGGGATAACGCGGATCATTCCCTGCTTTTATGAATCTCTCGCCTTCCCACTCCGAAATAGCCATTGCTCTCTGATCTGGTCTCACTAGCCGCCAGGGTGCTTGTTCACTCCGAATGGCTAAACCGCCTCTGGTGTGCGTCTAATCGTCCCGCCCCCCGCTCTTCAACACTTGGTCCTCTCGACGGTCCCAATGTGCTCCGGTTGTATTGTAAACAAAGGCGTTGTTAATATCGCTTATCAGTTTTAGCCCGATTGAGAAGCAGAGGATATTATTGAAGAGGATCGTGCAGAACCTGTGCAAAGCATGGCTTTTAATGGTAGGCCTGTGTTTTTTTGTTTGTTGATGTCTCATACTTTTAGATACGCTGTTATTTGTAAATGCTTCTGCTTATGTTAGTTTTTAATATATGGTTTTATTCTGATTAAAGTTTTAATACAGTACAGCAACCGCATGCGTCCATGTTTAACGCTTCTCATAGCTATATGAAAATAAGTGTATAATTGTAACAGTTCATTGTTGGAGCTGAGCTGATGAGAGAGAGAAGCGATGCAGGCAGGGGAAACGCTAGGAACATTCTGCAGTAATAAGACCCTTCTCGCTTTTGAACTTGGTTTTTCTTGACACTTGCCTATCTGCAAGCCATCCTAAGAATCGTTAAAGGACAGAATCGTATTGATTTTCATACATTGAACATGAGTTTTTGTACGTGCACGCTCCTAGTTTTCTCGTTCCTCTCTCTAAAACAGCGCAATGTTGGTTTGTTCTTTGAACGCTTCTATTTTCATCTTTGAACAATCTTTATGGACTCGGGCAATAACGCGTCGTCTGGGGAGTGAGTTCATTCAGACGCGCATGCCAACATATTGGTTCTTTATGGAAAATAACTCATATGACAGAACTTCACACATTTTATAACTGTAAAGAATAAAAAGCTACAATTTGAGACCAACACTCATCACTTTAACTGTAAGATTAAATGATAATAATAATAATAACTATAACTATGCACCCCATTTGTAAGGAAGCTTGTAAGTTAACTAATTTCTCTATCCAATGCTGTCACGTCACTTGACAAAAGAACGAACGATTCGAAAGACTCGAGAGATGAACTAATCAATTCTCTTTCCGGCTCAGACTGCATTGGTTAAACTTATGGTTCCTGGTCCTTTGTCCTGGGTGGGGGAGAAACCAGTCCAAGGGGAGTAATGTAACTCGTGATTTCTATCATGGATTTACATGTGATGGTCAGCTGTGCATCTCTTTGACCATTAATCTTGGTTACTTGCCCCAAATTTAAACAGCTGTATATATAATAGTGCTGTTTTGTCAGATCATTCTCCCACTTCATTATTTTATATAGATTCAAAAAAAAAAAAAAGGTTCCCCTAGATGGCGCCAGACTTCATTAAATTTGTTGCTGAACAAATAAACTCAAAGATATGTTATACAAAAGATTAATGATTATAAATGATTGAGTGAATGAATATAAAAAAGAAAAACACAACACAAATGTATTTCAACAATGTTTCCATTTGACTGTATGTGGTATGTGATAATATTATTTCCACAAACGATGTCCAGACTCAGACAAAATAGAAAAAAAAACATTTAATGGCAGAAGGTCATTTGGGACTTGTGAGGAATCAATTATATTTTACAGTGCAGGTGATGATACACACAGTATTCAGAGGGGCTTTCCCTCCCCCCAATTTAATTGTTTTTTTTTTCCATCATGAATAAAATACCATCTCAGGATGGGTTGTCATTGTGCTTTATTAGTTGGGCTGCCCTCGACTAAGGATTTTTCCTTTGCATTAGTCGACTAATCACATGTTTATTAATAAACCATTTAAATCATTATAATGAGCCTTTAATTGCTACAAAACCTAAGAAGCGCTCAAGCGCATGCATAAAGCTTGCCATAGCGCACCGCAGAAGTAGCCTAATGATTATGAATGTGTCGGGAAAAACAGTAAGGAGACTGCATTAACATTTTAATAATTCACTGATAAACTAGTGCTTTCTGTGTTTCGGTTTAAGAGATGAAGTCGGCGACACTGACTCGTCATCTCCGCAGTAGTGATGCGCCTGTGTGCATGTTTCACACGGATTACATAATCTGAGAATATTTGTTTTCTATTCGAATTGGTTTGTTTGAAGTAGACATTTCCTCTCTATAGATATATTTTTAATGTCTGTAAGGCAAGAAAATTCACAGAAGTTGCGGGGGGGGGGGGGGGGGGGGCGCTGAGTGCACAGAGACCGAGACGGCATAAATGGCATCCTGATTCTTTTATATATTTATTTATTTTATAAAAGCGCGTTTTGTTGTTATTGTGAGTGCACACAAATAAACGTAGAGTCTTTACAGATTTGAAAGATGTATTACTCTTATCTGTATGACTAAAAATGACGGAGTATTTTAAGAGCAAGTGAGCGCACCGGTGCCTCCATCTGTCCTGCAGTGAGCTACTGTTCAGCTTCCACACAGACACTTGAATATAGTGCACATTTTTAATTAAAGCATGTAAAGTTGCTACATATTTCAGATGATAAGTCATATTTGTGGTGGATGATTGATAGGCGAGCGTTTGAATGTCCTGCCGCATAGATCAGCCGTTAACGATCTGTGTGACTTTGCCAATGTGGATTTTTTTTTTCTGCGACTAAGCGACTAATACAGTTTTGGTCGATCAAGCTTCTTCTGGTCGACTAATGATTAGTCGATTTTAGGGGGCAGCCCTAATTATTTAAATTAGTCAGTCTCTGATTCATCAACACAGTTTGACTGTGTGGATGAGGCTCATTGTGTAAGAGACGCTGTAGAAGGACAGAGTTCCTGCACTGTGATCCTCAAACACTCCTATTGATGAAAAAAGATGGAAAATGGAAAAAAGATGGCGGCGCGTGCACACGCTGCGGCTTCTCTCTCCCGACAGAAAGGTGTTTTTTCGTGTTTTTTGTCTTGTGAGTCGTAGTGTTTTTGTACGCATTCGTCGCGTCTATTTGATTCTAAGCACGCATATAGTCGTGAGTTTCTGCTCTATGTCGGCAGAACCACATTTTTAGAGATAAACTCTGCGCACGCCGAAGAGCTGCAGGATCTCTGTCTGCTCCAGAGGCCTACACCATCACCGACCCCCACTACTGCACCTCACCCACAGCGGAGGCGCCACAAGCAGCATGAGAGGAAGCAGAAGAGGGGTAGCGCGGAGGTAATCGCGGCTAGGCTAGCTTGCTAACCCACACCAGCTGCTTATCCCCCACATCGTCTGGCTAACGTACGCTCTTTTGGACATAAACCTGGGACTTACATCTGACCTATCTACGCTGAACTCAGAGGCTGTAAGAGACTGTTGTTTGTTTTGTGTTCACGGAAACATGCTCAACAACAGCGTTCCGACTGCGCTATTCCTCGATCGCTGACAAGGCTATCGACGAACAAGCTCAGCGTCAGGGAGGTAAGACCCCTGCGGAGGGCTTTGTGTTTCATCAATGATGCGTGGTCCGCGATGCTGTTTTGGTCTGCAAACACTGCTCACCCCTGGTGGAGTTTATGATTATTAAGTGCCGGCCGTTCTATCTACCGAGGGAATATACAGCCATACTGCTCGTTGCTGTATACATCCCTCCCAGCTCCAACAACAGCAACGGGAGCGAGGCACTAAATGAACTGTACCAGCACATCAGTGAGCAGCAGACAGCCCACTTCGATGCTTTTCTCATTTTGGTTGGGGATTTCAACCACGCAGACTTAAAAGAGTGTGTTCCCATAAATACACCAACACATAGACTTTCCAGAGTGTTGTTGTTTCAACACTCTGGACTTTGTTTACACCATCCAGAGAGGAGCTTACAAGGCCCTCCCCCTCCCCCACCTCGTGCCTCAGACCACATCACTGTCATGCTAATGCCTGCATACAGACCACTCGTTAAAGTCACCAAACCAGTTCATAAACCGATACAAGTGTGGCCGGAAGGGTCGTCAGAGGCTCTTCAAGACTGTTTTAACACCACTGACTGGAATATGTTTAAGCAGGCTGCCACATACAATAACACCACAGACCTCCAGGAGTACTCAGAGACTGTTACTGCCTACATCACCAAGTGCATTGATGATGTAACAGTCTCAAAGACCATCACTGTCCGGGCCAACCAGAAGCCGTGGCTAACAGGGGAGGTCTACGGACTCCTGAAGACGCGGAACGCTGCCTTCAGAGCTCGAGGTGAGGTGGGCTTGAAGACAGCTAGGGCTAACCTTTCCCGCGGCATCAGAGAGGCTTAGAGACAGTACTCCAGGAGGATAGCCCATCATTTCAGCGACAGCAGAGACACTCGGAGCCTGTGGCAGGGGATACAGACCATTACGGACTACAAGCCCCCACCACGCACCTGTGACAGCACCATCTCCCTGCTGAACGAGCTGAACGTCTTCTTCGCTCGCTTTGAGGCAAAAAACAGCACCACTGCACAGAAGACTCCACCTCCTCCCGGCGACCAGGTGATGACGCTGTCCCCGGACAGCGTGAGGAGATCCCTCAGCAGGATCGACGCACGCAAAGCTCCGGGTCCTGACAACATTCCTGGGCGTGTACTGAGAGACTGTGCAGTGGAACTCACTGATGTCTTCACAGACATTTTCAACATCTCGCTAAGCCATGCTGTTGTCCCCACATGCTTCAAAGCTACCACCATCATTCCAGTCCCGAAGAAGTCCATCCTGCTTCAATGACTACCGTCCAATTGCACTTACCCCCATCCTCATGAAGTGCTTTGAACGGCTAGTCATGCAACACATCAAGTCTGCCCTCCCCCCCTCCTTGGACCCCTTCCAGTTTGCATATCGGTTCAAACGGTCGACCGATGACGCTATCGCCACTACCCTCCACTCAGCACTTACACACCTGGACAAAAAAGACTCATAAGTCAGAATGTTGTTCATAGACTTCAGTTCAGCATTCAACACAATCATCCCTCAACAGCTCATTCACAAACTGGTCCAGCTGGGCCTCAACACTTCGCTGTGCAACTGGCTGTTGGACTTCCTGACTGGAAGACCTCAGGCAGTTAGGGTGGGCAGCAACACATCCAGCACCATCACACTGAACACTGGGGCCCCCCAAGGATGTGTGCTGAGCCCCCTCCTCTTCCCTCTGCTGACCCACGACTGCACACCGTCACACAACTCCAACCTCCTTATCAAGTTTGCGGATGACACGACTGTAGTGGGTCTCATTAGCAACAGAGATGAGACAAACTACTGGAGCGAGGTGAGCCGCCTGGTCGGGTGGTGCAGTGACAACAATCTCTCTCTGAATGTGGAGAAGACGAAGGAGATTGTTGTTGACTTCAGGAGAGTGCGCACTCAGCATGCTCCTCTGACCGTCAATGGTGTGACTGTGGAGAGGGTGAGCAGCACCAAGTTCCTGGGTGTGCACATCACAGAGGATTTCTCCTGGACTGACAACACCGCAGCACTGGCCAGGAAAGCACAGCACCGTCTCTACTTCCTCCGCAAACTGAGAAGAGCCAGAGCCCCGGCCCCCATCATGTGCACCTTCTAAAGAGGCACCATCGGGAGCATCCTGACCAGCTGCATCACTGTGTGGTATGGCGCCTGCAACGCGTCCTGCCGCAAGACACTTCAACGCATAGTGAGAGCAGCTGAGAAGATCGTTGGTGCCTCTCTCCCCTCCCTCCAGGACATTTACAACACCCGTCTCACCCGCAAAGCCCTCTGCATTGCAGGTGACCCCACCCACCCAACACACAGCTTCTTCAGCCTGCTGCCATCAGGGAGGAGACTGCGCAGTCTCCAGGCCAGGACCAGCAGACTGAAGGACAGCTTCATCCACCATCCATCAGGCTTTCAGGAACTGAACTCCCTCCCGACCTTTGCCCCCCCCCCCCTCCCTCTTTTTGCCCCCACGGCCCTCTGAACTCTGACCCTCCTCTGATGGACTCTCCCACTCCCCCCCTCCCAAATACACACACACTGTCACTTTAATCAGTCGAAATAAGCTCTTTTGCACTACAAATCATTGTTTTTTGCACTACAATCACTATATCTGCACTGTTTTACTTTTTACTGGTTTGCACTCTATCTGCCATATTCCTTGTGCTTTATATATATATTTTTATATTTTACCTTATTTGTATAGTTGTATATTTGTATTTTGTATTTAATCTGTATCTATCTGTATTTATGTTATATGTATGCACCAAGGGTCTGAGAGTAACGCAATTTCAATTCTCTGTGTGTATGTACTGTACATGTGGAAGAATTGACAATAAAGCAGACTTGACTTGACTTGACTTGGCTTCGCTACCGTTCGGACGTTTTTGCTTACTGTTCTGCGCTTTGCTCCCTATTTCTGTACTTTTCTTTGATTTTTCTAAGATTTTTACTTCAGCAGATCATCACAGTGCTCAAACAACATATTTTTGGCACAGACACTAAAACTAAAAACTCTCTGGGACTGGGATAATACCACGAAAAAGAAGACTTTTGCTTCCCACTGCCAGCAGCTTACATTCCGGGGGAGGGAAAACACAGCTGCCCACATTCAAACAGAAGAGAAAGAAAATGCCTCCTGTTGAATCTACTTGCTGCATGAACTACTGCAAACTTCTACAAAGGATTACGGTTCTTGAAACAAAGTTACTTGCTGGATTTCCCAAACAGTCAAAACACACAGCAGACTGTCGTCACAGACCCCCTTGGCATACAGTCGGTGAGTCCTGTGAATCTCAATAGTTTATACCAAGTGTAGAGGAACATGCTGAAACTTATTGTCACACTAATCGATGGCACAAACAGTGAGCGAGACCCAAAGGCAGTAGAGACATTAGATTGTCACGAGTTTCTCGTATTGCTGCCATAGCATCCTCTACCCCAGAATTGGCTATGACAAGGCTTGTGAATACTAGTATTCTACCACCCCCTATACATCTTAAGAACAGATTTGAAGCATTAATGAATGTTGGTGAGGAATCCCCAAATGTGATTAAAAATGGATCAGATCAGCCAGCAGCTAACATCGCTCTACTACCAGTCACGCTCACAAGTCAGTCGAGGCATCGTCGACAGCGGCTTTCAGAGCTCAGATTGCAGAAGCCGAAAAGGTTGGGGGGTCCCGACTCTGATAAGTGGGCGACTCCATTATCAGAACTAGAGCAGAATTCAGATTCAGTTCAGTTTCAAACTTTCTGCTTTTCCCTCCAGCAAACAGTTTCTGATTGAAACAAGGAACGTGGGAAAATCAATGAAGTCACAGAACTGAAATCGAATCATCATCCATGTGGAAGAATGTATTCGGAAGAGCATCAGAACTCCTTAAAATGACTGCAGTGAACCTTTGAAACACTTCAAAGACTAAAGAAAGGTTCATCGTTCAATCAGTGGCCACTCCCAGCAGAGGAATCATATGTTTTCCCCATCTTCACTTTTGCTTGGGCTGAACACATGGCTACAAAGAATCTGCATCTTAAAATGAGTCAATTTCATCGACAACTTCAATATTTTCTGGGGCCATAGACAACTGTTTAAAATGGATGGCCTCCACCTAAACAAACTTGGTGCAAGAGTGCTAGAGGACAATATCTATTTCTCCCTCCGTCATCCTTCAGTAGTTTTGTGTAGCCAAACTACTCAACCTGAATTCACACACACAACCGGACAGTAGTATGAGGTACACAGGTGGATTCAAAAAAAAAAAAAAAAAGAAAAAAAAAAAAAAGTACTTTCATATGCAGCTTCCGAGTCATATCGTGTGGTTGACACATCCCACAAGGACACTGAAAACACCACGCAGCCACAACAAGCACTGCTCATGGACACCATCACGGCTGAGCCCTGCCCACAGAGCTCATCCCAGACAGACTGTGACGTATCAGAACAGATCCAGCTAACAGCTCCAAGACTCAGCAAATTCTCAATCATTCCAAGGAACGACTTTCTGGAAACGCCATGGCCCCCGGACACTAATTTCATCAGCAGTGGCCAAAAATACAGACAGGCCACCGGAACAACAGAGCCAAACACAGCCCTGCTCACCATACACATTATCCCCTCTCACTCTCCAAACATCCTCCACTTCTCTTCTAAAGCCTTCTCACAGAAACGGGCGGAACTGAAGTTTATAAAAATATTTGCTGGGACCAAACTCTCCCACTCTTTTACTGCAAGCCCCCAGATATCAACTAAAAACGGCGGGCCCCACAACCACCAAAACCTGTGGGCCCTTCGTCTTTTCCTCTTTTTTCCTCCTTTTTCCTTCCTCCTTTTAGAGCTTCCCTCCTAGCCGCCTCTCCTGGGCCGCTGCCCTACAACGCCATTGGGCCAACCCTCCTCTCAAAAACAAACCTCAACCCAAACCCTCCCATCCTGCTGTAAAGTTACCTCAAAAACACCTGATAACACTCTCATTGATATGTTCTGTTGTCTGGGTGGGGTCGCCCAGCTATAATATCAGCAACTTCCACAAATGTTACAGAACAAGAGACAGAGCGGGGAACCCAGTGTGCCTGTAGTTTTCCCTCCCCCCTCTATGTTTTTTTCTGTTTTATTTAATGATTAATTTTATAAATTCTAAAAAAATAAAAAAAAAATTACTTAAATCAAAAATCTATTTTGTTTTAAAAAATTAATAAAAAAAATTAAAAAAAATTTATAAAAAAACATAAAAAAATTTAAAAAAAACATCACTTGATAGCAGCTAAAAAAGAAAGGAAAGGCCTAAGGAAGAAGGCCCTTTTTTCCTTAAGTAAGCCGTCGCTTGACTATCTAATCTGCTAAATCTGAAATCTGAATCCTGCTGAATCTGTCTAGAATCTGCTGCTGCGGGGGGGGGCTGGAATCTGTGTCTGCTGGCGGCTGGCTGCTGCGAGCATCTTACATCTTCTGACATCTGATCTGCTGAATCTGTGCGAATCTGGTCGCTAATCTGCTGCCTGCTGTCTGCGCGGCCTGTATGCTCAAACTAATATTGCGTTGGAACCAAATGCAATGCCATCAAGTTAGCATTTTTTAAACATTCGCTCACTAAAAAATACATTTTCTAATCAATGACTTAATAACCACTAACAACCTGGATTTTATGTTTCTAAATTAAACATGGCTGGAAGACAGCTGCAGTGCAATGGTCCTCAATTAAACAGCCCCTCCTAACTTTACTTTTTATGACTGTTAGGAGAGGTGGAGGTGTAGATGCTCTATTTAAAGATGTCTAGCAATGCAAGCAAGTGTCATTTGGTCAGAACTTGTCTTTTGAATATCTAGGGATTGTGTTGAAAGGTGCTCCACGCATTCTGTTTATCATTATTTACAGGCCTCCAAAATACTCTCCAGCCTTTGTTGAAGAGTTCACAGAAATTTTATCAATGATTTCCTCAGAGTTTGACTTTTTTGCTATTGCAGGGGATTTTAATATGCACATAGATAATGCAGAAAACAAAACTACAAAAGAAATCATAACTGTTTTAAATACTTTTGACCTGATCCAGCATGTGCATGAACCCACACACAACAATCGGCCTTATCGGGGACATACTCTAAAGCTCTAGATTTACTCATCAGTATAGGTCTAAACATTTCATCCTTTGTTATTAAGGACGTAGCACTATCTGATCATTTCTGTATTTTCTTTGATATATTGATCTCTGTTACCACTGAATCTAGATCGGTCTCAGTCTGAAAGAGATGCATCGGTCTCAGTCTGAAAGAGATGAATAAAACTCATTCTGATTCTGTTAACGAAAACCCTAGTGTGCTATTTATGGAGGCTATCTATTTAAACCAACCGAAAGCATTTCTGTTTCTGGCAGAGACCTAAGTCTGTTGATATCTTCTTCTTCTCCTTGATTGCCTTTTTATAAACTCAAAAGGTTAAGAAATGTTATTGATTGATAGACATTGCTCTCTTTGAAATCAGCAGGAGTAAACTGGGCAGAAATAGACGAAATCAGTCCTTGGGAGACAATTCAACAGTCAGTTCAGGTATGCAAAGACAATGCAGAAAAAGCGGATTCGGAATGTGGGCGGTACAAGACGAAACTTGAAAGTACAACTATATATTAGCACCTACCTTATATCACATCTCTAGACAGCATTCGTACATTTTCAATGTGGAACTAGGCAAATCTAGACAGTCATTCTTCTCAAACCTTTTAAACAGTAACTTAAACAACACTCGCAATCTTTTTGCTGCTGTTGAGAGACTGACAAATCCCCCAAATCAGATTGCCAGTGAAATACTCTCCGACAGCGTTCATGGTTGGCGGCGGGCGCCCACTCGTCAATTGGGACCAGGCTGGAGTTTTTGCTTCCTCCTCTTCCTTCTTTTTTTTCATCTTCCTGATAAGATCATTAGATATCGAAGGTCGATTAGCGGCCATCCAGAACATCTGTCCTCCAGTTATGCAGGAGGGTAGACATATTCGAAATACTCCAAACAACTCTCCAACTACTAATTATGTCATGGACGCTTTTGAAGGAAATTGCTAGCCCCATCCTTTTGGATAAGAAATAGTACGGCATAACAACAACTCCTTAAATTGTCAACCTGCTATCTTGACACACTTACCACATCTTTTTTCAAAAGGTTGCTTAACTGTTTGGAGGCAGATCTCTTAGAAGTGGTGAACGCTTCACTTCATTCTGGGATTTTTCCAAAATCCCTGAAAACTGCAGCTGTTAAAAACACACCCCCTTCTGAAAAAGAATCTTGGGATAACACATATTGAGGGGGGCAACTTACCAATATCAAATCTGCCTTTTTAGGAAGATTATAGAAAGGTATCTTTAAAATATCAGCTGAACAAAATACTTAAACTCAATGGAATACCTGACAATCTTTCCATCTGGTTTTTCTGTCGACCAAATCGACCAAAAGCATCATAGCACAGAGACAGCACTCATTAAGATGATAAATTATATTTGCTTAAATTCTGAATCTGGCAAAATATCAGTGCTGATACTACTAGATCTCAGTGCTGCGTTTGATACTGTCGATCATTACATACTACTAGAGAGACTGGAAAACTTGTTTGGGCTTTCTGGCATGGTAATTAAAAGGTTTACTTAGAAGGGAGAGGTTATTATGTTAGTATAGGAGAGCATAAGTCTAAGTGAACGTCCATGACATGCCGGAGTCCCACAAGGCTCAATTCTTGAACCGCTCTTGTTTAGCCTGTATATGCACCCACTAAGTCAAATAATGAGAAAGAAACAAATTACCTATCACAGCTATGCTGATGATACACAGATTTACCTAGCCTTATCTATCTCTCCCAATTACATACAGTAATGTATACAGACACATACATACAAGCCCCATTGGCTTCCCGACTTTTCTTGACTCCTTACTTAATCCCTCTGCTGGCTGCTGCCAATGCTTGATAAATTAACAGTTGGATGTGCGAAGAACGAACTTTCTTTCTCAGTTAAAACACAAGAACAAAAACACCGAAGCCCTCATTGAATTTGGAAACAAAGATGAAGTTCTCAGGTGAATGCATACCTTGACTTCAGGGGTCTAACAACTAAAAATCAAGTCAGGAATCTTGGTGTGATTCTGGAGACAGACCTTATTTTCAGTAGTCATGTCAAAGCTGTAATTAAATCAGCATACTATCATCTCAAAACATTGCAAGAAATTAGAGGTTTTGTTTCCAGTCAAGACTTGGGGAAACTTGTTCATATGCCTTCATCACCAGCAGGGTGGACTATTGTAACGGTCTCCTCACTCACAACTCCTCCATCACCGACCCCTCACCACCCCGTCCTTCCCTTTTCCCAAGAAGACCATTATACAGCTGCAGCTCATCCAGAACGCTGTTGCCAGGATTCTGACTAGAACCAGAAATCTGAGCATATCACACCAGTCCTCAGCTCCTTACACTGGCTTCCAGTTATATTTAGGATTGATTCTTAAGTACTTTTACTTGTATATAATCACTCAATGGCCTAGGACCTAAATAAATAGCAGATATGCTCACTGAATATAAAACCTAACAGACCACTCAGATCATTAAGATCGAGTCAGTTAGAAATACCAAGGAAAGGACAACAAGGGTTCACACAAAACTAGGGGAATGTGCTTTTAGTTATTATGCTACCCGCAGTTGGAATCAGCTTCCAGATGAGATCAGATGTGCTAAAACATTAGTAACATTTAAATGCAGACTCAAAACTCATCCGTTTAGCTGTGCATTTATTGAATGAGCACTGTGTGATGTCCGAACTGATTGCACTATATTATATGTATAATCGTTTTCTTAAATTCATTTAAACCTCTTAAATCAATTTTGAAATCATTTTCAAAGTTTTAAATTCCTTGTTTTATTGTTGTTATTATTGTTTTTATTTTATTTTATGTAAAACACTTTGAATTACCATTTTGTATGAAATTTGCTATACAAATAAACTTGCCTTGCTTTGCCTTACATACAGTGAAAGTAGTGAAAGGAAGACACAATCTAGCAGATGTTCTTCTAAACTCTTAATGGTATAAAAATTAAATAAGAAGCCACTTGCAGTTTCTCACAGTCACAATTGTAAACACAACACTGAAATCTTTACTTCCAGGTCAAGAAACTGGCCATCAAAATCTCACTAGCCAATGAGAATCCTCCATTGCTAGCCCCGCCCACAAGACTTTTCTCATTATTGATCAATTCATATTTTTAATAAGAGTTTATTGAACTATTATCACTGGCTTCCGACAACTGCTGTATGTACGTTCACGAGAGAGTTACGACGCAGGACGTAGGCATAGCTGAAGCTCAATACCCACGACTGAGGTGCCCTTTAGCAAGGCACCAAACCCCCAACTGCTCCAAGTCGTGCACTGCAGGAAAATGGCTGCCCACTGATTTTCACAGTGTGGTTCACGTTGTGTGTGTGCACTTGAATGGGATAAATGCAGAGCACCAAACAAAATATTAGTTTTTCTCAGCTGTTTCTAGATTTCGTGAAGCTAGATTAGAACTTTTTATTGTTGTTTAAAAGCAGAGGCTCTGTTCTTTGGCACATTGCATGTTCAGTTATTCATACAACAAATTATTCTGGGGGCCATTAAACTTTTGTGAAAATTACCAAAAATTCTAGTGGTGTAATTTGCGAGCAGTGGGACAGAGAGAGACGTGCGGATCCATTTGCAAGGCTTTATTCATTAGAATGGTCAGAAACAGGTGAGGGTCAGACAATGGCAAACAGGTATTTAGAGGGCAAGACAGAAGAGTAATCCGATAAACAGGCATAGGTTGATCAACGGCGAACATAATCCAAAGGGTTTGACAAGAGGGTTAATCCAATAAAAAAAGAGCAATAGTCCAGGCGAGGTGCAAACACAGTCCGAAACAGCAAGGCAAAGGGTTAATTCAAGATACACAGGCAGAAGATCAGAAAACAGGCAAGGCTAGGGTGACCATACGTGCCATTTTCCCAGGACGCGTCCTGACCAGGATTTCTATATTGCCTAAAATATCTAGGTTTTGGCTTTGTTTTGCGTGTGCAGACCGATCGGTGTACGACATCAAAGTACCATACAGACGTTATGCTTTCGAAACGCTCTCGAGGTACTTTGATGTCAACCACTGATCGGTCTGAGCCGGCAGGCTAGCTGCTTGTTGAAAAAACAATAAAAAAAAACAAAAAAAAAAGTTCATAACTTACAACCTAATTATGTAGCATAAATTGCAATCGCTTCGAATCCTTAGTTCTCCACGCATTCCTCGGCAGCGCCATGATTGTCCATTTATGTACATGCTTGCATGTTACTTGGTTCACACTAGCTTTTCGATCATAACCTCAGCAAGCATGAAAAGCAGGAAAACAAAGCGCAAAAGCAATCCGGGCCTAGTGCACGGCGATCTGGGAAAATGGCCAGCTTGTCAGCGCCCTAGGCAAGGCAAGACTTTGACTAGACTATGGAAACTAGAAGTAAATACTTAAACAAGGACAGGGAACTGTCTCCGTAAAGTAGCTACGCTAAACAGCATAAATGCTTAAACAATACTCGGCAGTTTGAACAGGATCTGAGTGTGTGTTATATAGTGTGTGTGATTGGTTTCAGGTGAACGTGTGATTAGTGAAATGACTGCTGGGAAATGTAGTCTGGGGTGACATGTGAAAATCTGTGTAGTGAGAGAGTCATAAAAATGAAAGAGCGACCTCTGGTGGTAATTGGACGGAAGTCCATGAACCGAATTCATGACAAGTGGTGGCTGGCGACTTTAAAAAGGCAAATGCTGGTGGGAAAGAGTTAATATGTTTATAAGAAACTGAAAAAACCCCCCATAAATGTCAAGACTTCTCCAGTGCCTAAAACCCCCTCAGACCACAGAGGGTTAAACTGGCCAATGTATCGTTTGACCACTGAATGAGTCCAGAAGTGTGTGTATTGCTAAGCCATCTTTAAGTGAAGTGTGCATAACTGATCAATATATTGAAATTTGTTTCTAGAACACAATTCAAAGTTTAAGTATCACAATCAAGCCATCCTTGCTGTCATTAAAACATTACAATGTAGCATTGATTAGTAACTTCTGGATAATGATTTGATGTCATTTGTGTGCTTATCTCAGTTCATGATAGTGGTATATATACTGTATATAACCCGACCATTTCTGATATTGTTCATCTTCCTCTGCTGCACATGATTTTGACTTGATTTTGTGTGGAGCAGCATGGAGTCGCTCTGTGACGCGAGTTTCGCTGTTAATGAATACAGTGTTACACTTTACTCTCAAACATTTTCTTAACTGTTTTAGAGAAAACCATTTACTTCAGTATCTCCAGTTGACAGTTTGGACTCTTCAGTCCATCAGAGAGCAGCTTCACTCCTGAATCCTGCAGGCCATTGTTACTCAGGTCCAGCTCTCTCAGGACAGAGTTTGAGGATTGTAGAGCTGATGACAAACTCTCACAACACTGGGCAGTGAGATTACATGAAGAAAATCTGAACAAGAAAAACAAAGTAATTGGTTATAGAATAATTCTTACCACTGTGATTTTTAGTAATTAACTTAATGGAAAACAAAACAAAAAATGGAAGTATTTGAAACTCAAAACTCAGTATCTCAAGCTGACAGTTTGGACTCTTCAGTCCATCAGAGAGCAGCTTCACTCCTGAATCCTGCAGGTCATTGTTACTCAGGTCCAGCTCTCTCAGGACAGAGTTTGAGGATTGCAAAACTGATGACAAACTCTCACAGGACTGAGCAGTGAGATTACATGAAGAAAATCTGAACAAGAAAACAAAAAATAATTTGACACAAAATGAATCTTACCAGCATGATTTTTAGTAATTAATGCAAAAGAAAAGAGAAAGAAAATCAAGAAATTGAAACTTAAACCTCAATATTTCCAGCTTACAGCTCTTCAGTCCATCAGAAAGTAGCTTCACTCCTGAATCCTGCAGGTCATTGTTACTCAGGTCCAGCTCTCTCTCAGGACAGAGTGTGATGATTGTAAAACTGATGACAAACTCTCACAAGACTGAGCAGTGAGTTTACATATGGAAAGTCTTAACAAGAAAAATACAAAGTAATTGGGTATAGAATAATTCTTACCACTGTGATTTTTAGTAATTAACTTAATGGGAAAAAAAAAAAAATTGAAGTATTTGAAACTCAAACCTCAGAATCTCCAGCTGACAGTTTGGACTCTTCAGTCCATCAGAGAGCAGCTTCACTCCTGAATCCTGCAGGTCATTGTTACTCAGGTCCAGTTCTCTCAGCTCAGAGTTTGAGGATTGTAGAGCTGAAGACAAACTCTCACAACACTGGGCAGTGAGATTACACCGACATAGCCTGTGTGGCGAACAAAACAAAACTACATTAATGTGTTTATAAGGTATAATCTGGAGTGCACGCAGCAAAATCGCCAGTGAGCACTGATAAGTGTTCATATGTGTCCACACTACAGAGTGTTAAAATAACATTGAAGCAATGAAGTTAATTATGTAATTAAGTGATGATTGAGCATTAGTGATGACACTTGCTGTTAACAAGCAGAATCACTGAATTAAAGAGGAACAACGGCTGTGTTTACACTGCAAAGCTTCATGTATAGATTTGATCTTTTGACCAGGTCTAATTTTTGTTCAACCTGTTCACATTCTTTTAAAGGTACTGTTATGCCCATCTAGGGGAAAAGCGCAACATGAAAGGACTTGTGTGGACATAAATTAGCATTTATTACATTTGTTTATTGGGAGTTTTGGTTTGGGAGCTGACAAGGCCAAAACAACAAACAAAAACTTCTACATTTTAGACCTCTACCTTACCTAAACAAAGAAAAGAAAATACAATTTACGACCCTAACTACCTAACCCAAAAACAGAGATTAAATGTTCACAAAAAGAAATGGCATCATGGCAAAATTTACAATATTTACAGTTTCTAGAAAACTATATACAGATGAGCAAACAAACTGAGACGGCAATCCAAAATCAGTGGCAAAGGGGTCTGGTTACAATGTTCTTCCGAAAGATGCATCGCTAAAGCGCCAAAAGTTACATGTTGTAACTTTAAGTCATGCATTGTATATGATATATGTATTTACATTAATTCCACTGGTGATCACTTTCAGGGTTTTGAATAGCCGGACACAGGGTTTTGATTGGCTGTACATGGACAAGTTACATCTGTTTTTGTTGTTTACAGTGCAAAAATTGACTAAACAGATAAAATAGTGGAAGTTTTTGTTATTTTATGTATGAGTTGTTAGATCTTGACTTCTGCAGAGAGAAAAAAATTGTGCGGCATGATTACATTTATTTAAGTGTTAATTATTCTCTAATTAAAAAAACACAACTTGATCCTAGAGAATTAGTTAATTACAAACCAATCTCAAATCTCCCTTTTCTGTCAAATATACTAGAAAAGGCAGTATATTCACAACTATGGTCCTTCTTAGAGAAAAATGGTATCTGTGAGGATTTCCAGTCAGTATTTAGACCTTATCATAGTACTGAAACTGCTCTCATCAGAGTTACAAATGACAAGCTCTTATCATCCGATCATGGCTGTACCTCTCTATTAGTGCTACTGGATCTTAGTGCTGCATTTGACACTATCGACCACAACATTCCTTTGAGTAGACTACAAAATTATCTTGGCATTATTGGAATTGCATTGGCATGGTTCAAATCATACTTATCCGACCGTCATCAGTTCATAGCAGTGAATGAAGAGGTATCATATCGATCACAAGTGCAGTATGGAGTACCACAGCACTCAGTATTAGGACCGTTACTCTTCACACTTTACATGTTACCCTTGGGAGATATCATCAGGAAACATGGTGTTAGCTTTCACTGTTATGCTGACGATACTCTGCTCTATATTTCTTTGCGGCCCGACAAAACATACCAATTCACAAAACTGAATGCATAGTTGATATAAAAAAACTGGATTTGGGTGGAATTTGCAGAGAAGACTTGATAAACTCGTGTGAAGTTGTAAAAGTAATCTGATAGTAAAACTCCTCAGTGAGTCGAAAATAATCGGCATGGCTGTGTTGTCCTGTTAAGTCAAGTCAAGTCACCTTTATTTATATAGCGCTTTTAACAATACAGATTGTGTCAAAGCAACTGAACAGCATTAAACAGGAAAATAGTGTCAATTATGCAAAATGACAATAGTAAACACTAATTTTTCAGTTAATTAAAGGAAACCCCCCCCAGGGGAGGTTCATCATTGAATTCAGTGATGTCATTATCCAGCTCAGCTCAGTTCAGTTTAAATATTATCTTTGCAATCAAGTCAACGATATCGCTGCAAATGAAGTGTCCCCAACTAAGCAAGCCAGAGTTGGTTCAGGCAAGGTTGTCACATGTTTCCTCTGTGTGATATCATCGTGTCACTGATGCAGGTAGCACAGTTTATCACTCAGGAAGGGAGGAGGAGAATAAAAGCTCTCTGTGCAGCGGTAGTGGAAGAGGAGCATCAGGCGATCATATACTATTATGGTTGAACTGCCTTGAAATAAAAAGCATAAAATAAAGACTACAGCAACTAAGTTCCACAGGAGACAGCACTGGCGCCATCTTGGTATTTAAGGCACAGGAATTGAATAAAGTAATCAAGTTTATTATAACATTGACTATTCTTCACTGTATAGATTCAATATGAATTAATCCTAGTTTAAGCTACAAAAATTATTTCATCAAGACCAGTGAGTGATTTTCTCTTTGTCTTTTGTTTGACACGTTTACAAGGATATTTACTAAGACAGGTATTCTGTCAATTTGTGTATTTGTACGTTCAAGTGCAAGAAGACATAAAAACAGAACTCAGTTGTTTGCACGCTGCTCTGTATGCACACTTTGGGCTGAATTATTTTTCACATTTTATTGTGCTTGAAGGGTTTAAAATCACTTGAATTTGTAACCTAGCAAGACTTAAAACACATGCAAATGATAAACTTTAGTGATGATGATTGGACCAGTGATGATTCCATCAACGGTCTTTGGGCAGTGCTTATTATTGAGCCAAGAACTGTCCCACAAACCTCAAACGTTACTGTGGAAATTAAAACCCATAACCGCTTATCACTTAATAATGAGTTATTTGCCATGTGCCTCAACAGGTAAAGCCATAACATAATGATATCTTTGAAAATCATTAGCTAATGATTCGTTAAATCAGACAGTTAAAAGTTGAAATACATGTCTTCAGCCATGTATCTGTCAACACTTTATTCAAGATAAAGGAGTCTGATTAGCAAGGAATATCAGAAAGCCAAGTCCTGACTGTGGCGAAAGGAGGAGCTGGGGATGGAGGAGGGTAATTTGCTCCGGAGCAAGCTGAAAAACTGCTGAATAATACTGAATAGAGCTTGTATAGGAATGCCGCGATCGGTGTCGTATTCCTATAGGTAGATGTGATCAGCTGAGAATCAGCTGATGCAAGCTTGACTCATGTGACCTACCAGAACTAATGTTAACGCTTTGTAACCAATCAGCTCATGGGAAATATGAATAATTAACCATAACTAGTTATAATTAATTATGAATATTTTAGATCCGCTGTAGATATTTAGCTGACCTTTCAGGGTCAACTGTCTTGTCAATTCTAGAACGTTAATTTCCTGGTTAAGGGAAATAACTATCTCACTGTACAATTCTACACCGAGCTTGTAACATAAATCTGCATGATTAAGTGACTCCAGTTATGAGCAAACAATGAACCACGTCAAGTGTGATACAAGTAAGGTTTTATTAACTACATAAACACTTAAACTAGTCTAACAGACTACATAAACACATAAACTGGTCTAACATCCTACATACACACATAAACTGGTCTAACATACACATACACACACACACACACACATACAGTTGGTATAGGAAAGGGTTAAAGTTTAACTCAGAAGAAAGAGGCATAAGGAATGACATTTATGGAACCATATGCATATTCAGCAGATCTACACCTGAGGGATACATCAGATCCTTAGTTCAAACACACCTTTGTAAAAAAAAAGTGTAACTGATACTTAATGTATCAATTAATAAGACTAAGTTTGTACTTGCGAGTCTCGTTTTCGGGGAGCGTTTGTATCACCGCCTTCAGAATCCAACAAAACCACTGACTGGGGCGGGTCACATGAAGTGTGACCTTTAAAGCCTGCAAAGATTCATGCCTCTAAAGATGGGCTTGTCCAATGAGAAAGATGAAATTCCGAGCGGGAGGTGGCAATTGCTCGAGGGTTTACGACCCTTTGTCTCTAAGCATGGTAATTTGCAAATGGACTTGAATCGAAATTACTAAAGATTCTCAGGACCCTAATATATATTGCCTATGTACCAATATATAATATACACGCTTGTTTCGATCATAAGAAGGCGAATTCATAGATACTAGACAAGTTAGGATTACAAATAGTGAAAGGATGACAGGAGTGCGTTTCGATTATAAACCTGCATCACAGTATACAAGTTCAAAGACAAAAATACACGATGACACTAATACACAATGACCTGAAGGTTATGTGTGTTCATTCAAAGAAAGGTTATCCTATTAATTAATTAGCAAAGAAAAGTCCTTCCCTTGTGGATTTTCCTTATGGGAAAGGAAGCGATTTTCTTCACCTAAATTCCAGGAGGTCGTAAATGTATCGGGTGTCAGCATTGCTATAGAACCAGGGGCCTGTTCAGCTTCCTGGGGTGTTACAGAGTATTTGTTAAATCTAGCTAACAAAATATATATTGTGTGTTTGAGTGGTCCAGACGCTACAGCTTAATTTATGGTTAAAACTAGATATTGGTCAGCGCCGGCATATAGTGCTGTTGCGCTCCGGGCGTCCCGAGTTCGAGTCCCGGCTCGTGGACCTTTCCCGACCCCCCCTCTCCTACTTCGCTTCTTGTCACTGCTATACTGTCCTATCAAAATAAAAATGCCAAAAATAAATCTTAAAAAGAAAAAACTAGATATTGATTGGGAATTAACCCATGATGCCGAATATAATTAGCAATTAATCTATTAATCAGATAGAATTGTGAAAAGCGGGCTTCTCTTTTTGTTTGTTTATAAGGAAGTGTGTCAATAAAAGGACAAATTCTGTTGCACAGCTTATCTCAGACCCTGCCTCCCTCATTTCCACACCCTGAAGACAAGAGTTTGGCACAAGACTCTATTAGTTGCTGATGTGATTCATGGGCCAATTAAGCTCATAGTTAAACATGAATTAATGCATATTAGTGCACCTATATTATAAAGTATTTCCATTTCATTCTTCATAACTGGAAAACTGCAATACAAAATTTCAGGTTTTCCAGGATGTGCAGGAACCCTAAATATTGTAATGATTATTTTCTCATTTTTTCGAACAAAAAAAACATCACTGATCCTTTCATACTACAATACAGACAGGGGAAAATACTGACTAGCAGAGTCACCTATTCATTCACGTTTACACACTGAACACAGTGAATGAGTAAAGTCAAACCTCAGTATGTTCAGTTGACAGTGTGAACTCTTCAGGCCAGCAGAAAGCAGGATACTCCTGAATCCTGCAGGTGATTGTTACTCAGGTCCAGCTCTCTCAGAGGAGAGTTTGATGATTGTAGAGCTGAACACAAACTTTCACAGTGCTGATCAGAGAGATCACAGCCATTGAATCTGCCAAAACAGAATGTTTATGAAGATTATTTTCTGATGTTCAGTGTTTCTGCAAATTTTTACCGTTCATAAAGCATGATATTTCTCATAGTATTTTGACATTTAATTGTTTAGTGATGTAGAATAAAACCTATGATTAAACAGCAGTCAGTGAAATTACTCACAGGGCTTTTCTGCAGCATCTCACAGCTGGAATGAGTCTTGTGTAGTTTGAAGATGACGTGAACCTCTTTGGGTTGAACTCATCCAGCACCTTCTCTGACATCAGCAGTATGTAGGTCAGCACTGTGCACATTGAAGATGAGAGGTCTCTTCCTGGATGTGCATCTGAACGGAGGTATCTCTGGATTTGCTCATATAATGAATGATCTTTCAGCTCAAGTAAGCAGTAGAATAGGTTGACAGAAGCTTCATCTGAGATAAAGTACCCATCTTGTACTCGTTTAATGTATTCAGTTGTTTTTGTGATGCTCTCTGTGGTGTCTTTAGTGTGTGTGATCAGGCCTTGGAGCAAGTTTTGACTGGAGTCCAGTGAAATGCCCATCAGAAACCTCAGTAACAGGTCCAGGTGTCCTCTCTGACTCTTCATGGCTTTATCAACAGCCTTCCGCAGTAGCTCCTGCCATGTGATATTTTCCTTGGGCTTATCAAAGAAAAACTGAAGTTCCTGCATGTTCTTGTTCAGGTAGCAGATGAACACATGCACTGCAGCGAGGAACTCTTGAACACTCAGATGCACAAAGCAGAAGACCTTCATCTCATGAAGTCCATCTTCCATCTTAAAGATCTCAGCGATCATTCCTGTGAACTCAGTGTCTTTACTCACATCAATACCACATTCTTTCAGATCTTCCTCATAAAACACAATGTTTTCCTTCTTCAGCTGTTCAAACGCTAGCTTGGCTAACCTCCAAATCATTTCTCTATTTGAATGTAAGAGCTTTGTACGCTGTCTTTCTTCTTGTTCATCATACTTCTGGCTCTTCATGTCCATCTGTATCCGCAGGAAGTGAATGTACATTTCAGTGAGTGTTGTGCTGATGTTCTCTGCACTATTCTTGATGAGAACATTCTGCAGTACTGTGGCTGCGATCCAGCAGAACACAGGAATGTGGCACATGATGTAGAGACTACGAGACATCTTAATGTGTGAGATGATTCTGGAGGCTTGAGTCTCATCTGTGATTCTCTTTCTGAAGTACTCCTCCTCCTATTGAGCAGTGAATCCTCGCACCTCTGTGAACAACCCCACATACCCAGGATGGATCTGATTGGCTGCTGCTGGTCGCGAGGTCACCTAAACAAGAGCCGATGGAAGCAATGTCCCTTTGACCAGACTTGTAAACAGCACATCTACAGATGATTTTTCCTCAAAACTGTTTTTCCAATGCCAGCGATGCCCTTGGTCAGCACAATATTCTTCTCACTGTTTTCCCGCAATAAATTGAGCATATCATTGCATTTTATTGGTTTGCCCGGTGTTGTTTTGTTCTTGAATGCATCATCAATGTTCAGAATCTCATGTTCCTGATTGACATCTTCAACATCTCCCTTTGTGATAAACAGTTCAGTGATGTGACAAAATCGAACACGATGTGCTTTATTTTCTTTCTTGCCCTCAAAAATGCGCTCTGCTTTCTTCTTCATGTTGGTTTTGTGAGTTTTCAAGAATGTTTGCAGCTTTAAAAATTCTGTCATTAAAAAAAATCAACATAAATAGGGTTGAGGAAATAGCATTCAATAACAAACATATATTAGACAAAATTGACAACATTATTAACTGGTGCAAGCAGATTAAATTCATACTTTTGACTGCAGCACTGTCCTGCACTGAGATCAAAACATAAACCAACATGTCAAAGTCATCTGAGCTCCCTTTATGCTATTATATAATATTGCCTTTATGCTATTTTTTGGAATATGGCATTTATTTTGCGGGGATTCAGTATCAGGTATCTAATAATTATTGTGTAGAATCACAAGAGAACGCAACCCGACCTTTCAGCTGTAGTTCAAGGTTCTGGTAAGAGGGACTAGCATCTCCATTCTCTCCTTTAGGGAATGAGGGTTACATACGTAACCGAGACATTCCCTTTCAGACAGTCACATTCAACATTATGTTGATAACTGATGTTATGGGGTCCCTATGGAAAATGCCACAACTATTAAACTGTGTTACGAGAATTGGGCGATGCAGGTGCTAAAACCATCCATATGCCACAAGTAAGCCAGATAACCCTTGTCTAAGGAAAAACAACAACGTTTACTAAGGGAAAGCTGTTATACTTTGTTCCTTCCTTCTCCACTAGTATGAAAATAACAGTTCAACGTTGGGGAAATGCAAAGCCACATCCTACTCAAGGAGAAGTGATGTGGAAATACACATATGGACTGTCCAAGGGACAATTCTATATATGGAGGGTCCACTGCAGTGGTTCCTAACTTAACAAGCAGGGAACCACACAATGCAGGGACTCATGAAACTATGCTTTTTTGCATTAACGTCTTGAACAGGAGCTTGTGAAGGGCCCGATTCAAGAAGCACAGGTCCAAGATCGGTCGTAACCCACCACCTTTCTTAGGGGTTTCAAGCGGCTGTAACCGCCTTCAATCTCTGCTAGAAAGACAGCTCTCTGGTCCTTGGACAAAAGTAAAGTAACCAAAATAAAAACATAAGTAAAAAGGTGTCCCGGCCTGGAGGGTCGCCTGGCGAACTGAATTGCATAGCTGAGTCAAATCGTCCGAATGAGTCAAGTCAAGTCACCTTTATTTATATTGCGCTTTTAACAATACAGATGTGTCAAAGCAACTGAACAGCATTATTAGGAAAAAGGTGTCAATAATGCAAAATGACATAGTAACACACTAATTTTTCAGTTAACGACAGTTATCATTGACTTCAGTGATGTCATCATCCAGCTCAGTTCAGTTTTAAATAGTATCTTTGCAATCATTTGCAATCATGTCAACGATATCGCTGGAAATGAAGTGTCCCCAACTAAGCAAGCCAGACATAATAAAACAGACGATGAACACTATTAACAGCAATTATTATATGATAATTGCTATTAACAGCAAATATTATATGAAGCAAAATGTGGTAGTTCTGTATGTTATTTCATGTTTGGCATCATCTGAGGTCCTCTGAGGGCTTGGCATCATCTCTTCTCAGGTGTTCTGGATCCAGACTGAAGCTTGTGTAAATCCTGAAAAACAGAGAAACAAATAGAGACATAATTAGCGTAGCTGCTGTTCCAACCAAGCAAAATTTATTTGTTTAACCCAAACTAAAGAATAATAATGTGCATTTGATCAGATGTAACTGCAGTAAAAGATTAAGACTGCAGTAAAAGATTATGAGATGCATTATTTGAATGCTTGGCCAACGAGAATGAATGAGCCAGCGAGACAGGTTGGGGAGCGGTAGCCAGGCCCCCAGACTCTGCACAAGTAGACTCTGCAGTGGGGCAGCGAGGGGGAGCGTGGGTGCCCAACTCAGGAAGCGTAGAGGCAGAATATATGGTGCAACTCTTACCTGGCTTCCCGGATCCCACAGTAGGTTGGCAAAGAGTATGTGAGGAGGCAAGTTGTCCTGCAAACACATTCTCTTGGCATGTGGCAAAGAAGAGCGCTGGGACTGACAATGAGGAAGCACGGTGTTGCTCGCTATCAGATCCCGCCTCTTATGACCCAAAGATTGAGAAAACTATTTTGTATTGAGAGTCTGGGAAGAGGAAGAGACAATGTCATTGGTATAGTCCCCTGGCCCTCCTCCGAGGGAGTGAGTGGCAGCATCACCACCCCTTGGGGAAGCGCAGTTCCCTCTATCCCTGGAAAAGTCAGCAACCGTATGCAGCTCCTGCATCAACCCAGGGTCAAAACTACCCTCATGCAGTTTTTTCAATGCCTTGGCTTGATGTACCTCCAAGATCACCATGTCATGCAGGGCAGAGGCAGCCAGGCCCACAGTGATTAGCAATGAGAGCTAAGGTCAGCTTACAGGCTTTGGACGGGAGTTATGGACGATTCCTCTAAGTGATGGCATTTTGCGGGCAGAGATGCACCCGCAACGCACACTCCACTGGGGAATGTCACATACAACTTGGCACCGCCATCAAGGGGTAGTAAGGATGGAGAACTCAAGCGTGAGCAGGTCAGGCTGCCTTTTATGCTTTATTGAGTTCTCCATGCACCTCCTGAAGAACTGGCAAAGCGCTGGGGCAGAGCATGGCTGTGAGTCACGTCTGGAGACCAGATACCAATCAATCCAGCCTTAAGCGGTCAGGGAATGGAGGCGCAGTTACCTCAACCTCAGTTTCCCTAACCCAGGCCGATAGCATGGCTGTCAACTCTGCCTCACACACCAACTGAGCTGCCACTGCTTAGGGTGTCAGACAGAATCTTTGATGCTGCAATAGACTTCTTACCCTCCTCTGGAGCCTTAATCCTGTACGGACTGGCACCATCATCCGAGAACTTAATGGCGTGATGTATTGTGGAGGACTCCCACTGTAACTCTCAGATCACCCTTGGTGCTAACCGATGCAGCCCTCTGCTCTTTCTAAACAGAGGAACTGGAATGGGTAGCATCCGAGGGGAGCCTCATTGCAAATGAGAGCCATGATCTTAGTATCTCCATGGACAAGTGCTCGCAATGCAGGCATGAACCATCCACGAAAGCGGTCTCGGCATGCTTACAATCCAGATACATTAGACAATGATAGTGTCCGTCATGGGAGGCAAGGAAACTTCCACACCCAGAAACACATGGACAGAAAGACATCTTGTTAACCATGCTTGCTCTTTTAAGAAAATTGCTATTTTAGCTGGAGTGCCTAGGGGGAGATTGCTGTAAGATTAGATAAGATTACTTATCTGTACAAACTGGGGCGATACCACTGAAAAGCGCCTTAAAACACAGCCTGAGAAGTCCACTAAGTGTTTAATGTTTAGCTCCGAAGCAAAATCAGAATGAGTGAAAACACACCGCCATCTTATATACCAGTATGTACAGGGAGTGGCTTCCATCCGGGAGTGCCTGGCATGCAAATTTCACTTCACCAAGATTCATGGCCCTTCCTTGTTCATTAGAGGTGATTGGTTATCCAATGTGAAAGCCCATAACCGTTCAGCGGTGGTACGATTTTTTTGTAACGTGCGCGTGACTGACTTCTAAAAGGGAAACTGTGTTTTGTTGTTGACTTACTTGTTTTTCTGTGGTTTGGGGTTTTTTTTTTTTTTTTTTTATGCTGTTCTCTGAGCATGTGTGGTGATTTGTGAGGAAGATTCAATGATGCCTAACGGGAATGCAAGAAAACACAGGAATTTAGTCACAGATAAATATTAAGCGAGATATTATTTCATAGCATTAAAATGGTGCTAAATAATCACTATGAGGTTGCAAAATTACTAGTCTTTACTCAAAGCATTAATAGTTTGTCTTGACATAGTGATGAACATATACCATTTCCAGCAGCATGTGAGCCATAAATGGTTACTGGTCCTGTGATGGTGTTTCCAGTCAATACAGGAGCATTTACACTTGCACCTGTTTCAGCTTTCACATCAACACTGACACCAGTCTGAGCACTGCTTCTCGTCTGGACTGGATCTTGAACTGAAAGAGAGAAACTTGTCCCCTCTTGATTAATCTCTTCAGGTGTGTCTTGTTATTTTGTTAAGCCTGTTAGGCCTGTGTTTAAACTGCCCTTGTGTTTCCCTTGTTACTTTGTAAGTTGTTGAATGTATTATGCAAGTTTTCTTGTTGCTGCTTTTTTGTTTCCCCATGTTACGTTTTTTTTGTGCTTTCATTTTGTTTTCATTCATAAAACTAGATCCCTTTCTCCATCTGTCATCTCTTGCTCTCACATTTTATAATATACTGTCTATATAATAGTAGGGTTACGTCGATATAGCAGGTTGCCTTAATAAAAAGTGTTAAGCCTGGCTCACACTACAGGAGTTTTAAAATCCTAGCCGATTATGAAATCTGGTTGCAGCACGCACATAAGGAGAGTCTTTGCAGATTATCTTCTCTCAAATTTTAAACATGCACACACTACAAGATTTTTAAATCGCGGCGCTTCACACACTACAAGATATTATTATGCCAGAGGGAGAGTCCCACACTCCAGCCGCCATTCTAGAGAAGACGCGGAAAAGCGGATGTAAACAAAATGGATACTGTAGCGCGACAACTTGCTGTATCAATACTGATTGTTTGTAGCGAGAAAAAACTAAAGCGGAAGAGCAAACGATTGTGGATGAGGAGAGTAAAGGGTTGGGGATTGACGTTGGTAAACATGGATTGCTAGTCTTCAGCGAGAATTGGGACTGGTAAGATATTAAAACTGTACCAGTATTCTCTATCTTGTAATTGTGGTCTTTTTTTTTTCTTCCTGGATGATGAATTTTTACCGTTATAGCGTTAATGGCTGGCTAGTTCAAAAGCGACATTGTCACCTGTTGCAGTGTAGATATGTGCTGTAAAATGAGAATGAAATGTCTGTTATAAAGACAAGTGTCTACATATTCTAATATACAGACAGGATATGTGATTTTTCGTGTACCATGCAAACTGGTATTTTTTTTTTCCCCTGCTTAGGAGGTGCTTATAGCCCGTGTAGCGTGAAATTGTTGTGATCTCAGTAAATTATTTCTATTTTCTTAAGTGGTTATTATAGTGTGTAGACGTTTTTGTTTTTTTTGCTTTTTTTTTTTTGTTGGTAAACCCTTGTTTTTTACAGCTTTCCTCTTTCTCTCTCTCTACTCGCTCCGCTTTTCTCTCTCTCACCACACCTACCACACCACACACACACACACCAGCTAGCTCTTTCACCACCTATCTATTTCTATCTTGTTGTTTTAGCTATCTAGATCTGCATCTATGACTTATGATAATTAGGATGTTTATTATGCTAGAGATGATCAAAATGCATGTAAAGGGTCTGTTTATAAATCATCATGGGCTTATAAAAGGTGAAGCGTATTTAAATGTGATTTTTGCTTCATGCCCTCCGAACCACGCCTACCGTTGGAGGACAGGGCGCGGGTAGGGAGCTTGACTTCTGAGGCCATGACCTCAGATGAGTTTGCAACCCTGCTAGGGAGAGTAGAGCCCCTGATCACCCGACAGGACACCAAGATGAGGCGGGCAATTACGGCCAGGGAGAGGCTCTCCTTGACGCTCAGATTCTTGGCAACAGGTTTGTATATATAACAAATGTACAGGGTTGTTTCTTATGTTTTAATTTTACAGTAATGTCAACTTTCTTCTGTTGAAGGCGAAACCTACAAATCACTGAGTTTTCAGTACAGAATTGGGGCTACTACTGTATCTGATATAGTGGAACACACATGTGAAGCCCTACATCATGTCTTGAAAGATGATTATCTAAAGGTTAGAAATTCTTAATATTTTATCATTAGTGTCACAACAGCAAAAATTCTGACATACAGTATGTACAAATGTAGGGAAGATGTAATGTGTTCTCCCAGCCTTTGGGGGGAGCTGTGCGTTGTGTTCTCATTAGAGAAGTGAGCCCTTCTTTTCACTCACAGTTCTATTTCCTTTGTGAAAGGTAAGGAGGGTTTATCAGTTTGCTCCACTACATCCATTAAATTGATCTAATTATATTAGCCATCCATGCTATTAGAAGAAATATATTGTTGATGACAGGTTGGATAATGTGTATCAGACATTATTTTTGATAGATTTTGTATTTCTGATATTATTGCACGTTTCCTATGTCCCATGTGGCTGAGCATAATTTTCATGTATATTATGTTATGTTTAAGGTCTATTTGTGAATTTTATGGTCTAATTCTCCTTAATTTGATTACATCCAGCGTTTATCTTTCCTGTCATATGCTTGTGGTTATCGTTCTGTGGTTAGGATATGTTTGTGAACGATGACTTTATTATTAAGTTAAAGCGCGTCTCTGCGCATTCTTTCCTTTTCATAATGCGTAGTGTAAATGTTTGGGTTATTTGAATAATGAACACAGTTCTAATTTTTCCCCTTTGGAAAGGATGTTACCATCCTGTCATGTAGTGAGAGTGACTGTGTGAGAAAGGAGCCAATAAAAGAAAGGGTTCTGGTGACGCAACGAGTTTTGTGGTCCCCTCATTTACCCCTACCTAAACACAAGCACCAGGACATTGGGGGAGCACACCGATGAGAGTGGGTTACATCTTTGGTGCCGTGACCGGCTCGTTGGTTTTCACGTCAACGGAAGTGAAGCTTTTGTATGAATTATGTAAGTAGAGGTGGCGGAGAAAGTAAAAAAAAAAAAAAAAAATTTTATTTAAATAAATACATAAAAAGAGAGAGAGAGTAAAATAAATAAAAGAAACATTTTACTCCCCCTCGCCTTTCTTTTGTCTTAAAGTGACAGTGTTAAATGTATTGTTGGACTGGACTGAGTTTTCGTTAAGGAGTTTTTTTTTTCTTTTTCCCTTTCTGTTTCTGAACTCTTGATATTGTGCAGTAGGAGTGTTAATTTGTTTTTCTGAGCAATATGTGAATTGATGTGTTTTTTTTTTAAACCATATCCTTATTCTTGTGCATTTGATTAGTAGTTGAGTATTTTTAAAGCTCTTAAAGTGGGTTATTTTGTTTTTATGTTTTATTTACCTTAATTCTCGATAAAGCTCTTTGTGAATAGAGGAAAAATAAGAAACACATAATGCATATACTTGCTGCATTCATTTTCATTTGACTACATTTTTCATAAATTTACTTTTAACACTGCACATAGTGTATTGCACACTACATACACATTGTGTGTTGCACAGGCAAGCAGATTCAAAGAAGTGAAAAGAGAAATGCAGAGGCTCCCTGAAACCACCCCTCATCGACCACCTCCCCGTCCCCAAGTACCACTAAGGCAGCCCTTCCAGGCCACCCCATGGTTACCAGTAAAACAAGACAAAATCCAACAGTTTGAAGTAAGCATGCCTGTCAATTTGAGCATTGATATACGGTGTCCCAGCCAGACAATAACTCTCAACAGTCTGTCAGGCCAAAGTCGGAGCAGTTATTAGCGCACACACAGAATGTACCTCCATCTGCAGTGAGCTGGGATCAGTTGGGAGACCCCCTCTGCTCAACATCAGCGCTCAGCTCATCCACAAGCCTCAGATAACGCCCCCTGTAGACTTCCAACCACTGTGCACATGTCTTCACTTAGCCCCCACCCACCTAATTTGCCAAATGCCTCATCACAAACTGGCGTGCCTGACAGTGCCACTAACATTCATGTTTCACCTAAAGCCCATATTGCTACTTTTCCCAACATGTACTCATCTCCATATGGCCTGCATATTCCTGCTGCAACTGTTGTCTCATCCGAAGCTAACTTGACTGGCCATCCAATGACCGTTCAGGCCCCTGTAGCCTCCTGCTATGGTGTGCCAAATGCCATGCACTCAACACCTTCTGACTCATTTCTGCCCCCAGCACCTCCTGTTTTGTTTGGCACCAGGTTTCCTCATGAAACAGACCCCGTTCAAGCACACCAAACCTTCAATGATCAGCAGCACTTTTTACATTCAAGTTGTGCCATTATGCCAACCTCCTCAACTCCTGTGTATGCTCCTATGACAGTGCCAGTATATTGTGGTTCAAATATGTATGCACAACAACCAATCCCCATGCAACAACCTCAGATTGCACCTCCACGTGTGGCTCATCAGCAAGACGCAAACCCCCATAACTCTGCAATGACCATGCCACAACCCAGTTTTACACAGACACACCAAGTACGAAATGTGCAAGTATTCAGCGCCGGTCCTGACTGCAGGGTACTTATTGAAGACTGGATACGGGATATGCAGTATCTACTTGATGCTGAAGGGATGCCTGCAAATCTGGGTTTTGCTACAGTGGTGTGACATTTGAGTGGTGAAGCCAGGAGGCTAGTTCTGAATCTCCCACCTAATGAGCAGACTACTGGCAGAGCTTTTGAAGAACTACGAGCTGAGTATAGTGAGATGCAGACATCTCTGGACCCATTAGCAGATTTCTATGAGAGATGCCAGCACCATGGTGAATCGGTGTGTTCATATGCCATCGCCCTGGAGGCCACTTTACGTTCAGTAGAAGAGGCGCAGTATGGAGGCCAACCTTTTCCAGACCGTGATAGCAAACTGACTCGTCATTTCATGAGAGGATTGAGCGATGAAGAGGTTTATCACAGGCTTGCACCAATGAAGCCAAGGCTTCTTAGTTTTCGTGATCTTCAAGCGGAACTTCGTAACCTTGCTCGGGAAACAAAGAAGTTTCAGTCACAGCCAAAGGCTAAAAAGATGTATGCCCAGGCTCAGTTTACAACTGTCAGTTTTAACCAGAGTGGAGAAAACTCAAGAACAGACAAAGCAAAAAAACTGAACTCAGATCTGTCTGAACTCACAGCCATGGTCAAGAAACTGATGAGTAGCCAAGAAGATCAGATCAATAGGTTGATCCAGTTAGAGGCTAGAGTTGGAGCCTCACCACGCACTGTGCTTCCTCAGCCCCAGAGATCTCAAGGGAGTAGTGACACTGAAGTAAGGGGCGTAGTTTGCTATCGTTGTGAAAAACCCGGACACATTACATGTCTGTGTCGGACATTGATGATTGATGAGGTGGCCCCAGCTGAAAATGGATCAGACACCAGGCATGATTTAAATGTGTAAGGTCTGTGGTTACCGGGGCAACCACAGGCATGCAACAGAGTCCCCAGCAACATGAGATGGCCACGTCTAAACCAGCTGATACACCGCTGGTAGGTCCGTGTAATGAAGGAGTGGTTGAAGTGAATGGAGAGATGTGTAAGGCTCTCATTGACTCTGGCTCTCAAGTAACCACAATTACTGATGAGTTTTGGCGACAACATCCTGTCCTTTGTACTCAGGAATTGCAGCCATCGAACATCCCCATTGAAGGTGCCGCTGGCCAACCCATATCTTATGTTGGTGTGCTTTGTATCAACCTAAAGTTTTTGGGAAGGGTCTACTCAAATGTCCCTGCTTTCGTTGTCCCTGTAACAGAGTACCGGTCCAGTGTTCCATTGCTTATTGGAACTAATGTAATAAGGGTTTCCAGAAATGACCTCCAAGCATCATATGGCAGAAAATATCTGGCCAGAGTGAAGATGACTAATCCTGAGTGGCACTCTTCACTTGTGGCTGTTAGTAAAAGTGAACCTGGTGGAGCTGAGGGTAAAGTGGGTCAAGTACAGTTTGCTGGCCACAGAATAAGAATACCTGCTGGGAAGGAGCAGGATGTTGTCGGCAGAGTTATGGGTGGACCAAAGAAAACACAGTACACAGTTCTGGTGGAAAGTGATTCTTCCAAAAGGCTACCAGAGGGCCTTATGGTTGCCAGGCTGCTTGCTAATGTGAAGAAAGGTTGTGTTCCAGTCCGCCTCTTGAATCTGTCTGAGAAGGATGTAGTCGTCAATCCAAAAACACTACTAGCAGATGCTTTCCTGGTCAAGAATGTCGTTGAGGAAGGAGAAAAGTGCCAAATGCCCTGTCAGAACCAGTTCATGTGCCAAAGTCAGTGTGGGAGTTCAGTGACGGTGTCTTTCCAAAGTCATCAGCAGACTACTAGTGCTGAGTCTAATGATGGTATGACATGGGGAGTTGATCTTAGTGCTGCAGCAGTGGAAGGTGAGGAGCAGTTGACATTGCTCCAGGATTTGTTGAAGAGAAATGCTGATGTCTTCTCCAAACACTCCATGGACTATGGACATACCACCACTCTGCAACATGAGATACCATTGGTAGACCCAAAACCTTTCCGCCTCCCTTATCGGAAAATACCCCCGTCTCAGTACCAGGAGGTACGGAAGGCCATTTCACAGATGGAAGAAGCTGGAGTCATTCGTCCAAGCAAAAGCCCATATGCATCCCCGATCGTTGTTGTCTCAAAAAAAGATGGCTCTATGAGGATCTGCGTGGACTACAGGAAACTGAATTCCTGCAGTACCAGAGATGCTTTTCCTCTACCAATAATAGAGGAAGCATTGGAGGCATTGGGACAGGCAAGGTTCTTCTCGACTCTAGATCTTACATCTGGCTATTGGCAGGTTGAAGTGGCTGAACATGACAAGCACAAAACTGCGTTCAGTACACCGATGGGGTTATATGAGGCCAACAGGATGCCGTTTGGCCTGCAGAATGCCCCATCAACCTTCCAAAGATTCATGACCTGCTGTTTTGGTGATTTGAATTTTGAGAGCCTCCTGATCTACCTCGACGATATAATTATTTTCTCTAGGACCTTTGAAGAGCACCTTGAGCGGTTGGAAGTAGTGTTCAGCCGGCTCCGTAAACATGGTTTGAAGCTGAAGCCTCCAAAGTGCAGTCTGCTGAGGAAAGACGTCCAGTATCTGGGACACGTTGTGTCTGCAGAGGGTATTCATACGGATCCTGAGAAGATAAGTAGAGTAAGGGACTGGAAGCGACCGTCGAATGTGAAGGAAGTGCTGGGGTTTGTGGGTTTTGCAGGGTACTACAGGCGGTTCATCAAGGGATACGCGACATTAGTGGCACCCCTGTATAGACTTACCTCTGGTGACCCAAAGAAGAAGAAAAGAGGAGTGAAAGGAACTTCTGGACCTGTAAAGCCGTTTGAGTGGTCAGATGAGTGCGAGAAAGCATTTGAAGCATTGAAAGAGAGATTAATTACAGCACCAGTTCTGGGCTACCCCAACTACAGTTTACCGTTTGTACTGCAAACTGACGCTTCCGGTGAGGGTCTTGGGGCGGTCCTTGCGCAAGTTCAATGGTGCGGAAAAGGTGATTGCTTACGCAAGCAGAGGTTTGAGACCTCCTGAAACCCGCTATCCCGCACACAAGTTAGAGTTTTTAGCTCTAAAGTGGGCGGTTACAGAAAAGTTCTATGACCACCTCTACGGGCATAAGTTTTCTGTGCTGACTGATAACAATCCTCTTAAATATGTGATGAGCAGTGCAAAGTTGGATGCCACAGGTCAACGCTGGGCATCACAACTTGCTATGTTTGACTTTTACATTGAGTACAGGCGAGGGAAGTCTAACGCTAATGCCGATGCACTCTCAAGGATGTCAAGGCAAGAGGTTACAGAAACCCTTCAGTCATGCTCACAGTTGATTTCCTCCACTCGGCAAGTCCAGTCCTGCGGAAAAGACACAGGGGGAAATGAAGCAGATGTTAGTGAGCAAACGGAGAGAACTGTTGTATGCAAAGAGGGAGAGTTTATGGACAGTGTTGACAAGCCAGCTGACCCATTTGATGGATTGGGAACTGATGCACTGCCTGTAATGACAAAATTAGAGATTAGAGGATGTCAAAAAGAGGACCCTGTCATTGGGCCTGTCCTGCACTATAAAACACTTAACAGAAAGCCAAGACATGGAGAAAGATTGGAGAAAGGGAAAGATGTGCTGCTTCTATTAAAAGAATGGAGGAGGCTGGTGGTCAAAGATGGGATTCTCTACAGGCAGGTTAAAGATGTTATGGGACAGTTCATTGCTCAGCTGGTCCTACCAGACAAAATGAGGATTCTGGCTAAAGCGAGTCTTCATGATGATTCCGGGCATTTAGGATTTGATCGTACCTTAAATCTGTTCCAGGAACGATTCTTTTGGCCAAGAATGCATAATGAAATAAAATCCTGATGTGAGCAGTGCGAAAGATGTTGTCTGAGGAAGACTCCCACAGCTGGAAATAGGGCTCCACTGGTCAGCATTCACACTAATGCCCCTATGGAACTAACCTGCATGGATTTTCTTGTTCTGGAAAAGTCTAAGGGATGTTGTGGCAAAAACAATTACTAACAAAATAGCATCACAGAGTAAGAGACAAGGAATCAAATTATATTTAAGGAAAGAAGTTTATTTTCCTTAAAGAGGTATGTTCATGTTTCAGCAGCTACCCTGAAATACAACAAAACCTGAAATCACACTGGAAACAGACAGCCTTATTATACTGTTATCACCCCCACTTCTTGCAGGTTTCCCTTAAACCACACCTAGCTGTATTCAGAAAAAAACAATGGTCCTTCTAACCCCCCTGGGCTCCTATATCTTCACCATCTGTGAGGTCAACCAACCCCCCTTGTATTCTGCATGAAGTTCAACAGGCTTTATGTCATTGCGTTGTTTCCCTGTGTGTTTTGTGTGCCTTCACCCGTGAGGCAAACAGCTAACCACTTCTGTCATTTCCTGCTTACATCATTATTATGCCCTAGAGACTCTCACCCCAGGTCCTCTCTTGTTTTACCTGTGTGATGTTGTCTTCTGTTGCTTGCAGGGACATACATAACGGCAAAACATAATTTTTTCCCCTACATCCTCCTTCTTATCACTTTCCTGATAAACGATTGGGCATTCCATTAACCTCGGTTTAAGCCTATACACAACTTACAAACGCCTTGTTTCTATTCAACGCACATCTCCTACATGATTATAAACTTGTTCAACGTTCATTCATCACAGCGTGTATCCTCTCGTCTGACTTTCGTATACTCGATCAGTATTCCTTTTGTTGTAAATGTCTCACTTCGTCCCTTCATATCCATACCTTGTCACCTTCCACTACTCTGTCGGATAACCCGCAACGGTCGTTTTATGCTGTCTCGGGTCCCGCCCTTCACCTGACCCCATTTGTACTGAGTGGCCCATAACTCATATGCCTGGACCCAAACCACCACCCGACAACAGAATCCCTCCATTACCCTTGGAGAACCGTTTGAATCTATCACGTACATCCATCCTAACCCCCAGACCCTAACCCACTCGCCCACAGCGTTGCCTCAGTCGCTCGGTTTCTTACTCCGCGCCCTCTCTCTGTGTTCCCTTATGTTGGTTTCTATCACCCCCAACCCCACTGTAATATGCATGTTAAACACCAACCAAGCTCTCCAACACCAGATACCCCCCCCCCCCTCTACCCCTCCACGCCACTTTTGCCAGGACGACATATACCCGACACCACCTCACAACCGCGTTATCTGAAGGATGCAGCTCAGTTGCCTCCATGTTCCACCATTATTAAGGTCAAAGCCATTTTCGTGCTATGGCCATTCCGATCACCACTCACCCCAAAGCAACACCTATGCCCCACCCGTCAAACCCACCGAACATCAAATCGGTGACTTAATCCCAGTCTACAGGCAAGTCACAAAACCCACACCACCCACCGCACCACGAACATCAGTTAGTTGACTTACCCCCCGACCACCAACCACACAGATTGGGCAAAGCCAACGAACACCCAAAATCTTAATGTCTTCAACTCACGCCCTCCCTATTACCTACTTTGCTTGGTAAATACACAGAAGTTCCCACATTCATCAAAGCTGGATAACAGCAACCTGACCAGTCTTTTTTTTTTTGGCAAACGGTGATAAGCTCTGTCACCACACACCCACACCACGGCTGGTGAACTTTCGTTCGGTTTGTGAAATGGACATGTGAAGTTGATTTCTTTATTGTTGATGATTGCTGTACAATTGTTCATTGTTCCGTCCTGTACGTTGATTTTGATCCTGCAGTCAGACCATCCGGTCTTTAACATTCTCGGTCTGTTGAAACAGACACAAACATCACCCTGGGCATATGTTACCCTCAAAGGTGGAATTGCTATATCAGTATTGTTGTATTGCTGTATGTGGTCACAGTCGTCAGCAGGCTGTTTCGTTGGTGTCCTTCCTTCCTCCAGGTCCACAACAGTTTTTAGCACATCAGTCATTTGTTGAGGAATAAGACACTTAGTTTCATTGGCTGTTGCTGCCGTCAGAGGGACAGTTTTCCAGGCATGAGACATTTGCAGACACATCCAGCAGCTCGTTTTGATCTTCAGTTCCTCTTTCTGCAGTACTGCCAGCGCGCAGGCTTTGTTCCCCTGGCATTTCATCATGGCTTTCTGTACTTCAGGATATACCTGACCTTTGCTTGTGTCTCCATCCCCCATCCAGGCCAGTTCCTCTTCAGTAGCCTGTTCGACCTCAGGTGACACAGGTAACAAGAAAGGTGTCATCGTCGTTGCGGTCCATGGTCTGGCTGCCTTGACTACCATAATGTCTATTCTCTCATACCAGTCGGTCCCAGTCAAGTCCAGGGCACAGTAATACCTGCCTTGGTCAGCACCTGTTGCATGTTTCAATTCCACTCTCATCCCATACCTGTTGTTACTCAGTTTGTCTTCAGCGTGCACCCGAAATCTTTCATCGTATCCTGACTTGTAGTTATAAGCGTATGCTTTCACGTCGGTCCATTTACATGGGCTTCCGCAGATGTAGAAAGGTGCGTGCTCCTCAGTATGTCCATCGCACCCGAGACAGTTCTCCTAGAATGGGTTGCACTTGAAAGTCACACTTGATCCCTCCTCTATTGTGATGGTGTTTTCGTACAGTCCTCTCACCGGCTCCACTTCCGTGAATGTGTCTCTTTTTGTGCGTTGTTTGATGATGCTGTTTAGCACGGATGTTTCAGTCCAGTTGGTGTGTTTTTCCGCAGACCATTCTTTCAAGCTCTCAATGAAGCACAAAATTATCAAACAAAAAAGTCACTGATATCAAAGTCAAAATGAACGTAGTCTTACAAAGTCTGCACATTCCTAGCAGTTTGAATGGGTACCATGGTCTTGAACGATCCATCTTGTCTAGTGATTTCAGCTCTTTGCAATGATCAATGTCTCTGGTTGTGGCTGCACAAATGGCTTTACTCTGCACACCGGCCTTATCACTCCTCCTGAATGACCTTGCTCTTGCACTTGGTGTTTGGGCTTGATCTTGGGGCTTATTGTTGAACTTGTTGTTGTTGTTGCTGCTGAGACTCCTCCTCCTGTTGCCCTTCCGATATGGGCGGAACTCTCCTGCAGTGGCTGGCGTGCACCCACGTAGCTCTCTCTCCGACCTTCACCGCCGTGTGTGTTATCAGCAAAACTTGGAATGGCCCTCGCCAACGTTTCGCCTTCCAGTTCTTCCTCCTCAGGTCACAAATTACCACGTAATCCCCCAGCCTGATCTTATGCAGAAACGTCTCAGCAACCTTCATCTGGGCAGCTTTCACCTGCACAGAAATGTTGGATAACAGACAAGACATTTCTTTGCAGTAATTCAACATTTCATTTTCACACACATCCGTTGATGGAAGCCTGCGTTTTCCCCCCTCTATTCCCATGAATGGTGGTCTACCAAAGAGAATTTCGAATGGGCTTAAATTTGTTTTGACTCTTTCTCATTCTCATATACATTAACACGGTTGGGAGTGCTTTCACCCATGAGAGTCCGGTTTCCTCACAACACTTTGCCAATTTGTTCTTACTGTCTGATTTTCCCGTTCTATAGCGCCTCCGCTGGCGGCGTGATAGGTGCAATGTGTTCTCATATCAATTCCTAAGGACTGACCCACCTGTTTTATTGCCTCATTGACAAAATGTGTTCCATTTTCAGAACTGATTTTTCTTGGGATTCCCCATCTTGGAACAATCTCTGTTAGCAGAGCCTTTGCTACTGCTGCTGCGTCTTGTTTTGATGTTGGGAAGGCTTCGACCCATTTGGACCACATGTCAACCATCACTAAACAATATTTCTGTTTCCCACAAGGGGTTAATTCAATGAAATCGATCATTAAGTACTCAAATGGCCCTTCTGGGGCCGGTTGGGATACCAGCTGCGTTTTGATGCCTCGTGCCACATTGTGTGTATTACAGATAACACATCTTTTGCAAAAATTCTCAGCGAATATTGTGAAGCCCTTGGTAAACCACAATTCTTTCATCTGTGCAATCATTCCCCCTTTTGATACATGGTCTAGCCCATGTGTCAACTTAGCATAATGTTGAAAGAAATGTTTGGGTAAACAGGGCGTTCCAACAACGGATCTCCACACACTATCAACAAGGCTGCAGCCTGATGCTTTCCAGTTGTTTTTCTCAGCTCCTGTGGAAAAAGACTGCATGCTCTGTAAACAAGGAGAAATGTCAAGATTAATGTCAACTTGTGCGCAAGTGGCGCTTTTACTATTATCTTTAGTCTGATCCGCTGCCGCTGCTTTCGCAGCCATATCAGCTCTGGCATTTCCTGTTGAAATTAAACTTTTATCATTAGTATGCGCTGCGCATTTACAAATCGCAATTTTGTCTGGTAACAGAATAGCTTCGAGCAGGTCCGATACCAGAGATGCGTTTAGTATCGGCCTCCCATCTGATTTAAAAATTTTCTGTGCTTCCACAAAGCTCCAAAGTCATGCGTGACCCCGAAAGCGTATTGTGAGTCTGTGTATATCGTCACACATTTAGTTTACACGCTTCGGTCAACGCGACCAGTTCCGCTGCCTGCGCAGAATAGTGTGATGGTAATTTGTCAGACTTCAGAGTTTCAAATTCAGTCGTTACAGCATAACCCACTTTATTCTGCCCTGTTTGTGGATCTTTCGAGGCAGACCCATCCACAAACAGGATATTGTCACAATTATCAAGCGGTATGTCTAAAAGGTCTGGACGTGGTGTGCACACCTGTTCGAGCGCTGACAGACAACAGTGATGTTCCTCGCCATCCTCCTGTGTGGGCAGAAGGGTGGCAGGATTCAAAGTTGTGCATTGTTTCACAGTTATGTTTGGCATGTCCAACAAAATTGTATGATACCTCAGCCATCGGGCTGTAGACAAATGTGACATTCTCTGCTCTTGCTAAATCATGGAGACTGCGTGTGGAACCATTAAAGTCAAATCAGAGTAGCCTACAAATTCTCTTGAGGCCATCACAGCTAGCTCGGCCGCTGCCACTGCTCTCAGGCAGTGCGGAAGTCCTGCAGCTACAGCGTCAAGTTTCGTTGAGAAATAAGCCACAGGTTGCAGTCTGTCACCATGAGTCTGCAAGAGAACAGAAGACATAAAACCATTATTTTCATCGACCATTTGTACAAACGGGTGGTTTATGACAGGAAGGCCTAACGTTGGAGCCATAGTTAGTTGCACTTTCATGTTATCAAATGTTTTCTCAGCCTCCCTTGTCCAAACAAGTCTGTCACATGACCTCAGCCCTTTCCCTGTCGTTAGGGCTCGTAAGGGCTGCTCAAAAATGGCATAATTAGGAATGAATGTTCTGCAGTAAGCACACATCCCCAAGAATGACAGCATCTGTTTCTTGGTAAAGGGTTTTTTTTTTTTTTTGGGCACCTCTTTTATGGCCCGCACCTGTTTCTCAGACAGTGCTTTGCTATTTGGTTTGATTGTTCATTCAAACTGGCAGAAAGCACACACACATTCTCTGTCCAGAAAATATTGTCAAATTTCACACTTTCATTCTCCACACCACCAAACCAATTTTCTTCATACTCTAAGTCTCGTTCTACTACGAAATGTGACGTGCAATGCATTTTATCAGGCGTCATAAACTCTGTGTTGATTGGTGTTGTTCGATCCTTAGCCAATTTCAAAATCATCTCTGCCCAATCAACATCTTTTATCTGCCATTCGTAAGCCCATTGCGGCTCAAATTTAGAACATGTTATTTGTGGTGCTTCCTCAATGCTAATTCCATAGGAATCAGCACTGAGGGTCAAATTTAATTCACACATTAAATCTCTGGCCATTAGAGGCGCGGGACATTTGGGTGACCAGAGAAACTCATGTTTTAGAGTTCTACCCCCCTCCGTCTCACACTCTAAGGGCTCAGTAAATTGTTCAGAGATCAAATGGCCTGAAGCCGAAGTGCTTTCATACACTTTTCCTGTCATTTTCGGCACACATGGCAAGTCACATGGTCGTAAAGTGCTCTGGCACGCTCCGGAATCGACCAAAAAGTTAATTACTACTCCCTCGACTATCATTGGGTATCTTGGCATTTGAGAAAACCCTGTGCTTTTGTACATTTTTAAACATTCATCAGAAACACTGCTCAAAACTTCATCATTCACAACATTGCTCAAAACACACAAAGATTTGCAAGCAGATTCTTCATTGCAGATAGCAGACAGTAAATCAGTGTATGTGTTTGTGTTTGTGCGTGTTTTGCGTGTTAGAAATAAATGTTCACTTCCCTTTCTTGTAGTCAGCCACCGACCTCCTTGAACTGGACCATCTCAGTCCTGCTCTCCGTCTCTTTTGTTTCAATCAGACCTTACATTTGGGCACGCATTGCTCCAATGCCCGTCTCTCCTGCACACTCTGCTTTTGGTACAGTCTCTGAGCGCATGGTCGTTTGTAGAACACACATAGCACCGCCATTTCCTTCCGTCACCTCTTCCTCTCGCCTTTTGTTGAGTTGTACAACCGCCATTGTGAGTGGTTTTCTGTCTTTCTTTTCCTGCAGCTGGTCTTCGGCGTGTATAGCGTGCATCAGGGCTGACGTTAAGCGCCCGTTCTTCCACTCCACGTAACTTGCCTTTGCTCCCCTTGAAATTTCTGGTCTCGGTCCTTTCAGAAAATAACCCAATAGAAGGCTTTCCCACATACTTGGTTTGTTCCCTCTGTCCGTAGGCTCTGTCAAGCCGCTGTGTTTTTCAAATGTTCTTCTTCGCTGTCTGTGGCAGCGAGCGCTGAGGACTTTACCGCCGCCTGCTGTACTGGCGGTATTGGTGCTCGTGGGAGTTCTTGCGCTTGTAGCATGTGCACTGCTGCGTCTGCCGCTGCTCGCGCTCCTCTCGCTTCTGCTTCTGCTCCTCTCGCTTCTGCTTCTGCTCGTGCTGCTTTTTGTGCTGGTCTTTGGAACGGAGAGCAGTCGAGATCATGGTCCAGTTTCAGGGCTGTCAGCTCTGCCACGGGGTAGTGATGTTTATAAGCCGGCGGTGCTGACCCGATTTCGGGTGCATGTTGGAAAACACAAACACACTTTTCATTAGTAGCATTCTGCTCCGGTGGAGCTGATTTCTCACACACATTCTCTTACACTTTTTTCATTTCATTCCTACATGCCAATTCTTTCT
>JADLZN010006705.1:0-185963 GCA_018155175.1 Sinocyclocheilus anophthalmus | reverse complement strand
GGGTACTTCATGGAGAAATCGTAGTAGAGAAAGATGAGTAGAAAGACACCGCTAAAAAAAAAAATAAAAATAAAAAAACCGGTAGCCATCAGTTATTTAAGAAAAGTTTCTGCATCAGTTTATGGTCAAAATAAGAAGCTGAAAACATTAAATACAAATTAATTCTACAATTATTAGTTGCAGTATATATTCTTATTAGAACCTTTCCTACGGTCCACCACCCTTTCCAGCTGTGTTTTATTTCACAAGGTTGGAATGACTACAATCATCAAAGGAGATATGAACCAATGGACACCCCAGTGTTATAGGTAATCATAATTGTGTTTTGTGTAATTACAGAGATACTATGTAAACCATTCTGCAAATTCTAGGTCTTCACTTTTTTCTCATTTATGTTCTTGGACTGATTAGGGATTAAGTGATTTATATTACTATATCTTACCTTCTCCGTCTGAATGGTTAAGGTGGTGTTACAATTGACAGCAAAATTGCAAACTAGCTATGGAGAGACTTAACTATCATATACAACGCCCCACCACAAACACACATTTTCATTCACAACAAATTGGTATAAGCAGAAAAAAAATATTGTAATTAAAATACAAAATAAATGCATTAATATAAATCTTAAAGGGATTTATCTGTTTTTGTGAAAACTACTGTCATGACAATATCTAGATATCATATCAGTGTTCTTATGTTTAACACACTAGGTTTTGCAAAGTCAAAAATCTGAGAACTGTATTTTTAAAATATATACCAACACCATATTCTAACAAGGTGAAACATGATAAAGCAGCAAGTGATAATATCTCACCCATGTTATTTTTATTTTATTTAATTTTTTTTTCCAAACCAGCTGAGACTGAAAAGCAACATAAAATTTTGTCCATTGATTGGTTTCTAGTTTTGGGATGTCACTCTGTGTATCCCCACCCACCGTGACATCTCATTAGTCCAAAATCCCACTCCTCATATATATTACACATCAAATATGGGTGTGACTTTGTCCCAACATGCAGAAGTTTCACAGAAGTTTGGACAGAAAATTACTTGTAACTGTCTTTGTTGGGATATTTTTTTTTTACATTTCAGTATGCACTATGATTATCTTTGTTGCTTCAGTGTTTACAATCCAAACTAGAGTAAATAAACTGGAAAAAGTTTGTACAGGTAGTGCTATAGATAACAATAATCTTTAGATATTTGTTGCCCCCCCCCCCCTAAAACCTTAACAATCAGACCTTCTGTGCTGTTGATTTTATTTTATTTTTTTGTAAGAAACTTGTGTTCACATGCTCTGTTTTCTTTAGCTTCATGTGAGCCACTCATTTATCAAGGAATGCATTTTGCACTCTCAAGACTTTTCATATTATTTTTCAGAAACCATGCATATGAATGTTCTGTAATGCAGTTATGACCTCCTTATCATCTAAACAGTTTCACAACTATTGTGTGTAAACGCCAACTAATCAATCTAGTTCAAACAGCTCAATGACCCATTTCATCAGCAAGCCAAAGACTTACTTGATGACAAGCAAAAGCAGATTGGCTGTGCTGTTCACAGTTTTTTTTTTTTTTTTTCAATGTAATTCTAGAACAGGCTACAAAGCATATAGCAACAAACAAAAGGAAGCAAAGCTGTGAAACAAAAGGAAGTTTCAACAAAATGTGATGATTGTCAATTTTTACTCAAGAAATGAGTGTTGATTCAAGCAATCAATAGACATGGTTATACCTGGTCTTAAAACCTGTCCTGAATAATCCGATTACAAGAGTGTGAGCTCAGACAGTTTGCTGTTAACAGGTAACAACATGTGTCTCAAATGAGTCTCCGGTGACCATTTGTGATCAAATTTCAAAGGAAGGGGTTTCTGATTTTGTGACTACACGCATTCACCGTCAAGAGCTCCAATGCATGTTCATAAAGCACAAAGTCACCACACTTGCTTCAAAGTGTTATCTCTAATATAATATAATATATAAATTAGACTTTGTCTGAATGTATTTATTTTTGTATTTTTAAAGGCAAATTAATGCATTTTGTGTAAACTCCTTATGAAATGTACTCTAACCTTTAAAACCACAATCTTTTCCAATTGGTTAATTCACTGTGTTAGCAAAGTCTAAAAAACATACTATTCAAAAAGTCTTGCTTTCTCAAAAATGCTTCCTTTGTCTTTGCCGTAAAAGTAATCGCTGCCACAGTTCCTCATTTTTAATCCTTTGAAATGACCTGGATTCCACCAGAAATGGTGCAGAGCTCTTTCCACCAAAATGTTCAATGGCCAAAGCAGCAAATCCTATTTATCACATAAAAGAGGGCGAATGAGAGACTCACCAAAAAGGTTGGGGGAAGGGGGTGAATATAAGAATGTTATATAAGCACAAGAAACAAAGCTATTCAACACAGTTTTAGACAATAAAATCCCATTCAAAGATTTCAAATGTAAAAAAAATAAAACTCAAAAGAGGTAAATGAATAAAGACCCTGCGCCGTTTTGATCACTGAACTCCATGCTTTCATTTTCAGTGGCGGAACACAGAGCCTTGAACACGGTAAGCCTCAAAACAAAATGGCTATGTAAAAGAAGCACGCGCTTACCTCCAAAAATGAAATGCGTGCAGCGGGCTGCATGGGCTGCAAGGGCTTGTGGGAGTTGGACTCAAGCTTCGTGGAGTGAGGCTGAAAGTCAAATTGAGTTTTGTGAATGTTCATCGTGGACAAGAACAGTCTCTCTCAGGATGTAGTTTTTGAAGTTGAGAGCTTATAAGAGTGCAGAGACATACACGAACTGGCATGCATTAACCACAGAGCAGCATCATGCATGACCATTGAAGGCATTTCGGGTAAGACACCGTTTTGTGATGAGGTTGCCACAACAGTGGTCCATTTCATTTCATTGCCTATGCATGAAATGTTTTTTTATTGTATACTTGTTGATATTATACAGACTGGCCACATGTTCCAATTTAATTAACATTAAAACATTCACAAAAATAATTGTTAATCTACAAATATCATGCGTTTATCAAGCATTGTTTTTGCGGAGAAACAAAACATGTCAGGTGAAACTGCTGAGCTGACATGTCCAGGAGATACGCATGTATCTGTATCCTTAGCAACAGCAGCCATGATGCAACACCTGATCACAGCTGCAAACACGCATCTCTTGCGACCCCTGTAAACAACGACAAATGCATCTCATCTTATCAAAACATCAATGGCCAATCGAGTATGATGAGAGATTAACCGTTTACGTCGCTGCACCAAACACTACAGTATTGTGGCGTCTTTGACCTGCTAACAGGTCGACAACAAACAGGCCTTCTGTAGGGGGGATTTAACCAGTTAATTTAGTAAGCGATGGCGATCAAAAGCTACAGTATAAATGCTGTGAGAGGAGATGTCAGCGCAGCAAAACAGAAAGGCAGGTCACCAGCTGCTGCGCAAGTCCTTCTGGCTCTAGTCTGACAAGCCAAGGCTAGAAGATGATCCTGTATTGATCTAGCATCATCGTCTTTTATCCAAACATGAGCCCGTTCCATAAAAAAAAAAAAATCACATGCAAAGCTGCCGCAAAGGGACACTAGCTGGATCTACACAAGCTAGCAAACCTATATTTACCCTTCAACACATGCCGCAGACGCTGCTACTGTGGTAATGCTGCACTGCTCAGCTCAGATGTGCCGTCACCACTACAGCGACAGACACACTGCAGATAAACAGCCTGCTGTCATCCCAGCCAGAGAAGACGTGAGAGAGAAGGGAAAATACTCACTCCAATGTCAACCCCGGAATCCTCAGCCTCTCTCGCTGGGCTTTCATGGTCGCGCTGCACTCGTTCACTCTATTGTGTACATGATATATTCACACCGCTCGTCTGCCCGCACCCCCATGCGCTGACAAAGAGCCAAAGCCAGGCTCTGGTGCAGAGAAAGCAGCTGAGAGCTGCTCACAAGGGAGGAGTAGATACTGGAGACCCAGTGCTCTGAGCCGTTCAACTTCCACCCGGAGCTGTCAGATGTGATCATCAACTGCCTGTGGAGGGCAGGGAGGCTGGGCGACAAAGCTTTTCCCCTCCCCTGTCGCTCACACACCAGCACTAAACAGATCCAATGCCCCTCCTCCACTGAGGAAGGGGACTTACGTCAGCAAAGCACAGTCAGAGGAGTCTACAGTACATGCAGCACTTCCTAACTGCAGCAGGGCTATTGACCATCATTCATGTTGTTGGTGTTTTTCCCACATTACACTGCAGCATACCTGTCAATGTTCAAAAGAAAGGTGCGAAATAAGCAATAAATCCCTCAAAAGAACAAAGAGAACCCAAGAACAAGACATGAAGACACCTCATTAGTGTTTGCTAAGGCAAACATAAAAAATGTGCAGAGTTAAGTTAAGAATTTGAGCAAACATTTGAGCAAACCCCAATCATTAATCTTTGGTGTGTACCTCATCCAGCATAGCTGCTACAGATATGAATCATATCTCAAATAATGTGCTGTTATTTCTCTAAGCAATAAGACTTTTGGTTTTAACTGCCAGATAATAAAAAGGAAAATTCCACAGACTTCAATTGAAGGAAGGACCTGAGCTATATTTAGAACAGAGTACCACAGAGATTTGGAGGTGGGAGTTTATAACTTGGACTAGCACTGAAGTGCACTAAAACTAAAACAGTTCAAAATTAACATTTCCATTATTTGAAATAAAGCTTAAATAAAATAAAAAATAAATATTAGACAAAAAGCTTAAACAAAATATATGCTGTCTTTCAAGACAGTGGTCCTCAAATAGCAGACAGTCCAATTCCCGACCCTAGCTTGGTTAGTAGGTTTCGCTGGTTCCTAACTGGACTATGAGATGTAACTATAGTAGCAACATTTTTACAGTTTCCACAGTTCAAAGTGAGCAGCGCATCAAAACCACAGATCTGTACACACCACAACTGCTCAGGGTTGTACATCAGTAGCAGAAACACATGTGAAAAGCAAAATAAATAAATAAAAACTAAATAAAATGTAGATGGTCAAGAAAAGACAAATAAAACTTTGAAATTATTAATTGTTTTCTGCTTGATGACAGCGAGAGCGTTTCGATTATTATGTGCATTGTTTTAGTAGATATTCAATTTAAACAAAATAAAAATATGGTCCAGACTTCAAGAGGAAAACCCTAGACAACAGTATCTTTGCTCAGTCATGTGGCCTCCTGCCATAGGTATTGAAATGTAAAATAGCCTGATAAAAGATTTTATCTTACCTTTTAACATTCACAACTAATTGAGGTCAACTGATTAAATATTTTATGATTTTGTAGAAAAATTCTAAGATACCACTGCTTTGGAGACGGAAATTTACAGTAACTATTCCAAAAAAAGTATTATCCAGGCCTCTGCTGGGAAGGAAATATAAAGACTGATCATCTTGGCGCTTTAATTGAATACCTCTGCTTTAAGGAATATGACAAAACATAAATTTTCTAGAATGCCTTGAAACGAATCTTGTGATTATACTGCACTAGTCTGTACCAGGCACTGAGTTTCACTGGGGACAAAGGTGCTTGGAGACCGCTGCTATAATGAGCTCAAGATTTAACAAGCAATTTAACCCGAGTTCCGCTAAAGACCTGCTAATGAAACTCATAAAGCCGGGAAAGGCATCAGACCTGAAACCACATGTGTCCTTCTGCTTAGCAACATCAATATGCTCCAGTAAAATGAGAGACATATTCCTCAAAACCCTAGATGATGTAGGAAATGGCTAAAAAGATTAAGATAAATGAAGATAAATGGCTCTGGCATACTTGAAAACATTACTAACCAAGTATTGCAACATCATGTTTGAATACATACATCACATTTGAAATGTACTTTGAAACAAGGGTGCCAACAAAATTAAGAGAATCATAACTAAATGTACCAAAAAAAAGTCCCTTTCTATGGGGACAAAAACCTATTCACTTACACTCTCAAGGGTGCACATACATGCTGATTTGCATGTGTACTTTGTACTTTCTGCAATATGTGCTTGAGTGCAAACTGAGATTACTGTAACACTGGACAATCTTTCAAGTGCTCAGGCAAACAACAGGATGAAGATTTACTTTTACATTTAATCATTTAGCAGTTTAGCAGATGCTCTTATCCCAAGCGACTTACAAATGAAGGCAATAGAAGCAATCTAAACAACAAAAGAGCAACAATACATAAGTGCTGTGACAAGTCCCGGTTTAGTCTAACACAGTACATAGCAAGGTTTTTTTATTTTTCATTAAATAATATATAAAAAAGTATAAAAAGTATATATAAAAGAGATAGCATAGATAGAGCTAATGTTAGGGTCAATTTATTATTATTTTTATAAAAGTAAATAGAATAGAATAGAAAAGGAATAGATAAGATAGATAATGCTAGTGTTAGAGGGTCAAGGTTTTTTTTATAAATAAGAAGAAAACAAGTAGATTCTAGTCACACTTTATTTTAAAGTCCCCCTGTGGTGAAAATCAAGTTATGATGTTGTTTATTTGTCTATGTGGTGTTTTTAATATGCTTTTAGACAAACCATGTGCCAATCCATATATCAACACCATTGCTGAGTATTTTCTCCTTAACCCTTTCGCACGTGAGTTTAAACGGGGTAATTTTTTTTGCATGCGATTCTCAAGTTTTCCTTTCTCTTTATGGAGTGGTTACAGGCTGATTGTGCATGAGATAAGATCCATGAATTGCAAAGTAGAGACCTGCACCCCGTGGAGAAGTACCGCGGGGACCCGGGAATCCCAACGTACAGGGGTACATGCTGGCGGGACAACTCTTGAAGGGCGAGTGCGGGCGGGAAGAGACTCGTGTTCTGTACTGTGCGGGATGTTTGGGCGAGATACCATATATTCGTGTGGGACTTCCGCAAAATAGAAATTATCTAAACATAAAGCATTTAATTTATCTAAAATTATCTAAACAACAGATAAATTGTTATTTATCTGTTGCACAAAAGCAAAAAGAACAACTAATATTAACATTAAAATGATTAACGCACAAGCTAGGCAGAGCTTCTACTTATAACACATGTTTAAAGGGTTGCAATGTAACCAATCATAGACTCAGCTGTTGATTTCTGGAACGCAAATGGCCAACCAGAGGTGATTAAATTAGAATCCACTCACCGCAGTGCTGAAATTGCGTGCTCAGGAATCCTCTCATTTTAACACACGAAGTGTAGACACTGTGAAAGATTCATTGTGCATATATTTAATGTGTCGCGGGCGGGAGCGGGACCAGATAAGATATATTTCTGCTTTATCAAAGTTAAGACTCTGCCACGCCCCCCTAAAATGGCTTGTTCTAACACGCCCCCACATATCTACCTCACTATGTGGAAATATTTGCATAATGCCGCCAAAATGTGCACGCAAAGAAAGAAGGCGTTGGTTTCAGTAACCGCAGTTAGTGGTGAAGCAACCATGTCAGGGAGACGCTGTGCGTTTCAGTGCGAAAGCAAAAGCACTTTATTTGGCCTTCCGAAAGTAGATGCATTTAGGAATCTTTAAGATACTTATTTTTTTTTAAACAGAACAGCAATACATTTTATGGACGACCGTTTCGTGAATCTAGGAGAGGAGGTAATTCTGATGAGAGCGAGGAGACGGGACGGAGACGAGATTGCACGGCTCTTCTGATTTGATCTGTTTTGTCTGTATTGCGCGCGCTCCATCTTTCTTTGCTTCTATGAGACAAGGGGGGGGAGAAGGGAAGAAGGAGAGAAAGAGAGATCCGCCAGAGAGCGGTGATAGACGATGTGAGAGAGAGGGAGAGAGACGACGAGAGACCGAGAGGATCGGGAATGAGGAGACAGGCAGGGTCCCATCACAGTGGAGTCAGCTGTCTTAACCGTGGTTTGTGTACTGCACACACATACCAGCTTCATTGTGTCTGTCACGCGACTCTGTTTCCGCTTACAGGCTCTGTCTTTACATTTATTTTGAAAGAAGAAGCTCGCGATTATGGTAAGGAGCGTTACATTTCCAACGAGTGCTTGCAGTGTTCGGCCAATCACAGTGCACTGGGTCAGCTGACCAATCAGAGTGGACTGCGCTTGTCGGAAGGAGGGACTTTGTAGAAAAACGAAGCGTTTGAGAGAGGCGGGCATAGAGGACCTACAATAAGGTACAGTATTTGAAAAATAATGTGTATTTTTAACATTAAAGGGGTCATGATTATTTCAAGTTTTTCTTTCTCTTTGGAGTGTTATAAGCTGTTTGTGAATAGATAAGATCCCTGATGTTGCAAAGACTAAGTCTCAAAACCAAAGAGATATTCTTTATCAAAGTTAGGACTCTGCCACGCCCCCCCTAAAATGGCTCGTTCTAACAAGCCCCCACATATCTACCTCACTATGTGGAAATATTAGATTAATGCCGCCCAAATGTTCACGCAAGAAAGAAGACGTGGTCTTCAGTAACCGCAGTGTAGTGTTGAAAGCAGCCATGTCAGTGGAGACTCTATGTGTGTGTCTATGCCGAAAGCAAAATCACTTTATTTGGCCTTCCGAAAGTAGATTGATTTGGGAATCTTTAAGATTACTTACAATAGAACAGCATTGCATTTTATGGACGACCGTTTCGTGATCTAGGAGAGGAGGTAATTCTGACTTTTGCTATGACAATTTGGCGCTTCTGAATCAGCGAATTTAAGTATGTTTTGTTATTAGTTTAAGTGTTTGCTACTGACTGTTCAAATGCGGAGTTTTGAGCATCGTGTTTGTGTGTGTGTGTGTGCGCGAGCGAGACAGCGAGAGAGAGAGAGCAAGCGCGAGAGAGAGAATTGGCACAACGAGAGAGAGAGTGAGAGAGAGAGACAGAGATCAGGAGGAGAGAGACGACAGAGTGAGATGACGAAGGGACCTTCGAGAGAGAGAGGCTGAGTTTGATTGGATTGCTTTGCATGCTGCGATGAGAATTGTCGGGGAAGAGATGAGAGCTGAGCGGTCTGTGAGACGAGGAGAGACGGAGCGAGAGAGACAGGGTCACATAACAGTGGAGTCAGCTGTCTTAACCATGGCTTGTGTACTGCAAACACATATTCATCACCGTTTCTGTCACGAGACTTTGTTCCCCTTTCAGGCTCTGTCTTTACATTTATTTTGAAAGATGAAGCTGGCGATTATGGTAAGGGGCGTAACATTTCCGACAAGTGCTTGGTTCGGCCAATCACAATGCACTGGGTCAGTTGACCAATCAGAGCAGACTGCTCTTGTCGAAAGGAGGGACTTTGTAGAAAACAAAACATTTGAGAGAGGCGGGGCATATAGGACATACAATAATGTACAGTATTTGAAAAAGAATGTGTTTTTTTGAACATTAACGCATGTGTCAACATATTCTGTTACACCAAATACACAAAATAATGATCTTTAAAAAAGCATCATATGACCCCTTTAAAATATTCTAGCTGAGCCCCCAGCGTGAGGTTTTTTTAGGCGACCGTTATTTTAGAATGTATCGCCTTATTGCTTCCATGGCGGTGCGTCATGCTTGTCATGTGACACAACGCAGCCACAATAGATCTGTATGACACACGGATCGTTTTTATTTAGTTTTTCCTGTTTTATTCAAAATATTCACAAACATGCTCACTATATTATGAAATATCTGATATTCCGATTCTGAAATATGTGCAATTAAATCTATTTGGTAGTTTAAACACTTTTATAGTCGACCGTGTTAGTTGATCTATACGGGGTGATGGGCGCCGCCATGTTAGTTTGCGCTGAATCCGAGCTGTGGGATTTAAAACACGCAAATTCATCCTCTCCTCCCGAAACATGTTAAAGTAGGTCTCCGGTAAACTGGGAGAAGAGCAGAGTAAACTTTATAGTTATCCACACAATCTGTATATGATATCAATAAAAATATTGTCAGTTCAAGATATATTTTTAAGGAGTGGATTATGCGTCCCGCCCCCCCCCCCTTCCATAAACATCAGCGTGTATTTTACAAACTGTAAATGTATGGTTTTGCTAGTACTTATGTGTATTTAAATGTCTGAAACCTAAAATAAGCATTATATGGTTTAAAACACTGAATATTTGTGATAATATGACAAGCGCTCAGTGCATCCTATCTGGCTCTGCGCCAGCCAAAGCGCGAAAGCGGATTTAAATTCAGCAGTTGATGACGTGACGCACTGAAAGTTCTAATCACACGGTGTGATCGTACGCTTCAGGGACCAGCCAAGACTGATCATACCGGTGTGATCGTACGCTTCAGGGACCAGCCAAGACAAGACTGATCACACCGGTGTGATCGTAAGCTTCAGGGACCAGCCAAGACTGATCACACCGGTGTGTTCGTACGCTTCAGGGACCAGCCAAGACTGATCACACCGGTGTGATCGTACGCTTCAGGGACCAGCCAAGACTGATCACACCGGTGTGATCGTACGCTTCAGGGACCAGCCAAGACTGATCACACCGGTGTGATCGTACGCTTCAGGGACCAGCCAAGGCTGATCACACCGGTGCGATCGTACGCTCCAGGGACCAGCCAAGACCGATCACACCGATGCGATCGTACGCTTCAGGGACCAGCAAAGACTGATCACACCGGTATGATCGTACGCTTCAGGGACCAGCCAAGGCTGATCACACCGGTGTGTTCGTACGCTTCAGGGACTAGCCAAGACTGATCACACCGGTGTGTTTGTATGCTTCAGGGACCAGCCAAGACTGATCATACCGGTGTGATCGTACGCTTCAGGGAGCAGCCAAGACTGATCACACCGGAGTGATCGTTCGCTTCAGGGACCAGCCAAGACTGATAACACCGGTGCGATCATACGCTTCAGGGACCAGCCAAGACTGATCACACCGGTGTGATCGTACGCTTCAGGGACCAGCCAAGACTGATCACACCGGTGTGATCGTACGCTTCAGGGACCAGCCAAGACTGATCACACCGGTGTGATCGTACGCTTCAGGGACCAGCCAAGACTGATCACACCGGTGTGAACGTACGCTTCAGACACCAGCCAAGATTAATCACACCAGTGTGATCGTACGCTTCAGGGACCAGACAAGACTGATCACACCGGTGTGATCTACGCTTTCAGGGGACCAGACACAGACTGATCACAACGGTGTGTAGTGATCGTACGCTTCAGGGAACCAGCAGACTGATCACACCCCAGTGTGTGTACGCTTCCAGGGACCAGCAAGCTGATCACACCGGTATGATCGTACGGGTACAAAGGCAGTCACAGAAGAAACGCGGTTGAAACAGTTTGATTTTCCTACGGTCACAAACAAAATTCAATAACCAATCGTGTCAAGGGATTCTATCCTAAGCATGGGTCTAGTGCAGGTTTGGGCAAACTTGGCCCTTCCAGGCAGTGTTGGGGAGTAGCTAGCTACAAGTAGCGACGCTACTAGCTTAACTACATTTTTCAGTAGCTTTACAGTAGCAATGCTAATTTTACACAGTATAGTGTAAACAGTATAGCTTTTCCTGTAGCTAACTACTTTTTCCAGCAAGTAGGGATGTAGCGCGACCAAACACTTCATTCCGTTTTGCGTTCTGACGAGTCACGAGCCTGTAATGCAATGCAGCGCAGCGTCATCTTCTGACTAGATCACAAACTAAATTTGTTCATTACCGCCATCTGTTATGATATCACGCATCGCGCGGCTTTAGTCTTTCCACCGACAAGAGATCGTCTGATGATATTGCAAAGGATGTATAGGAGTGATTATTTCACATGAATCAACTGTAATTTACGCAAAACAAAGATTAAAATGCGGTCTACGCCGAAGACTTAAAGCACATACAAGAGGTGAATAATAGCCTTTTTAAACTGATTAATTTTCTTCTTTATTGCACTCTAGATCAAATGTCTATTTTACAAAGATGAACGGTCATAATATAATCTGTCCCCCCAAAGTTTTGTAATGAACACTAACAGAAAATAAAATCATGATATAGTAGTGTGCTTATCATTTGGCAAAGGATGGTTGTGGCGAGATTCATGCAAAGTGCAGTGTTCACGCGCACAGCTGATGATTGATGTCTCCATTCACAGTCAGTAAATACCGCATGTGCTGTGAGTTTAACCTGCTTATTTTATGACTCCTCCATATCCAGTTTAAGTTGCATACATTTTGTTCTTACATTGGTGTTGCGTTTGTAACAATATATGTATTTAACTAAAATAACTATTTAACTATACAGTATTTTATTATTGTGTGTATCAAATAGTTTACAAAATCAATTGATTGGGACACTTTTTGTCATTGGAAAAGTGTCCCATTCCACCTGAATTCACCCTACTCTTTGAAATCATGATTGCATTACAATATGTTGTTTTAAACCCCAAATATTTTACTTATAACTTCATTATAATTCTTCATTAATAATTATCTAGTTATTTGTAATGTTAATTGTAAAAAAAAAAAAATTTAAGAAAAAAATTGAAAGTAGTTTCAATGTAGCTAGCTACTTTTTCAAAAGGGTAGCTTGAATATAGCTTAACTACTTTAATTTACGAGTAGCTTGTAGCTGGTCAAGCTACAGTTTCAGAGTAGCTTCCTCAAAACTGCTTCCAGGTCACTTTCCTTCAGAGTTTAGCTCCAACTCTAATCAAACACACCTGAACCAGCTAATCATCGTCTTCAAAACTACTAGAAAGCTACAGGCAGGTGAGTTTTATCAGGGTTGGACCAAATCTCTGCAGGAAAGTGGCCTGGAAGGGCCAAGTTTGTCCATCACTGGTCTAGTGAGAAGGCAGCCAGGTTAATCCGGTAACAGTTATATTTACTATGAGTAAATATACTATATTTTTCTGTAGATGTTTCGCTAACTGTTTATATTGCAAAATATGTGCTTTATAAGTACTAATAAATAGCCAATATGCTATTAATATATGTTAATAAGCAACTAGTCAATAGTGAGAATTGGTCCCTATACTAAAGTGTTTCCAGAGTTCTAGAGATAGAGGGTCAAATGTTGATTGAAGAGATGTGTTTTCAGACATTTCTTGAAGATGGCTAAGGACTCAGCTGCTCAGATTGAGTTGGGCAGGTCATTCCACCAGCAGGGAACAATTAAGGTAAAAGTCTGTGAAAGTGATTTTGTGCCTCTTTGGGATGGCACTACAAAGTGACGTTCACTTAAAGGGTCATTAAAGTGATTATTACATTTTGAATATGGATATTTTTCTTACAAAAATGCATCGATTCGCTACAGAAGGCCTTTGTTCACCCCCCGGAGCCGTGTGAGACTTTTTTTTTTATGGATGGGCGCTTTTTATTTAACTTGTTATTATTTATTTATTTATTCATTATTAGCGCTTTTATCCCAAAGCGGGGGGGGGGGGGACTTACAAATGAGGACAACAGAAGCGATCAATTGTAGTATTAAATCAACTAAAAACAGATCCAAAACTAAAGCTAAAACTTTATAAATACTACCTATACACATTTTAAAAATAAAGAGATTAAATAAAAATGACAAATGCATACAACAAAATTTCAAAACTTAACATTTAAATGAAAAACAAAAAATAAAGCTAAAACAATTCAAAATATTAAAGAACAAAAGGTATAAGAGTATAATAATGATTCTAACATAACACTAAGCCAAACACCAAAAAAACAACTACATATGTGTATGTACAACCATACACACATACATATATACTGTATATGTAACGTTACATACACATTTATAAATTCAATATTTATTATTTCATTTCCATTTAGTTTGTTGTAGTATTAAAATAACTAAAATAAAACTAAAAACTTAATAAAAGACCTAAACAGACATAAATTCAGACATAATTTAACTAAAATTTAAATAAATAACAAATACAAATAATACAAATCAAATGACAGTAGTTTCAGTAATCCTAAAAAATAACACTGCCAAACACATGCTAAAAAACAACAACTTACTTACACATAGTAAGAAATGGTTATAAAAACTGAAACAGAAGAGAAAACAAGTAATAGGAAAGAGGAGAAATAAAAAGCGATACTTATCCTTTGCCAGTCGATGGTCTTTACACTCTTCTGTTTTCACACGAGGAGGCATTCCAGCTGACCGTGCCGCGATGTGTTTTTTATAAACTAAGATTTTTTTATACCCGTCTAACAAAATACTAAATTAATTCAGCTGGACACACTTTCCTTATTTTCTCCACAACAAATGGCCAAGCAAGCGCAGACACTGACAAGATACGCGATACAGAACGAGACCAAATGCGTTTTGGACTGAAGCGTGCAACAAGTGCCATGAAACAGCTTGAAAGATCAAAGTCAATTTTTAATATAACTCCGACTGGATTCGTCTGAAAGAATAAAGTCATATACACCTAGGATGACTTGAGGGTGAGTAATTTATGGGCTGATTTTCATTTTTGGGTGAACTAACCCTTTAAAGAATGCAAGTTTCAGGAGGGCATACAAGTCTGGATTTAGGTAAAGGGGTGCAGAGCCAGTGGTTGTTTTGTAGGCAAACATTAATGCCTTAAATTTAATGCAAGCAGCTACTGGTAGCCAGTGCAAACTGATAAACAGAGGTATGACATGTACTCTTTTCGGCTCATTAAAGATTTATCTTGCAGCGGCATTTTGGATTATTTGTAGAGGTTTGACAGAACTGGCTGGAAGACCTGCCAAGAGAGCATTGCAATAGCACAGCCTGGAGAAAACAAGAGCTTGAACAAGGAGTTGTGTAAAAACTAGACACGAAGGCACAACCACTTACACCACAAATGTGAATACACTGAGTCTAATAGGCTGCATTTCAGGAAAAGTAAATTGTTGTCCACAGTTGGCAAGCTCATGGGAGCACACACTCGCAGATGACAGTGTACAGCGCATCAGACCGAGCAGAAGCAGCAGGCGGTCGGGAAGTGGGGCGTAAGGACAGAACCCAGTTAAACACCTGCTGCAGTTCTTCTGAATTAGGCCAAACTCATTCATGCTGAGAAACTGGATTAGCTAAACTTATTTATCTGAAACATATTTATCTGAAGCGAAGAGACAATGCTTTAATGTATAATTAAAATAGCTTTAATCTTTTAGATTGTTCAAGAATGTTCGAGGCTCATTGTGTGCATGTGCACATGTGTTTGAGGGAATGAAGCAATCAGCTGAGGCTGCTGGGTCTGCTCCACTGGGATTTAACAGGTCACACTTCACTTATTACCCTCTATTTACATTCATTAATTGCTGTAACCCTTTCTTTTCCACACTGCCGTCATATTGGACAATAACATACATGCACTTTAGAAGGATATCTAAAGGAATTAAAAGAGGTCAACTTAAAGGAGTCATATTTTAATAATCGTATATTTTCCAATAATGTAAGTTTTGTGTTTTTCATTAAATTCATTAAAAAAAATTTTTTTTTGATAAAATCACACTGCTACTCATGTAATATAGTAGCTGAGAAGGGAAAAAAAAAACGGAAATATAAATATTACAGGAAAACCAATTTCTGCTTACAATTAAATTACAAATGTTGCATTGGCAACTAATTGAAATAAGATAGTAAACGGTTTAAATTGAAATACTAAAACAGAATATACTAAAATACTATAAAAGAAAATACTAAAACTTTGTTTAGTAAAACAGAAATTAAAAAATATTTTTAAAATAATAATAAAATGACAAAAACAGCAAAATTACTAAAACTTCAAAATTAAAATGAAAACTGAAAATAAAACCAAAACCTAACCACCCTAACACCCTAGTAAATCATATTAACAATCATATCATTGTTTGGTGCCAAGTTTGTAAAATAAAAGTTAACTGGTTAGTGAATTGGAAGTGTATTAGAAAATTTGCGTGTGCCAATGGTAAGTAGCACCCCCCCCCCCCCCCTTTTTTTTTAAAATGATAACTGTGAAACGATAGAAGTTTAAGTACTAAAATTACTAAAACTAAAATCTATATAGAAATCTCACAATTTTCACCATTTGCTAGCTAGCAAAAATTTAATTATGTTATACATTTATAAAAGCTACTTTATTTGTAGTAAATACATTTTATTAAAAATAAATAGATAAGGTTTTAAAAGTCAAAACACATCTCAGGGCCATTGACCTGCTGCTGCCGATGCTGATGCATAAACGGGTGACTCATTTCTAATTAACATTCAGTAAACACCTCTGGAGAGCATGACCTGAGTGTCCATAACCTCCCCATCCACCACGTCAACTACATCCCACTGTTGATCGAGCCCAGTCACATGACCATTGCATTGACTCACTCCCTCTCAGAAACAAACGGACAACCGTAACAGCACATTCATCACACAATGCCCCTGCCGTCGTCACAGCAGCATGCCATAAATCATAAACGCAAAAGGCCAATAAAATTCATTGACATGTTTTTTTTCTTCTAATTTGTTTCTGACAGGTTGAGACATATTGAAGATCTATCACATACATCCAAACGAGAGAGCGTAACTGACGGAAAACGGGTATGATGAGCATGTATTTTCAGAGACAGTTTTCTCATAAATAAATATTTTGAAAAGAACAGTGTACATAGGAGGTGAGCATTGCGGAGTGAAAAAAAGTGTGACATGTCTGAAACAGGATATGTAAACCAGCAAACAAAAAATGTTTATTATAGAAGTACTTGAAATATATTTTGTACATTTGCCACAAATCACTTCTGAACTTCAGTTACTGTGTGGGATGGATGGATAAATAAATTTGTGTCATAATTAGAATAAAAAGGGGGAAGAAACACACCAAGGTGGTATGGGGTCAATCAAACAATATGTATTGTATATTTTAAGGTAAATTCCTAATGTTACTTGTTTCAAACTAAAAACTACTATTGCACAACCTGTGATTTTGTGATCTTGGTAAAGTACAGATTTGCACCTTCACATATGCCTGACAGGTCAACTGACACCAGACACAGTCATCAGGGTCACCATAAAAAAAACTGCCAACTGTCATGGTTTCTAAATACAGAAAATGAAATCTCTGACCTATTACAAACACAAACAGCCACAACCACCACCACCAAACATACATATAAACATATGGCAGACCCTTTTTGATCTATCATTATCTTGACTCCTCCAAACTTTACTGATAAGAGTATTAAACAATTCTTGCGTTTAATGCCTATAATACCTAGGCTTAAAACTATAGGGCTGTCAATCAATCTTATTAATAGAATTAATTACACAACATGTGATAAATTAACCTGAAATGTTAATGGTTTTAATTGCATCGTTTCTTTTTATCATTAGTGTTAAATTAACAGCCCTAATAAAGACCTTTTTGATGCAGACCAGAGATCCATCTGTCCATTCATTTGGTTGCGGGGACAGCAGGCTAAGGATGTCCTTTTCCCTGGTCACTTCCTCTAGCTCAACTTGGGGGATCCCAAGGCGTTCACCTGGCCAGCCGATATATATAATCTCTCCTGGGTCTGCCCTGGGGTCTCTTCCTTGTTGGACATGCCTGGAACACTTCCACCAGAAGTCATCTCAACTGGCTCCTTTAAATGGTGTGGAGCAGCAGCTCTATTCTGAGTCTCTCCTGGATGTCCGAGCTTCGCTGCCTGTCTCTCAGGGTCAGCCCAGACACCAGAGAAAACTAATTTCAGTCGCTTGTACCCACAAACGTATTCTTTCAGTCATTACCAAGAGGCTCATGACCATAGGTTGGAGCACATATTGACTGGTAAATTGAGAGCTTTTCCTTCAGGCGTTGCTCTCTTTTCACTATGACAGCCTGCTCTGGTACAATGACCACTTTACTGCTGCCACCACACCAATCAGACTGTCAATCGCATGCCCCAACCTACCTACCAACACTTGTGAAAAAGACCTCAAGGAACTTCTCTACCCGCCACTACGCATTCAATTGCAAACGGCCCAGGTAAACACTGAAGTTCACAGCCCGATGAAGCCATCAGGATGATATCATCCACAAAAAGCAGAGATGCCATCCTAAGACCCCCAATACTAGACACCCTCCACCCCTCGGCTTTGCCTTCAAGTCCATTAATATATCCATCCATTTCACTATGAAGAGCCAAAAATCGCACTTGATTAAAGGGCTTGGGCAGAAAACAAATGTTGCATTATTTCCAACTATATTATATTAAAATGTTTCTATAAAATAATATCGCATACAGTACATACATTCATGTACAAAAGTATTGGGAACAGCCCATTACACCAACAGGAACTTTAAAGATATAGTTCACCTAAAATGTACTGAAAAATTTACTTAGTCAAACCATCCTAAATGTATACAATTTTCTTCTTTCCGATGAATACAATCAGAGTTATATAAAAACAATATCCTGTCTCTTGCCAGCTTTATGAGTGAATGGGGGTCGAGCACATACAGCCAGAATGAAAATACACAATATGTCACAATATGTGCCTGTGGGCTCTCCAACCTTGTTCAAAAGTATCTGAGTATTTACTGACAGTAGAGAACATTATGAGTGAAGATAACCTAACATTCAGAGGGAATGCAGCGATTGACGGACCTAACCGATCACTTTTAAAGCTGTGTTTATGTTTCAAAATGTCATGGATACATTATTAAATACTTTGTGAAGAGACATTTAACCAATGCTATGTTGACAACACTTAGTCAAGAGAGGAAAACAACAACAACAAGATAAATCACCAGTAAGATGTTTTGAATTTTGCAATTATTTCTCCTGGACATTAAATGGGATTAAATGGAGACTTTTGGAAAGGCATCCTGTTTCTCGTATTTTTGTAAAGACCTTAGTTCTCTTACATATACCCCTTCTAGAGTTTCAGAAGAGATATTAACAATGTCACAGCACGTGCTCAGATACCTAAGCCTGCACTCAAATATCAGCTTTTCTTGTAAGCTCAGAAAGTCTTCATCTCATCTGTCCCAAACCAAAATATGAGCTATACCATCCACATTCAATTTAGAGCTCAATACTCTTACTTTATGCCAGTCAACAGTTTCAAATTTTTTTTATTCAATTTATTTTGTATTATTTTTTTATGTTTATAGATAAGGTGAGATAAAGTGAGATAAACGCACGAAGAAGATGAAGGTTAATGCAAATAGTCTTTAATAAATCCACACAAGGGTAAATCCAGGACAGAACAGGCATGTAGGAACGTAGTAGGAACATGTAGGAACGTAGCAGACCGGACAAACACTAACTGAACAGACAGGGACTAAAGTACATTCGTAAACGAGGATAATAGACAAGACACACCTGAACTAAATGACATAATCAATGGGAGACAGAAACTAGGTCACACAGAGCACATGAGGGATGAAAACAACAAAAACAATCCAGGTGTGTGACAATATATTTATAATGCTTCTCCTAAAAATTCTAAGGAACTTGTTTGAAAATCCAAACCAATGGCTAGGGTGTAACGCACAGATTGGTTTATTTGAACTGTCAGTAATATAAGTTTGTCCTGTTACTCAAGACTCCCTCATAGAAATCAGAGAGTGAAGGTTTCATTAATAAATGCATAAAAAGCAGGGAGTGAAGTTTTCATTATTAAATGCAACTGATGAGTATGCATCCTATAAAGAGACGTGAGTAAACAAAGCTTTAGTTCATATTATAAAACCCTTCAAAGATGAAAAATGAAAATGTCATCATTTTCACGCCTTCACCTGTATAACACCCATGAAGGTCAAATATTCACTTCAGTTTACATAGAGAGTTCAATAATCATTGGGGGAAGTCGTGGCCTAATGGTTAGAGAGTCCCCCCCGGAAAAAAAACCCCCCAACCCCCCCCCCCCCCCCCCCGTTTAAAAAAAAAACGACCAGGTTGCAGGTTCAAGTCTCGTACCGGCAGGGATTGTAGGTGGGGGGAGTACAGCGCTCTCTCCCACCTTCAATACCACGACTGAAGTGCCCTTGAGCAAGGCACCGAACCCCCAACTGCTCCCCGGGCACTGCAGCAAAAAAAAAAAAAAGGCTGCCCACTGCTCCAGGTGCGTGTTTACGTGTTGTGCTTTTCAACGCAGTGTGTGTGCACTTTGGATGGGATAAATGCAGAGCACTAATTCCGAGTATGGGTCACCATACTTGGCCACTTCACTTTTCACTTTTATTCTAGGTCATATTCTGATTTCAATTTCAAGTAATTATAAAGCCCTACCATAAATGTTGCAACATGTAGATGACAGTTTACTGAGGGCCCAGTTCAGATGACAGTAAAAGATCTTATATTTCAAATGTCTGGTCACTGCCAAAGTTCAAGATAGCTGTGTGATGACTCGGCCTATGCAAGAGATTGCCTGGAAGCCTTGAGCTCAACATGATGGAGTAAACAAAACTCAGTGGTATTTACATGTATGCCATTACCATTTTGTAATCAATATCAGCTGCAATTTCTAAAAAATGGTTTTATTTCATATTATTTGTATGCAAATGTGCAACTCTAAAAATAAACAAATAAATAAATAAAAATATGAATGCAAGCCATGCTTTAACAAGCAAATCCTTTTATGTGGATGTAAGGACAACAAAATAACTTTTTACTCATCAACTTGCATAAAGAAGCTCGACATGGGAAGTAATTGGGAAAGTAATTTACATAAAACTGTTATTTTCAGAAATTTAGCTAACTAGGCACGTTTCACATCTTTGTCTCTCAAAATCTTCAAGCAAAAAAAAAAAAAAAAAAAAAAAAATTTATGACCAAGGAACGATACTGCGTTTTTTTTTCTTTTAATAATGAAATCTAGTAATTCTCTGTAAAACAAAGCATGTACGATTTTATTGCACTTATGATCAACAGATTATGTCATTTTTAAATTTTCCGTCAATTAAAAGTAGGCTGTGATTGAGTCCTACACAGCCTCAAGGTCTTAGGTCACTCCTACATTTTCCAACACATTCATTTAAAAGTTTCTTTTTGGAAAGATGCATTTTCAATGTTTTAATGGCTGGATGATGGCAAAGTACACAACAGCATAACCCACTGAACAAATCAGAAGTATATCCCTCACAACCATCTTAATGGTACCTACCCTACAGAAGCCCATTCCATTTTCTTTTTATCTCACAATTTGGAAAGAAAAGTCAGAACAGCAAGATATAAATTCAGAATTCTGACTTTTCTTCTCAGAAGTACAAGTTTATACATCTTAAAGTTTTAAATTCACGATTACAGGTTAATGTAACAGAATTCTGAGAAAAAAAGTTTATATCTTACAATTCTGAGATATTATAAAATATATAATTGCAATTAATTGAATTGTTAGATTAAAAAGTCCTTTTTTTAATTCTGTTGTGGAAACAGGCTTTCATACTACCCTGACTCTGTTCTGTAGATGAAAAAATATATATAAAAAAATCTTTAAAAATGTTATTCTGGTTTATGTCTAGGCTCAACTTTGTGTCATGTTAAATTTAAGACAAAGTAGATTTACTCACAAACTTCCTCGTCTGGGAAGGCTGAGCTCTTTCTGTAAAAAAGCACAAAAAAAGAACAACGTTCATGACTGAGTAGATTAAAACACACACACACCATTTATAATATTAAGAAACATTTCATGCTTAAAGGTGATGTGTGTAATAATTTGAATGCTAAAATCATAACTCCTGTCCAAGTTGGATGTGCAACTTGGGCACCCTGACAGCCAATTACCAGCCGTCTTTGCTTAGTCACTCAACGTCAGTGCATGCTAACAGGTGACCCAGATTTTAATGGTAACCCCAGTGGTGCCAGCGGTGACCTAGATTTCTGGCTCTCTAGATCCATTCAGTCCCAAAGACAACATGAATATTTAACCCCTGCACTCACGCAGCCCTCAGCTCTGACTGTATGTGAAAGTCAAACATTTGTAAGAGTAGTTCTGAATACACTATACTTTTCAAATGTTTGAGGTCAGTAAGGTAAACTTGGGGTTTCTCTTATGCTGACCAAGGCTGCATTTATTTGATCAAAAATATAGTATGTTTTTAAGGCAATTTTCAAGGGAGCTCAAGAACACATTTATCAATATCATCTTTTCATCATTAATAGATAATAGAAAAATGCAAAGAACAGCATTTACTTAAAACTGAAATCATCATTATAAATGTACTGTTACCTTTAGATCAATTTAATGCATCATTGCTGCCTAAATGTAATTGTATTAATTTCTTTCAAACTACTACAAAAACAACAACAATATCAATTACTGACTTACTGACTTTTTAAGCGGTAGTGTATATCTAATCATAGGAATGGATTTGCTCTGTGTTACTGTGGAACCATAAATCTGCATATCCATAGTAGCAGAAACATAAAAACGAATAATCCATTTTAGATTATTGGTTATTTTTCAGTTATACATGGTTATTTCTTAAAACCTTCACCAAAGTGAAGTAAACCTTTATAAAAAAAATTCCTAACCTAATTTATTTATTAATTGATTGTTAGACTTGTGTAAATTGAAATTAATACAATATAGACTACCACATTCCCATTTGAGCATCTGTAGATGATCCAGTTATCATTCCTCAATAAGCATGTGCAATTGTCACAGAAGACCACAAGAGGGCATTTGAGCTGATATAATAACCGATACAATTTGAGACCTTTTTATGCAAAAACAGCTGATGTTTTGTTATACTACGCTCCAATATAATATATGTATTACCATTACAAAGGGATAAAATCAGTAAAACACAGGTATGCTGTATATGACCAGAAAAGAATAGATGGAAAAAAGATGAATGTGTGTGTGAAAAGAACAGATGGAAAAAGAATTTACAGTAGTTCCAGTCACAACATTAACACACAGATGTCTTGAATAAACCCAGTAATCGGGTAACTTTCATAAAGTGATTATGATTGTATTTTTAATCGGTAGTTTGTCATTTATACTACTTTTTTATTTTTAATTAAACATCTCACCTCTGTTCCTACATCATACTGATTAACAGAAAAAGATTTCATGTGTCCAGCATAAAATGCATATATTCCAGCTGGACTACTGTTTCCAAAAATGGGATGTCACATTTCCAGCAGCAGCTAGTTCTGAACTTCTGATGTGCGACTGTGACTTCAAGCTCCGCCGTATGGTGCTGCAGCATCCTGAGAAACCGTAGCCTCACGCTTCTCAAAAATAATGAATGAAAAGGAGCGCTGGAGCTGCTGCAGAGCACAGCAGGGAACAGCAGTGAAATGGTGCGACTCTAGCCGGGTTTACCCATGAATTCAACGCTGGGCAGGCTCAACTTGAATATATGCATTACTATTCACTCTCAAAGCTACTAGGAAAGATGTGTCTATGGAAAGTCGGGAATGGCTGAATTATATTGCCATCATGTTTCAGTGGAATTCCTAAAAAAAAAAAAAAACTCATGGTGGAAAGTTAAAGAGGATCACACTATGAACACTGTGAGGACGTGGAAAAGATCCATACTGCATAAGATGCATAAAGACTATTTACAACAGACATGCTATCTGACATTACAAGATATTTAACATGAATGTTACATTTTTATAATGATATTTTATTTTAATGCACTTTTTTATTTCAACATTACATTTTTATTTTTTTATTTTGAAAGAGGTTTCTTATGCCCACCAAGGCTTCATTTACTTGATCAAAAATGCAGTAAAACCAATATTACCTTACTGCCTTTACTGTCATCAATTTAATGAGTCATTGCTGAATAAAAGTATTAATATCTTTAAAAAAAAAATATTTTGAAGATGAGACCAAATATTTCTCTCTTATGTTTTTAGATACAGATGTAGATCATCCTTCATCTTTTAACAATGAATAAATTAAATATGAGATCAGCAATACAAGGTCGTGGTGCCTTTAAACATAATGTTTCAGGTAATGACAGACAGCCAACTTCAAACCATCCCTAAGTGTTTGAAGACATCTACCGTCAGTAATTTCAATGACAGCAAGTAATTCCAATGCAAAACTCCAATCTACAGTTGGCAAAGCAGCCCAGTAACACAGCTCTTCTTATCTGACAAAAAAAACAGTAAAACATCTATCTACTATCTTAAACATCTCTGCATTTTTGCATGTCCAGACCATGACACGAAACTTCCTAATGTTCCAGCTACATCAAAGCTTTAGTGATACTGTTTTAAAGACCTTGCCATGATAGCATATTAATAATTCCTTTTGAATTTGCTGCATTTCTGCACCATCTCAAGATCAAAAGTGGGCAGTGTGAAATGCTGACTTGTATCTGTAAGGGCTTCCCCGCTCATTCTTCCCGCATTTTTTTCCCCTTCCCAAAATAGAAAAGTGATGGAAAAAAAGTTTAACCGGCTCTATCATCAGTTATTTGCCAAAATGACAGTGGTGCTGAGACCGCCGGTCAAGAGAAACAATGTTCCCATTATGATTTATGATAAAATAAATACTTTAACTGCAAAGACAAAGCAATCAGAGTGACTCACTCTTTACAATGGCAAGGGAAATCTGCAACATTTCCTGCTTTAGACTCCACAGTGTTTACCAAATGAACAATAAACTAGCATAATCTGCAAGCATTAAAGGGACAGTTCAGCAAAAAAAGGGGGAATTTTTTTTTTTTTACTTTATGTACTCTCCCTTTTAAAAACCTGTATGACTTTCTTCCATGCAACATAAGATATTTTGCAGAATTTTTTTCATGCAATAAAGATGGATGATTTACACTGGTAAATGTTTCATATTATATTGTTTATATTAATTATATTGGCTCATATTATTGCTTTCATTGAATAAACATTAGTCTGTTTCTCAAACCTATTGTATGGCTTCAGGAGACTGAATATGAATATATTCATATGACTCCTGGTTGAATATGCCAGGAGTCATATGGACCACTGTAATGATTTTTGGGAGGTTGATGGAATAAACCACCATCAGTGGCATATAATTAAAGTCACTACATACAACAAACAAAAAAAGCTGCAAGCAGGCATTACCAGGGTTCAAGCACTTTAAGGCATTTAAGTACATATGAAAAAAAGAAATTAGATAATATTTATCAAGCCACCTAACCACCTAAATCAATGATTTAAAGAGCATTTTTGGCAAATCCAGGTAATTTACCATAGAAACATGATTTTTAACGTTTGTGACTTATAACGCCAGCTGTGGTCCAATCTCCATAAAACTTTGCATGCTTCTTTCATGTGTCGTATGTGCTTACCCAGTTTTGTGAAGTTTTGAGTTTTCGTTTAGAATTTATAGGATTTGGGGAATATTTGACCACGCCCATTTTCTAAATGACCCTGCTATAGCTATCTAAAGGGTAAAGTTAAATTTTTTTTTATAATTATTGACCTAGAGAGTCCAGAGTATTGTACTGCAGTGTTTATTATTTTTAAAGGTTGAGTGTAAAACCTAGAAGTAGTTTCGCAAAAGTAGTTTTTTTTTTTAATAATGTCAAATATTTAAAGAACTATGTGATTGACAGCAGTGGCCCTAGAGGCTAAGTTGTTCAAGATCTAGTGAGGAAGTAATGCCCCGTTATAGCTTCCCAAGTGTCTAGGGGGGGGAGGGGGGGGGATGGACGTGAAAGGGAAAGGGAAAGGGAAGAAAGAAGAAAGATTCTCGAAGTTGACCAAGCTAAAGAAAACCACAGAGGTAGGGGAGTGCACATTGTTCTTCCAGTAAAAAGGAAGAACTCTGCATTCAGCTGGAGTTTGTATTGGTCAGACAGAAGGTCAGTGGTCAGGGTACAAGGGCAGGGAAGTGCTATGGAGGTCAATCCAGCTAATAATGTAGCCATACCACTCAGAGATCCCTCAGGGCCACAGACTAGTGTTTTCATCATCTGTAAAGGTCAGCTGACATGACAGGCTGAAGGAACGTGCCTAGCTTCCCTTCACACCATCATATCTGTTACCCTGCAGTATTTCATCCTCTTGTCTGGGCATTTTGATTCACCTAATTATTCTACACTGGGAAGGTCTGTATTATGTGGCATTTCTATATTCTAAATTTTTATTCATTTTATTCATCCATGCTTCTGTTCAAATTATATTTCTGTTTTCTTCCTCTAATCCCAAAAAATAATATAATATAATAATATATAATAATTATAAAAGAATAGAACAACCAACCAGAATTTTCCAGAATAAAATAGTAATAAATAGTAATATGTAATATGCAAATATAAACGCTACATTCATCTGCACCGATATCCGATTCATCATAGGAGACTAATTTAGGTTGTGCAGGACAAAACTATGTCTAATTTCCAGGGAGAAAAAAAATTTCATCTTTTTCATGTTCCAAGCAGAGGACATTTGTTTGATGTGGGTCATTTTACCTTGACAAGCTTTTTCTGATTTGGAACTCATTTGAAGTTCATTTAAAGTTTCCATTACTTGTTTCCTTTCAGTGGCACATCTGAAGGTAAAAATGCACCTCAGTGTCACAATCTAATTTCAACATTTCTAAAGTCCGGCTCTAATTATGTCAGTCAATCAAACCCACTTTTGCAATTTCTCCACTTACTTCATGAGTGCTTTTTCAATCTCTCCACAAAGTCTTCTCTTACCTTCTGCAATCCCCCCCAATTTATGATTCTCCAACAGTCTAAGAAGCGTATGTGAAGAATTGTGTATTTACTGGCCAAGAGTCAGACTCCCACTGCTAGATTAACACTGTGTCAACTGTGCAGATAGGCAGCATATGGCACGCAGCGCATACAAATTTAACTTAGACGTGCTGATATAACTTCCAGAAGAGCTGAACACACTGTGCCGGACTGGTGGGCTTTTGATGTTGCCATGAATCTAGAAAGAACTCAAAACTACACAACATATCAGAACAAACATGCTGTTGCTGCAGTATTAGTATTTTAGTTGAATCCAGTATCAACAGTGTTTTATTAAATATGCTTTGTTTTTATTAACAAATAATAACAAACCAACATTATATTATATAAAAAGCAATTTTCTGAAAGCACCACAGGGCCGTTGCTTTACTTCTATTTGTCCACACATTACAAATAAATAAACAAATAAAATATCACCTTTAACTTTAAAAGCCCTTGTTTGTTCTCCAGAATTCATAATGAATGCACAGCACAGTATAGTGTCCAGTGCATAAATATTAAAATCCAGATAGTTAACGTGTGATACATGCACATTAATAGTGTGGAAAATAAGAATTGACTGATGTGCCCATACGGGCACAAACATCTCTCAGACATTATCAATCACGCTTATTGAATTCTGATACATCATCATATATCATGCACAACAAAGCACTCTTGTCTTTGTCAGCCTTTGTGAATGTCACTAAGATTGCTCACTATACACATAAATCAAATATGGCGCCAAGTCATTCACAAAACAAACATTACATTACATTACAAACATATTAAATATACAGGATATTAAGTGATTTTTCCATAAAGATATTTTAATGGCCTAGACCTTAAACACATACTACTTTATATAAAAAAACAATCCATATTCCTCAAGACTTCCAAATAATTACTTCCATGCAAAAAAAAAAGAAAAAAAAAGCAATTATATGTGCACCTTTTTTTTTATTATTAGATCAAGTCAAATGTGTAGCGAAGCTTAAAACATCTAAACAAATGCAGGGAGATGACCCCATGAGACTTCTGAACACACATTCACTGCAACTGTAATTACAAAGCTAATATAGCACCACTACTGTCTATTCATTCTAATTACCTGCCAGTATCTACCGCCCATTTCAATATGTTCTGCTGACAACAACAATATCCTCAGTGGAACCAGCCAATCTTACAGGATACAGCCCGGAAGGCCCATGTTTATTTGCTAAACAATATGTTTCAGTCTTTTTGAATTGAATTACTGAATCTAATGTCATAACAGGCAGAACATTTGGGCGGTAGTGAGAAAATTCTATCAATGCCTTGGAAAGTGAAAGATCTTTTTATATGGCATGTTGTTTAAACTGAGACTGTAACATTTCAATTTAACATTCCTCCTGACCAATTCACACCAACAAAATTATATAGCAAAACAGATCCCTGATGAAAGATACATTTTATTTACACAAAGACTTTTAACCTTTACATTTAACCCTTTTCTTTATTTAAAGGCTGAAATGTGAGGTCTACCATTGTATGAAACTTTTTCAAAGCTTTATTTGAACATCTAGGTTTTTGAACATTTCCAGCATTTTTTAACAATACCGTGATAATCGTGATACTGTGATCATTTTGGTCACTATAATTGTGATAAGAAATTTTTAGATCATTTCATCTCTAGAATGATGACAGAATAAAATACATAAGAAATACAAATGGATGAATGAATAAACAAATGAGTAAAATAATAAATAAAAATGAATAAACAATAGCAGAAAATACAAGAATGAACGAATGAATGTAAAAATACAAGAATGAGCGAATTAAAAAAATACAAGAATGAACGGATGTAAAAAAAAATACAAGAATGAGTGAATGAAATAAAAATTACAAGAATGTGCTAATTAACAAAAATACAATGAGTGAATGAAGAAAAAACCAATGAATGAGCGAATGAATGAGTGAATGATCTAACTGGGGGGAAAAACCTTGCTCTGTTGCTCTATTGTTGGACAAATACAGATTATTATTTTAGGAATTCTTTGAGTTACAATTCAAAGTTTTTGTGGCGAATATGCAATTGAGGTGTGTGAACAAGCCTTTAGATTTAAACTCCAACATAATTATACTCAACTGAAAGCTCTCCCAAACACAATTAGAAGTGACGCTGTGTGTTTAGTGGGTCTCAGAACAATTGCCCTGCATGCTGCAGCTACCTTCATGTAATTGACAAAGCAGCTAATTGACTCAACCTTCTCACCGACATCAACCTGTCTAAATTTAGCCATGTAACACACTCACTTTCTCTGCTGTAGTGACAAATACAACATTAACTCAATTCAGGAAGTTTCCTAACATAAAAGATTCCATATAAAAATGTCCCAATCCCCCCCAGTCTCCGGTTTATGATCTCATAACCTGAAGCAACCGAGCGTGAAACAGTGCACTGACATGCATTTGACTGACAAATGAAAACACTGTGTCCCACATGAAATCATACAGCAGAACTCTGATTCTTGTCCTCAGGGCAAACGGTCTTTTTGTTTTATCGCCAGCTGTGGTGATGTCCACAGCACACAGAGTTTAGAAACAAGTGTCCTTTCCCATGCCTAAACAAAGACTATAAGAGTCTCTTTAATGTCACCATTTCACAAAGAGATTAACCGCCAATGGATGGATGACTAACTCACACAGCAGTTACTCCAAATACAATGTCTTGAAGGGATAGATCATACAAAAAAAGGAAATTCCATTTTTTTCTGCAGCAGAAAGTCATATTGGTTTGGAATACATTAGTGGCAATGCCGAACAACAATGAATACAAAAAGAGCAGAAGCAGAAACTTTTCAAAATCATGAATGCCTCAGATAATTTCACAGTTATCACCAATAATACACAAATTACACACTAAGATGGAAAAGTCCAATTAATTGTTAAATTCATTCATTAAAAACATGAATTAAAAATGTTCTGAAATGATCTCAAACACAATCCAGCCTAAATACAATATTCAAAATAAAATAAAGAAATTATAAATAATGCTAACAATATAATGAACTAAAATGCTGTCAAACATCTCACTATAAAGTGTTGTCAGAAACTTAATTGTTTTATTACAACTACCAAGAACTTAACAGTCTAACAAAGACAGCTTCCTTTAAAAAGATAATTTTCTTGTGTTCTATCAATTTTGTAAAGTTGCTGATCTTGTTTAAAAAGAAACTGACAAGTTCTGAAGGTATAAACTATGAAAAGACAGCAAAGTGCAAATATAGGTATTGGTTTCTGTCTCTCTGCACAGTGACAAAACACACATTTTCAGTCTTCCAGTGCAGTATTTGGATGTTTCAGCATGCAAAGACACAGACTCTATTCTGTAATTCACCCCACATACAAGTGTCCACATAAAAGCTACAAAACATGAAGCGGCAAACACCCATGCCCCGCATGGCTCTATATTCCATACCTGTAGCCCGCGTCTCCTCAGAATGCTGGACTCATCCATGCCAGAGAGGCAGAACGCATACTCTCTCATTCGCACTCTCGCTGTGTGTGTGTGCGTGTCTCACTGCTACTTAGCCATACTGCATACTGCTCCTACAGGCACGCTCCATCTGATCCGAGCAGATGCTAAAGATTTACATCAGAACTTATCTGATTGGAGGGGGCCGGTCAGCTGACATGTCGCTGTTTCGCTCTCTTTGAACTTCAGGACAATGTGCGAGCATGTATGTGTTTGAAGAGAAGAGAGGATGTGAGCATGTGAAAGAGAGAGAGCTTGTGAACGCGTGTTTAATGGAAGAGCAAGAGAGATGGGGAATGCAGGAGGGGCTAGAGAGGAGTAGAGAGGTAGGAGGGGTGAAGAACGGCAGCTTAAATTCAGTGTAAAATCCCATGAGGGCTGCCGATTCATTCCCCCCAAACAGGCACGTTCTGTGGCACCCGGAGTGACCGCTTGCAGAGAAAGAAGAGACAGGAAATCCTGTTGTGCATTGTTTTGCCAGCACTAAACAATGAGGCTGGTATCCTGTGTCCGGGGACCGAACCACATTCGGTCAATGGTGTTAGCGAGCTGATGTTGAGTGGTATTGAGTTCCTATTTGTCTTTCAACTGGAGCTGTAGATAAGGAGTCAGGAGTGAAGGTCAGAAGGCTTTGCGGTCATGGCCAGGGTGAACTGGGCAAAAATAAATGAGATGGGATCGCACAATGAGAGCACAGGGGTAGACGGGGCATCCTGTAACGGCTAGTTTGCAAGCACTTCCTTCATTATTGTAATGAGCCATAGCTGACAGGAAGACTTTTCCTTCCCTTCCAACATAAACAAGCTTGAACAATAAAACCTTTTCTATCAGATTCCCCATTTTAAACCAGCACTGTCTCCATGTTTATGGCAGTAGCAATGTCTTTCGCAATTCTGTCTCCTTTCACATGTTTTTTTCCAGTGTTTTACGCAATGAGCTCTAGGCTTTTGGCAAATTGGCAAATGCATGCAAAAGTTTGTGAACACAAGACTGCATCCTGTGTGACCGCCCCCAAAGAAACATATTTGATCAGGGTCAGGTAAACCAGGAACAGGTATAATTATAAGGGGTATCCTCAGTCAAAAATTAACTATTTTCCAAAACTGCCAATGACTGGTGACTTGAGAAAATGCACCCTATATAAAATAGTATATAATATATATCAGGGCTATTCAATTAGTTTCATTTGAGGGACGGATTATCGAATTTGAAAATTTGAAGGGGTCCAAGAGGTGTGGGCCGTCCAATCTCTTTCTGGGGGGCCTATAAAATTAGAAATTAAATTTGAATGCATATTCAGCAGTAAAATCAACTAATATTACCAACACCTATAAAAAAAACGTCAGTGCTGTCTGTCAGTCGATTAAAAAAACAAAACTAATTAATCACACATTTTTCTGTAATTAATCACGATTAATTGCATATTAATATAATATATTAATTTCACATTGATTGAACTCCAAATTAATGTCGAAAAACAAACCCATATTTTAAATAGGGGTATTGCATCTTTTTGCTAAGTAGCCTATTATTAACAAAGGCCAGTTTTTTTATACCAATACTGCAACTGATGTCTCGATTAATTGAATTTCAATTTTAGGCATTAATTATAGCCATTCAACATTACAGAATATTTTTTACATTTAGTAGGCTCTGAAAAATATAACTTTTAATTAAGTGAACTTAAAACAATCTTCACAAACAGTTGAAGAGCTACTAGCGCGTTGTCTGAAGCGGCTCAGCACATGCGTACAGCAGAATAAGACCATTTGATAATCATCTTCATCCAGTGTCTGCACTATTTCTCGCCAGAAGTTATGACAGATAACACTGCCTTTATACTTGTTGAAACTAGAGTTGTGGATATCTCATAACCCCCTCACACAAGTGCTTAATTGTCAACGCTGCCATCTATTGATGTTGCGGTCTTCGGTAGTAGGTTGTTGTTGTAGCGTCTCTTGCTTTTCTTTTTCGGCTGTAAAACAACGGCCCAGGCCATTGATGCCACCTTGTGGACAAATTCATTTGTGCAAAAACAATTCAAGGCGTACGTGCGACCTGTGTGTCCTCTTCCCTCGGGCTGGATTGGGCCCGCGGGCCGCCAATTGAATAGCCCTGATACATATATGTCGCACGTGCTACGAAAAAAACTGCTCTGTGGATGAATGCATTTACCACTGTAGCACGCGTGCGATACAGATTTGCATGTTCATAACACAGCCGCTTAATATTGAGTTCGTTGTGCTTGTTTGTGTGTGAGATTGATTATACCTGATAGTTAGGGCTGTGCGATATGATGATTTTTGATCGTGGACGATTAAAATGTCTCCATGATCTGCTTTTGAAGAAATATCGTTGTATCTGCTACAGCGCACATTCTTTCAGCTGCAGTTCTGGTGCCTCCCTCCGTCTCAATATAATGTACAACGCCACATGCATTCACATCAGTGTTAGCTCAGCAGTAGAGTTACTCTCACGGGACACTGCACTTATGTGCAATCACAAAAACACTATTTCCATATGCTTTAAAGCAATACCGGTTAAACATTTAATTAACGTGCTGTTCTGCATGCGCTTTTTCTGAGTGCGTACTCATGACGCATGGCAGCACACTCACACTGAGAGCCTGTCAAAAAGCGCCTGATTATTGGACTAAGTTGTATTACGCGTCTGATTGATTTTGCGTCTAATACTGTCAAAAACACACAAGGATTACATATAAACACAGTTGGTTATGTCTGAAATGAAAGTAAACAGTTGAGAGAGAAACGCATGAAGCTCTTAAAGGGACAGTAGCTACTAAACATGCTGCTGACTGAAAAAAATTAACTTCTTCATTTATTTTACTACAATTCACATTTTGTCTAAACCTGTATAATTTCTTTCGGGCTGAACACAGAAGATATTTGAAGAATGGGGTAACCAAAGAGTAGCAGGTCCACACTGACTTTTACAGTAGGAAAAGAATACCATGGAAGTCACTGTGGACCAGCAACTGCTTGGTTACCCACATTCTTCAAATAAACTAAGAAACTAATTTGGTTTACAAACTTGAGTAAATGATGGTAAATAAAACGAAAAACACTATGAAAAGATTTGATAAGACAGATGACAGAATTTTAATTTTTGGTGAACTATGCTTTTAATGTTAATAAAACGACAAAACACAGAAAAAAAATCACTCACTGCTCTTGACTGATGAACTTATCATCAGTCAGTTGCTTTAAAAAACAAGTATAATTGATGTATATAGTGTATACAGTGTTTTATATTAATATTTGTTCATTCAATTTCTTGAACGCTACTGCTAAATACACCTACTGTACCTGAAAAATAAAGCACTGTTTTGTTTTATGATTTATGTGTATTGGGAAGTGTATTCTGTGTCGTATTTTCAAAGATTTTTATCTTTGCTCACTTTGGCTTAAATGTCTGCCATTCTTTTTTTATTTTATACTTTGTTAAGGTGTAAGAGGTGTTAGGTTGCTGCACTCTTCCATTTTTAGCAAATTAAGAAAACTTTGTCTAAAAACAATTTTTGTGATGGTTTGTATTTTTTGTGCTCTGTATGGAACATCAGTGCCTGTTTAAGTGATGAACTCCATTACTTGTGTTTGTTTTCAGAAAACAGACTGAAATCATTGTTTTCATGATAACAGACATTTTATACTTGTGCTACAACTTTTTGACCTGTGCTACAAACTTTCAACCTCTGTAGCACCAGTGCTAGGTGGAAAAAAAAGTTAACGTACAGGCCTGCTCTGATATATATAATGCAAAATATAAACTATTCTCATTAAAAATTTGGCAAGATAGTTGGTTACATGTTATAAGGGACGCTATGCTGATTTTTGGCCTCATTTGGCTCTTACTTAATGTTAATTTTAGGGCCCAGTCCTACCTTTTCTCCTGCTAGTGCCGCCCCTGCATCTGACTCTGTAACAATACAAAGCTGGTTGAAAACTGGCGAACTTGTCCTTTAAGACTATTTGTTAAAGCAATCTCCCCCAACCAGTCGCTTTTGAAAATATGTTGTTTTGTACATCGTACTAGTCTCAGCAGCCACATGCTAAAATGTCCAGTTCTAATTTGACTGCTGTTACACAATTTCTAGGAGTCAGGACAGGGAGCAATTTATCTGGCAAACACATTTGTGTTAACAACGAGCACTTTTAAAGAACAAATAATCATAGGATAAGTTTTCAAGGTACTCAACAAAGTACTCTTGTTTGTGGCACTCAGTAGCAAGTAGACAACATATTTATGAGCAGAATTATATTCCAATATGGTTTGGTAATTTTATAGCTATAGCAATAAAACAATGCCCAAAATAAGCTGCCAAGTGGACTAGACTTGATGCTAACAGTCAAAAGTCCAGCTATACATAGATAAACTATTATTTGGTAAGGCCATTGTGTGTACCATTTTGTACTAGCAACAACCCAGCTACCATGTTCCATCAACTTGACCACTGTAAGCTGGTATATGACCTGGTTTTTCACAGTAAGATGCCCTCAAAAAACTAATGATCCCCAAAACCAGCTACATATCAGGAGTCAATATAGTGTGATTTCATGGGCAGCTGTAGTGGTATTTTTAAGGCATCCATTCGCCAATCTTTTTTTCTCCTGGAGTGTTATACAGCGGTGCAGTCTTATTAACATGTAGAGATGAAACTTTAAGCGACGACCATCGTGCCAATCCCAATCGTCAATTTTACAGTCTGCTGTGTGTTTTTTTCTTGCTCGCCCTCTCTCACACATTCTCTCACCTTCCCACACACTCACACTCTCTCGCTCCAACATACTCACAAACCCTCAGTCTTTCTCACTCATTCATTTCAATTCACCATGACTGCCGTGTGAATATTAAGTGGGTTCCCCCCAGTTCTCCTTGTTTCTCCAGCGAAGCTTGAACGATGCCAGTTACGGAGCAGCACAAAAGAGATTGACAGTTACCTGCAGAATATGTACGAAAATGATTTTAGAAGGTCAAACGTGTAAAAATGTAATAAACTCTTCTTCGTCAGCTCATCTACCACAGTTTGCCTGCAGGAGAACAGTGTTCATTTGGTGAGAGAATGATAAGAAGCATAATCTGACATTGGCATTTTAAAATTCTTTCAAACTGAGGCACAGAACTTGGATTAAAATATGTCGCAGAGGAACAATTTTGGAAGATTATCCTGGGAGAATTAGTCCCGATTCAGCAAGTACAGTGAATGGTAGGAGAAGGGAACAATTACAACATTCCTTTTTAAAGTTACTTGTTATTTCTCATTCGGTTTTGGGTATGCTCCATGTGGCGGGGTATGAATGCAAACACTGAACTTCCTCAAGTGTATTCAAGGAAACGGTTTTCGACAACAAAGCTTTTTAACCCATGCAGGAACTGAAAATATAATTGGCTGGAAACCACTTCATTGGCAAAAGCGAAAACTCACACCATCACCCTTACTTCCTGTAGAACTGCAGGAAACACATTCAATGAGGGATACAGTTGAGTCAACCGCTGCATGCAATTTGCTACAACAACATCCTTTTGGTTTTGGAACATCATTGGATCCTAGAGTATTCCTCTGGCCAGGCTTTAGGAAGAACAACAAAATTCTAATTTCAAATTACGTGATCAATTGTGATAATTATTGGTGTCAAACATTTGAACAAAAAAAAAATTACATACACTTGATGCACGATAACTAATGAGGTTTGTATGTCTCGATGTATGTGCATTGAAATAAAAGGCTAAATTAAAATGTTCAAATAAATCAATATCTATATCATTTGGATTACTTTTACAATAATTTTATGAGCATTTTGAAGCATCACAGTTTTAGGTGAATAGACTTACAATAATTTTATGAGCATTTTGAAGCATCACAGTTTTAAGTGAATAGACTATCAATATAGAGACAGAACTCTTAAGTTTCATTAAAAATATATTAATTTGTGTTCCAAAGATGAATGAAACTCTTATGGGTTTGGAACAACAAGAGGGTGAGTAAATGACAGAATTTTCATTTTTGGGTGAATTATCCCTTTAAGGCAACTTCGACAACCCTAAGAAATACATTTTCCAATACATTAAAACACTATTATTTATTTGTTTGCTTGTTTGTGTTCTCTCTCAAATCCCTTGTAGATAACTATAATCATGACCATTCTGTGGCTAAAATCCATCCTTCTCTACTTAAAGCCAATCAAAATTAGCCATGTTTTCTGACTACATGAATACCTTAGTGGAGCTACTACACTCTCAACATGTAAATTTCATTAAAAACTCTAAAGGTTTGTTATAAGATCTTGTGAGGATACAGCAGGTCAGTCCTATAACTCTTTGTTAGATAGAAAGTTCCAGGACCAACAAAGGATGCTTTGTAAATAAATTACATTGTGCATCCTGTCTGATACTGGTGAAGATGAATATGGGGATAGGGAACAAGGGAGATGGGCAGTGCAGGGTCATGCTGAGGTCATCACAGGTGAAGAAAGAGGTTTTGGCCAATGGTCATGACAGGATGTGAGAGACCTCTTTGTTCTCAGTGGGTGGGAGACTTGAGAGGCTTCCATATGAAAGTTTAAAGAGTCTAAAGGAAATGGAGAGATAGAGAAAGAGACGTAAAGTGCAAAGGGGCTTCAGAGGTGAGGGCAGAGGGGCCTGTGGTGAAGGTTGATTGAGTGACCTGTGAGGTCGGGCTCCGTTCTAGCCCATCTGAGTCTGTCAGGGACGTAAGGACATGAGCCAGAGGCCTGCGGAGACCAAACACACACAATGCTGCTTCACAGACCTGAAACCATTCCAGTCACAGTCCGTCCCACCAGACCTGATAACAGCACGCTTTAATTGACACATCAAACACCAAAGGCAAACCTGACGGCCACCACAGAGCACCTGCAGTACGAGTATCACATCAGAGCACATAATGACGTCATGCAATAGAATCAATTTCTTAAATATCATATTACATGATTGTGATGTTCAAATCAACATGTCACAATTAAGACCCTTGCCCTGGCATTATAAAATTTAAGCAACATTGCCACTAATATTGCCACTGTTTTCTAAACCCATCCCATTAGATTAGATTCAAGCTTCAAAACATTAAGATTTTTAATAGCATATTTAAATTTCAGTAGCTAAAATGGCATTCAAGTTTGTGCTGTAGGTTTGATTCATTTGAGTCAACCATTTCAAAAGGTATATTTCAAAGAATCAATTTCAAACTATTTAGTAGCACTTTTAGGAAAATTGATATAGGCATACATTTCTGTTTATGGCTACACAACCGGTCAAAAGTTTGGAATAATTACACATTTTAATGTTTTTAAAAGAAGTCGCTTATGTTTACTGAGACTGCATTTTTTTTGTTAGAGTAATACTGTAAAATAACAGAACAGTTTCCTATTTTGATATATTTTAAAATATAAATCATTCCTGTGATGCCAATAAATTAATGCAGATATAATAAATAAATGCAGAAATAAAATGAGCTGATTTAAAAAAATAAAAAAAAACGGAGAAAAACGAAATTAATTAAAATGATTAACTATTCTGCATTGCCATTAATTTTGGGAGAAAACGGTGCTGAAAAGTATTATATTGTCATTTTTAAAGAGAAAAAAATATTATAATGTAGGTTGATGTATAATATGGATATATATTACAGTAATATACTTAATATATATATGATATAGCTAAGTGCAAATTTACTCACTATTTTATCTAGTGCTGGCAGGTATTGCAATAATAATATATTATTATCGACAGCGTGCTGTCGATGCAGATGCAGAGGGATCGTTACACCCCTAAATAATTATATGTGTATATATATAATATATTAGGGGTGTAACGACACATTGAGATAGATTCGATACATCGATTAAATGTTTAACATAACGATGCATTGATGCCACATGTAAAATATCGATATCTGTAGTATAAATAGGCACCTTATTTTGACTGTCCACATTTTCACCAATGTCCGTCTATGCATTACCGCCAACGCTTGCATTCTCGTTCAAACTCACATGTCGGGCCGATAAGACTGCCTGAAGGGCGAGCGTAAAAGAAGCTCGGGATTGTTGACGGGATTGTCGAGCACTTGTGAGAAGTTTTCAGCATGCAGTGACATGCGCACACATCCAAAGCGCACGCATACAGACAGCTGCATCGACAGCACGCTGTCGATAATAATATATTATTATTGCAATACCTGCCAGCACTAGATAAAATAGTGAGTAAATTTGCACTTAGCTATATCATTTTTATTGCTTGTGTTCCAATTATATCTCACCATCTTGTAGCACTTTGAAGGTTGGAAAATATGACAAACAATGTCATTTCACCTGATGGTTAATGCAGCGATATTTCAGTAGCAAACCATTTCAAAATGGAACGGGTCAGCGAGTCAAGGGTTCAACATCCTAACTGCTCCCACTTCATCAGAAAGACAGTTCCCATTTAACTACCGTCTCCCTGTGTACACACTGACATGCAGCATGTCTGTAATTCAATTCGGGTTTACTAAACGAGGCTTTCACCTCTCATAACCCTCTTGAGATGATTTTGAAAGTCAAGGAAAAACGGACATATGTACCACTCCAAAATGTGACAAGAAAAGACAAGACCACATAGAAGGTTATTTTAAGTCCTACTTAAAACATTGAACTTTAAACACAAATGGCAAGTGGCTATGGAGTTTTCAATGCCAAATGCTGATATATCCAGAGAGTTAGGTGGTAAATGACCAATGCAATGCTGATGTGTAAATAACAGAATTTCAATGAAAGCTACTTATTTATTTTTTAATAAATAATTTAAAAGAAAAAGTGTAGGTAATTTTAAAATGACCAAAATACCAACCAGTATGTCTGTAAATCAAACAACTGCATTAAAAACACAAACATAAAACCTAAAAGGCTGTTGGTTTGAATGACGTTATTCTTCCTGCCCTGCGGTTCCGGCTCAGAAAACAGGCCAAGACAAAAGACACTGTTATCAGTAAAGGACATCTCTGGCCAAAATAATGAAGAGAGTCTCACGGCCACAAAACCTCAACATCAGGATTATGATGTCTTATCTCCATATCTGGCCAGGAGGAGTTGTATTGATTTCCTGTCAGAGTTAATCATGCTCAGGACAGATGAGATGCCATGACAAAAGCAGGTTAAAATTTCACACTGATCTAAGATCAGATTTTTGTCTTTCTTACAGTGGATCTGGCTAAGATTTGTTTGGCTCAACGGGTCCACAATCAGCATGAAAACACAAGGGCTTCATGGTGCACCATGACGAGTAGTAATGCTCGCTGAAGGGAGAAATAGATAGAGGTGGAGGAGAGGAGAGGACAAACCCACATGAAGTCAGGACATTGAACTATACTATTACAAACACAAAAACAATTTAAGTAGTTGAAAAAAACTCTGAACTACACAGATGGTGAAGTGCTGGCTGTGTCTCAGCAAACATCCACTATGACAAGTTCCTCTTGGATTTAAGCCAGGCAATAAAATACCTCAAGCTCTATAACATCATCAAAGCAAAATATTTAATTTTACAGTATTTTACATTCATTCTGAATGTGATTTACACACTGAATGTGACTTATCAGTGTTCTTTCTTCTCTCTTAAGGAAAAAAAAAAAAAAAAAGAGGCAATTTTGACCTGGTGACTTACATTCACGTGCAACTTATTTTCTGGAAAATGCAGTATATATTCAGTATACATTATAATATACTAGGGCTGTGCAATATATCGAAATTATCAAAATATCGCAAATGTACATATCGCAATATGCATATCGCTACAGCTTGCAATATTTGGGGCCATGAACAAAAGACAGAGAAAATCACTCACTGATCTGACCTAAATAACTTTTGTAGCTTAAATAACAATCAGTGCATATTGAATTAAAAGAGTAAATTCTAAGCAGTTTTTTATTTTTCCTTTTTATTATTCAGTTCCTAAACTCATGTTAAAATGACATTTTTATGTAATGCTCGAGTAAAACACTACCGTTCATTTTCAGAAGTTGTTGTAGGGGTGCTTTGTTATTAGAATCAGAATGAGCTTTATTCACCACTCAAGTGTGCGCAAACACAAGAAATTTGTTATGGTCTTACAGGAGCTCTTGATACATACATACAAATAAACATATATATATATATATATATATATATATAGATATATATATATAGATATATATATATACAAGATAGTTATAGAGTTCACAGAAACTGATCTCAGCCAGCTAAGTAAAATGTTTCATTGGCATTGTGGCACTTTAAGCATTATATAGTATCGCATATCGATATCGCATTGTTTAATGATTATCGCATATCGAATTTTTTTCTTCAATATTGCACAGCCCTATAATATACTGTATACAGTTATTGGATCGTGTATATTTAACTAATCTTACAGTATTACCATTTAAAATTAATCTTTAGGAAATCGATAAATGAAAATCTATTTTCATAATGCATTATTATAGGGTTTGTGTTTCTAATAAAAAATAGAACGTGAATAGTGTCTATTTACATAATAATCAGCGTTAGGTTTAAAACCGTATTTTAGTACCAGTTAATCCCTAATTTACACCAACATTCTATTATAAACCCCAGAACTTTGGAGATCATAAATGATTTATTATTAATTTAATAAAATTGAATAATTTAGTTTTACAGTATTAACAATAATTGTAGTCTCTATGGTATTTTGCCTCAAACTATTGTTAACATCGCAAATTATTGTAAGGATAGAAGTATAATATGATGTATTATATTCATATATAATACAATATATAAATATAATTTATCCAAACATCTCCTTATAGCTCAGACAGGATTTGGTTACTGATGAAAATGTTCTCTAAGGGGATCTTTAACTCTGGTGACTCACTGTGACTCCCGCAGTGTCATAACTAATAAACAATCCCTTTGTAGTCGTCATTTGCATTCTACCCTGTGCGACTACCGCTGGATCCTAATAAAAACCACAATCGCCCTAAGCAGACCTGCCAAAAGAGCACAGAGTCGATTCAAAATCTTTCTAATAAACTGCATAATTCATCAGTTTCAGATATGACTGTGTTAGGTCTGCTGGGACAATTTGATTTATGGAGCACAAAACCCATAGTAAAGAAACTGAAGATAAAAAGGTGGTGGCCATTTCTGAAAAGCTCTCCTAGCAGTTTGAACAGATTTATACATAACATGCTAAATAATATTTGGATGGATGGACAGACGGACGGACGGATGGATGGAATGATGGATGGATGGAGTTTCTCGCTTTAGAAGTCTTGGATTAAAATGCATTAGTCACACTGACAGTCACAAGTCACCATCCACTCTCAATGTATAGAAAAGAGCAGCGTTCAACATTTGTTCATTACGTAACATTTCTTTGTGTATTCCACAAGAAAAATCCATAGTTTGCATAAAAAAAAAATATTATTTGTGATGTCATATGGTATGACTGTTTTCCAGTTAAGCCCATAACAGAAATGTGTCAACCAGTAAATATTTTGTTACACCATTTACACCACTGTATATCCACCACGATTTACAAACTCCAACACATAACAGAAAACTATAGCCTACTTTGAAAACAGATGGGCTATTCCAGTGTAGACAGCAAAGATGACTGTAATAGGAGTGATTTCATTTCAACACGTCACGCCATGTCTCACATGTCCAGTGTAAATACTGCATGACTGAAGATTGTTTACGGTTGCTATGCAATGTCGCAACTCGACACACTAATATAGTATTCAACTGTATGTTCATCCAGACACATTAATGACTGTAAAATGACTGTTTTGAGGTTTTGTTTTTTAAACTCAAGTGAGCTAAATCAGTAACATACTCTCTATGGAGGGTCAGAAAGCTCTCAGATTTCATCAAAAATACCTTAATTTGTGTTCCAAAGATGAACTAACGTCTTACAGGTTTGGAACGACATGACGTTGAGTAATTAATGACAGAATTTTCATTTTTGGGTGAACTATCCCTTTAACAGTACTTCTGGAAAATTGTCAGGTTTTATAGTATTTCCTGTTAAGATAATGTACACATGCATCACCACAATACCTCTAGACAAATACATTTCCGCTGAAGCACAATCCATTTTTTTTATTGTTTCACTGTATCTTCTTAGAGTTCCTGTGAAGAACTTGATAAAAAGCAGAAAGCACTGTAAACCCAAAATCCCCTTGATAAAACGGGGATATCTACCACGATCACTGAAGAAGAAGAAAAACAACAAAACCATATTTTATCTCATCCTAACTGACTCCAACAACACAAAGTTTACAAATTTCTTGAATATCCAAACAGACTAAAGCAAAAACCCATATACCCTCCACATGAGGTTTACAAAGGGAAAACAGATAAGCTCCCTCTGTGGGTGAGGAATATCTTTCCAAGGTCACATATGAACCATCAGCCTACTCCACAGGCACTCGTTTTCACTAAACAGCGTTAACATTCCCAAGACATACTCCTTCCCTTTGTATTTTGCAGGAGGGGGAGCATCCAAAAAGATAGCGCAGGAATGGCGCAGGGGAAAAGGCCATTAGCAATTCAATGGGAGTAAACGCAAAGTGGGAAGGCCCCGCCATCATTGATTTTCAGGGAGGCCGATTTAGAAGTAGGGTCATGTAAACAGCCTGATAAACCCAAATCAGCTGAGATGATACCAAACACGAGAGAGGGAGAGACACGATTCTATTAAGAATTCTTTTTTGTAAAGCAACAGCATACACACACACACAAAAACAAAAGGAAATTTCCACTAAATCTCACATTATGTATTGTTCACGATCACTGTAATGGATATGATGGTGTAAATTATATTTTTTTACATTTTTGAAATAAAATAGTGACTCCCTTATCTTGGAAAGAGAGTAATTAGCATTTTTTTTTTTGTATTCCTCAACATCCACAATACATTTTTTTTATAATAATATAAAATATATATATATATATAAACTTATATTAATATATTATAGAGTTTTTGCATATTTTGCACAAAACTAGAGACTTATTGTAAATGCTGCACAAACGTTTTTCCATTCATTCATTCATTGTGATGGAAATGACTCCTGAAAAGTAATTAGAAAATATTTATGAATATTTCAATATTAATGAATATTTCTTTCTTTATAAAGTATTTAAAATGTAGAAATTTGATGACGGATTTTTAGTCTGGGTTTGGGAAAGAGGTAAAACAAAATCGAAGAGAGTTTCAAAAAATGGCATGAAGGCAAAGTGAAGTTTCCAATCAGACTTGAGTCTCTCAACAATACACATTTATTCATTTAGCAGAAACTTGTGACTTACAATTGAGAAAGACTAATGTAACTTTTTTTTTTTTTGGAAAGTGGTAAATCTCAAGAGTGAAGGACTACATCTTGTTCAGTTGGCTGTGTGTCCAATGACCCAGATAGGACTCCAACCCACAATCCTCAACCCCTGAATCCTGATGCTACACTTTAACAGTAGCAGTTCTTGGACTGTTTCAACACATGATAAAAATAATAAATGCAGTTTAGCAAGTCAAAAAACAGACCCATTTAGTAACTTTGTGATCCATTAGACTCTTTCAGAGTCTTTTTAATGGATTCAAGAAATCACATTCAAGAATCATATGTCCAGTCTGAAAGCTCACAGTCTGGAGTCCATTTATATTGCATTGTGCTATAAATGGAGTACTTTACTGTTGTCTCCACACTAGAGAAAAAATAAAGTCATGAGTCATTCACTGAAGACACACAAGAGCCAACAACGGGACCAAATGTAAATAGAAGCATTTGTTCCAGCATTATTAATTTATTATTATTATTATTTTTGGATCCCCATTAGCTATGCCCTAAAGCATGTAGTGCTGCCTGGGTCCACACAACACTTAACATTCAGACATTACAAACATTAAAAAAATAAAGAAAAAATAAAATAAAAAGTTAAATACAATCTCCACATTCCAAAGCATCTCTATAAACATTTCTTCCACCCTTTTTAATATCTACAGGTGCCTCTCAATAAATTAGAATGTCGTGGAAATGTTCATTTATTTCAGTAATTCAACTCAAATTGTGAAACTCGTGTATTAAATAAATTCAATGCACACAGACTGAAGTAGTTTAATCTTTGGTTCTTTTAATTGTGATGATTTGGCTCACATTTAACAAAAAAACACCAATTCACTATCTCAAACAAATTAGAATATGGTGACATGCCATCAGCTAATCAACTCAAAACACCTAAAAAGGTTTCCTGAGCCTTCAAAATGATCTCTCAGTTTGATTCACTAGGCTACACAATCATGGGGAAGACTGCTGATCTGACAGTTGTCCAGAAGACAATCATTGACACCCTTCACAAGGAGGGTAAGCCACAAACATTCATTGCCAAAGAAGCTGGCTGTTCACAGAGTGCTGTATCCAAGCATGTTAACAGAAAGTTAGGTGGAAGGAAAAAGTGTGGAAGGAAAAAGATGCACAACCAATCGAGAGAACTGCAGCCTTTAGAGGATTGTCAAGCAAAATCGATTCAAGAATTTGAGTGATTTTCACAAGGAATGGACTGAGGCTGGGTCAAGGCATCAAGAGCCACCACAACACAGACGTGTCAAGGAATTTGGCTATATATGTCGTATTCCTCTTGTTAAGCCACTCCTGAACCACAGACAACGTCAGAGGCGTCTTACCTGGGCTAAGGAGAAGAACTGGACTGGTGCCCAGTGGTCCAAAGTCCTCTTTTAAGATGAGAGCAAGTTTTGTATTTCATTTGGAAACCAAGGTCTTTGAGTCTGGAGGAAGGGTGGAGAAGCTCATAAAGTTGCTTGAAGTCCAGTGTTAAGGTTCCACAGTCTGTGATGATTTGTGGTGCAATGCCATCTGTTGGTGTTGGTCCATTGTGTTTTTTTGAAAACCAACATCACTGCACCCATTTACCAAGAAATTTTGGAGCACTTCATGCTTCATTCTGCTGACCAGCTTTTTGAAGATTTTCCAGAACCGCGACCTCTGGACCACCCCTGCCCACACTGCCAAAAAAGCACCAAAAGTTGGTTAAATGACAATGGTGTTGGTGTGCTTTACTGGCCGGCAAACTCACCAGACCTGAACCCCATAGAGTCTATGGGGTATTGTCAAGAGGAAAAAACAAGAAAATGAGAAACAAGAGACCAAAAAATGCAGATGAGATGAAGGCCACTGTCAAAGAAACCTGGGTTCCATACCACCTCAGCAGTGCCACAAAAAAATTACCTCCATGCCACGCCGAATTGATGCAGCAATTAAAGCAAAAGGAGCCCCTACCAAGTATTGAGTACATGTACAGTAAATTAACATACTTTCCAGAAGGCCAACAATTCACTAAAAATGTTTTTTTACTGGTCTTATAAAGTATTCTAATTTGTGAGAAGTGAGATTGGGGTTTTGTTAAATGTGAGCCAAAATAATCACAATTAAAAGAAACAAAGACTTAAAGTACTTCAGTCTGTGTGCATTGAATTTATTACAATTTGAGTTGAATTACTGAAATAAATGAACTTTTCCACGACATTCTAATTTATTGAAATGCACCTGTATATAAATACATTCATGAATATAAAAATGTATGCTCATTCAATTAATCCTATACCTCACCTCCTAAGTAGCAGAATTCCATGGTGTGCCTTAACCTGCCTTTTAAAATCAATTTTTCGTGTTATCCGAATTAATGACAATGGTAAATGATTCCATGATTTCATTGCCCTAAATGTTACTGTATGTTCTTTTTCTTTCTAGTATTCTTTTCTTTTCTATTCTATTTCTTTTTAGTATTAATTTTATAACAGAACTGGTTCTAAATCAAATTTGGTTCTCGTTTTTCAACTCTCAGCAGCATACCTAATATAGGAAACCAGTAGTATGGTTTTAGCTGGTTATCTAAGCTGGTCAAAGGCTGTTTATTTCAGCAGGGGAGAGTGAGAGACACCCATGAAGCCACAATGAAAGCAGATTGGATACGGCCGCTAAGTAAATGACATTCTGTTTGTTGCAGCATTGACCCTGCTCTCTGCGGTCATTAATTTCAATCAGGCGCCCAACATGGAACCTGGACCTCTGTTTGCCACGGCTCAGGAGAGGCAAATAAGAGATGGCAGTTTCTCAGGATATTGTCACAGTTTCCAGCTCAACACAGACAAAAATAAAGTTTAAAAAAACTCCCCTAATCTTGAAGATATTTGGTCCAAAAACTGGAATAGGAATATGGCTGTATTAACATCAACATGTCTCCTCTTAGGCAATGCTAGGTCTTGCAGACAAACTAAAGTATAGGTTTGAGATTAGTGTTTTTTTTCTCCAGTGAGCAATGCTGTGGTATAGTGCAATTTAATGATGCAACTGAAAAATAAAAATTTAATTGGTATTAAATAATTATTTACTTCACACTATATACACTCAAAAATGAAAAAAAGAGAGGAGGAAAAAGAAAAGAAAACGGATCCTCACTGACTGTCATTAGACTTTATCACTTTACATCATGTTCGGTTATCATGTACTCATCTTCATGTTGTTATAAACCCACAGAACCTCAGTCCATCTTCAGAACACATATATAGATATTTTAAGTATTCCCATCTCATTTTTGTCCATCCACTGAGAGTCTACAAAACCAATAACAAAAATTTATTAAAAAAAAACAAAAAATAATCTATAGCAATCCACCCATTTAATCCAAGTCCTCTAAAGAGATATAATTGTGTTAATGAATCAATCTAATTTAAGAGTTTTGAAAAGATTTAATTTAACGTGCATAGAACACATTAAACAGATTAAAGCTCAATTGCACATGCTTGACACACATGAACAAACCTTATTGGTTTGTATGCATCAAGCAAGGTTTTTTAGTTGCATGGAGATCATGGATGGACAAAAATAATGAAATAATTTTTTAAAAAATATCTTCATTTGTGTTCTGATGATTAACAGAAATCTTATGGAATTGAATGACATGAGAGTGAGCAAATCATGGCAGAATGTAATTTTTTTGGTGAACAATGCAGCTAACAAAGAAACTTGAAACCAACAAAAGAAACTTTATAATTTTACTTATCCAGACTGCTTCTCCAACTTACTTCAATCCTGAATTTCTTTATATTGAGCAATTTGTAAATATTGCTCTTCGCAACAGTCAAATGCAGAGCTTTTATGGACTTTGACAGCTTCTGGTCAACACTTTCATTGTAAGGAATAGAGCAGCATGGACATTCTGCGAAATAACTCGATAAGTGTAATACTGTTAAAAACATTTAAAACACATGCAGCCAAGTAGATTCTGACAGCATTTTCTTTTTTGTGTGAAATGTCCCTTTCATCTTTGAGTCCTATTTAATACTCTGTCACACAACGATGGTTGCATCAATATTGCAGACCATAGACAACAAAAGATGATTTTTTTTTCCTGGCAAGAGAGGTGTGATATGTCAGTTCATAATAACTGGAACCATGTTTGCTACCACAAAGTGTCATTCAATGTATTTTGAGGCATTTGTTTTTACTGTATGCAAGGAAAAAAGCAGGATAGGGGCAGAGGCAACCCTTCCTCCCACCCCATAGAAAATCAGTAAAATGTTGTTTTAACTGTGATTGAGTTTTATATACTTTTCTAATTAACTATTGGGCTAATATTTTCCTTATTCATCTTTCAGTTAGTCAGAACAGGTTAATCATTCTCATCAGTTCAAACCAAATACCTGATTCTTTTTGTTTTTGCTTCTTTGACAAGACCAAAATGTTTCCAAATTCAACATGCCATAAAAGCAACATCTTGCTAGTCAACTCAACTGTATGGAAATTAAGGGGTTCTTTATCACAGTGAACAGGCCAAAATATGTTATTCGTAGTGTAAGTGATGCAGCAGTGCTCCCTAGTGTTTGAGTGGGGAATCTACTACATGATATCAGGTTAAACTTTTTTTGTGGTATACTGACCAGGCTGGCTGTGAGAGAGGGTGCAGATTTGCCAAGGGTCTGTGAGCGCATGCGCACCAGGTTGGTGGTCTCTGAGCCTGTAGCTGACCATGTCTGCTGGGTTGAGGCATAGGGCAGCAGGTACTTCCCTGGGGGGAGAAATAAAAGATGCCTGTGAGTAAAAAAACAAAAGAGAAGCCACATTTTATTTTACTTACATTTAAACATCACATTACATCTATAAGTAAAAAGTACTGTAGAAGCATACTAAACAAAACAGGTTCTTAAAAGTTAATGTGTTAACTAATGTAATCTGTTCAGACAAGATCAGAGAGGATTCTGGCATCTACAGACATGTGATTGGCAAAGAGAAAAAGTCATACTGTCCAGTGAAAAACATGATTTGTGTGAATAATGCACACTCCACTGTGTGTGTGCACTTTTACACTCCACTGTGTGCGTATGTAGGCAGGCACAAAAACATTTGGACATTTAGGGGCTGTTCACACAGTGTGTTTTTAAACTCCACTGTGCTGCTTTGCCATCATTTTTCTGTGTAAACAATGCGCTACACAGATGTGTTTGATTGTTGCACCTTTTGTGTCTCATGCATGAAACAATGTACTAAAAACGAAGACCTTAAATTAAAATAAGCTCACTACCGTGCATCTTGCATTTTTAAACACAAAAATTGCCAAATTACTCATCCTCATGCTGTTCCAAACTTATATGACTGACTTTCTTTTGTGCACCACAAAAGATATTTTGAAAAATGTCTCCCAGGATTCTTTTGTCTAAACAGGTGTGCCTCACACGTCCTGAAAACTGAAGCTGCGGGCTCTTTGATACTCTCATTCTTCAAAATGTCTTCTTTTGAAATCAATAACAGAAAGGAAGTCGTGCTGTTTTGGAACAACATGATGACAGAATTATTTTTTTGTGCAAACAAACTTACATGCAATCATGAATATACGTATCTTCCCATATGTTCCATTGAAGATACAGTATAATATGTCATAGCAGCAACACTGAGTGGCTAATTTAGTGAAATCATTCAGTTTCGAATTCACAATTATTGGTTTTAATAAAATTATAACACTAGCAACAACATGCCACTCGGGGCCTTCTATGTTAATTCTGGGGGCACTTTACCCATTTCCTTTTAAAATAAAAACAATATTTTTTACTTCACAAATCTAAAATGTATACACACAATTCAAATTTAAATTAATTTCCTTTCGTGCAGTGTGTAACACAGCTGTAAGTGAATGAAAACATCCTGCAAAGTTTTAAATCTGAAAGTGCACCGTGTATAAAGATGTTGTCTCTCAAAAGAAAAAGTCGACTTGATCCTTTAAACGAGTCGTTTTTAAACAGAATCCAAGCATTTCATGTTGACTTCAACAGAAAAATTAGCATATTGCCCACCCACTTTTACAAATTTATCAGGCATTACAGGCATGATGAAACGGAAATGAAATCGACCAATCAGACCAATCACCGCAGATTAGTGTCACGCAAAGGAGGGGTTTGGAAAAATTAATCGTTGAGCAAATCGTTTGGGAGTCGTTGAGGTAAAAATAAATGCATATTTTAAGACAATGAAAGTGTTTTTTGACCTTGAATGCATGTCAACCTGTTGTTGGGGACTCAAAAAAACAAAATTTGAACCTTTAATAACCCATAATAGGGGCACTTTAAAATATATCCAACATAATACAATGTCACAAACCACCAGTTTTGTAGGGCATCTGACCCTATTTTACCCTACTGTTCAAAATAAGGACATGCATTGGGACACCATTTGTCAAATATTAGTGCATAATATTCATAATTAATGAGATGAACTACTCCTGCAGGAACTCTGCTAGGACACTACATTCATGCTATAGCCTGAACTTGAGGAGAACCAAACTTAACCATCACACTCAAACAAAAGAACAAGAAGTCCGATTAGAAAAACATTCAGCTCATATTCGAGCCCTTCACACTGTGGACAGCCTTTTCACCTTGACTGATCCTTTTCCAGCCCCCCGTCGTTCTGTTCAGAGTTTGATGTAAATCTATATTACCTCTAAAACTGAGCTGCTGATTTGTTGGCTGAGAAGTCATGTCAGACTAAATTAAATCTGTTAGAACCAAATTATATACAGTTTAATATGTTAAATTTACGCTTTTGTGATCTTATATTTCAGGAATTGTTTTCACGGTGCATTAGGTGCTGCGTACAACTGCGGCTCCCTATTTTAAATGGTTTTGTAGGCTGTCTGAGAGAAGCACATATTTGATGTGTTATTTCCAAATAACTGCTTACTGTATATAGCAAATAATGCATTACTGTAGCAAGGAGATTGGTAAAATACTTGTAAAATGAGTACAATTTAACATTTTCTGAACAAAATGTGAGTGGTGCTTGTCCATGCAAAGAAAGATAAAACTGAAAAAAAAAAACTAAACAAAGAACAGCAGGGGTTGTAAGGCCATGACAAAAGCATCATCATAGTGTTCATTTCAATTAATTTGAGTGAAGACAATAACAGATGATTATTACAAATACAAAATGCAATCAAATGTATTAAACAGAACTTCTCCATGTGATTGAAATGGATTTATCTGACCATTTGCATTGTGTGTTTGTCCATGCGCATCTGTCCTGCTTCATTTTTCAAGTTTTCTTGCAGGATTAAGTTTTTCTGGATTTCTAATGCCCTTTACATATGAAGCAGCAGCTGTTTGTCCTTTCATACTAAATACAGAACAACCTTCTCCCTGGCAACTAACAAAACCTCACTGCTGTAAGGTTTACGGAGTAATAAAAATGGGGAAAAAAAGAATGGCAGTGTTTTGTTTTGAAGTACATAGATTAGAAAACTGAATTAAATTAGGTTGAATCAAATAGACAAAAAAATGAAGAGAATGGATCACTTTGCAGTTTTCAGTGTAGGAGAGATGAGAGATTATCCTTTTAACTAATAAAAGAGAGAGACTTTTAGTTCAGCATCGTCTCCCAGACAACCTATTGCTAACCCATATTTATGTGTTTGTGGGCTCTACATGGTCACAGAGCCAGGTCAAAAAAGCAGGACGCGTAGGACGAAAATTGCAATTCCTGCTCAATGCGAAACAGCTTCCACATAGTCATCACCACAGAACTGAGGAAAAGCCAGCAAGACACCCTCAGCACATTTCAACATTGTGTGCTATATACCCGATTCAACATGTCAGACCCCGGGAAATGGAAAGACAAACACCAAATAGAACAGAAGGGTCATTCTTTGTCAAATGAACCAAATCTTCCCCAGTTCAAATTTTTTATTTCGTCAATTTTTTTTTTTTTTTGGAATAAAGCTAAACATGGATAGTGATGAAAGCCAAAATATTAAAATGTCACTAATGTATATTTACTGAATGATCCTCTGTTTTGTAGAGGGGGGCCAAAATTACATTTTTAGATTCTGAGCCAGATTACGGGGGGGTAAAAATGACTTTAGAAAGACAGTAGCATCATGTTATTTTTACACAGCGACTGGTAAGTCTATTAGTAAAATCTGTTGACTAGCAATCTTTGTTGCATTATATGCCAGTGGTGACCATTCCAAAATGGAAAAAAGCTAGTTTTTTCCTCCAAAGTGTGCATGCCTGTAACTCAAGAAGTTTTAAAGATATCTTAATGATCTTTTAGATTTTGGGTCTTAAACTTTCCTTTTGACATTCATTTTTAAGGTTCTATATGGTTCCACTTCAGCAATATTGGAATCTCAATATGTACACATTTTCAGTAGTCAAAAACCAAATATGGGTCACTTTGCATGCACACCATGCTTTATTTCTTTAAAGAGTGATGTCTGAAGACAGATAAATTTTAAACTAGAAATGTATCTCGTTTCCCTACATCAAAATAATTGCATCGAACATAACTAAGTGCCATAAATATTCTTTTTTTCCTAAATTGGTTCATTTAAACTCAGAATAAAAAGTTACTTAATGATATTTTTGAGATCACGGTTTTCCTCAATAAACTTGGCTTTTGAATCCTTCATTTTCAGGACCTACTATTGTTTCACTGCCGATATAATTGGAATCAGTGTGGCTGTGGAGAATCTCAGTTGTTGAATATTACCCATTTTCAGTGGTCGGAAACCAAATGTGGTGCCCCCTTGTCTACAGCTGCATACTCCATTTCAATTAAAAAGGAACTGACATGGAGTTTTACACGAATGACCCAGAACGAAGCGGCTGAGAGCCAAGATCCAAAAAAGAACAGTTTTTAAAATAATATGGCACTATAGTTTCGAATATTTGGCCATTTTGTTAAGTTTAAACTAGCTGCAAAGATTAATTGCATTACTCGCAGCCAAATAAAGTTTGTTTACACATTTGGAGTGCACTGTATGTATTATGTACATATAAATACAAACACATACATGTTTTTTTTTTTTATAGAATTTTTTTTGTTCTTATATGTATTTTGTGTGTGTACACATATTTTGTAGACACAAACTTATTTTGGATTTGATTAACCTAGTAATCGTTGTTTTTTTTTTTTTTTTTTTTTTTTTTTTTTTTTTTTTTTTTTTTGTTTTTTTTTTTTTTTTTTTTTTTTTTTTTCTTTTTTTTTTTTTTTTTTTTTTTTGTTTTTTTTTTAATTTTTTTTTTTTTTTTTTTGTTTTTTTTTTTTTTTTTTTTTTTTTTTTTTTTTTTTTTTTTTTTTTTTTTTTTTTTTTTTTTTTTTTTTTTTTTTTTTTTTTTTTTTTTTTTGTTGTTTGGTTTGTTTTTTTTTTTTTGTTTTTTTTTTTTGTTTGTGGTTTTTTTATTTTTTTTTTTGTTTTTTTTTTTTTTTTTTTTTTTTTTTTTTTTTTGTTTTTGAACAGCCCTATTTCAAACACTCCATTTCTCTCTCTCATCTTCAGAACACAAGGATAATTTGAAATTTGAGAGAATCAAATTCTGTCCCTCCACAAAGACTGTTCACCAAACACTTAAAAAAAAATCTAATGTTCATAAACAACAAATAAACCCATATGAACAAAGTGGTTTAATCCAAGTCTTCTAAAGTGTGTCGCAAATATATGAGAAAGGTGGTCTGGACGATATGGCCCAAATTTATATCACGATATATTTCTTAATTTCTGTCGATACGATATAATTCCGATATCGGTATGAACACTATTAAAAAAGCCTCATTAAAACTGCCAAGAACACCCACAACAGCTGTCTGTACCTACAAACTTATGAAAAATTAATTTGCCAACTCTATGAAACTCTAGAAAAAAAATGGCGCAAATAAATAAATGTTTACCTTTTATTGGTATTTAGCCTTCATACAAACAAGAAATGTGAAATCACTGTCAAATAAATCTCAGAATCTACTGATTAATATGAATGTTTTTTACTTCAAACTATAGGCTAACAAAAGTTTTTGAACAGTAAGATTTTTAATGTTTGTTAAAGAAGTCTCTTCTGCTCACCAAACCTTAGGTGGCATTTATTGATCCAACATACGCAAAACACATTGAAATATTTTTACTATTTATAATAACTGTTTTCTATTTGAAAATATATTTTATTCCTGTGATTTCAAAGCAGAGCTTTATCATCATTACTCCAGTCACATGATCCTTCAGAATCCTTCAATATTCTGATTTTCTGCTCAAAAACATCTATTATGATGATGCGAAAACGCGTGACAGATTTTTTCAGGATTCTTTGATGATTAGAAAGTTTAAAAGAACAGCATTTAGCTGAAATAGAAAGCTTATGTAACATAAAATGTCTTTATCATCAATTTTTGTCATCTTTTAAAACACATCCTTGCTAAATGAACGTAATATTTCTATAATAAATTTAAAAAGAGAGCTTTTGAAGTGGGTATAGTGTAATACTTTACAAAAGCTTTTTATTTCAGACTAATGCTGACTTTGATCTTTCTATTCATCAAAGACCTGAAAAAATGAATCATCAAATCAGCATATTAAAATGCTTGCTGAGTCGCGGGAGGATCTGTGACACTGAAGACTGGAGTAATGATGCTTTGATCACAGGAATAAATTATATTTTAAAATGTTTTAAAATAGAAAATGGTTATTTTAAATAGTAAAAAATATTTCAAAATTTTACTGTTTTTGCTGTACTTTGGATCAAATAAATGCAGGCTTGGTGAGCAGAAGAATTCTTTAAAAAAAACATTAAAAAACTTACTGTTCAAAAACCTTTGACTGGTAATGTAGAGTGGCTGATTATTGTTATAGATTGAAACGTGCATTAACCAGGATAATGAGTATGAAACATGCTCCGAGTTGCTTCAGAAAACAAAATAATAGAGCAACAACAAAAGCATGTTGTTGGAAATGGGTTTATTATTGAAAATGCTAACTGCTTGTCTGCCAGCAGGAGGCGCTCTGAGAGCGGTTGAACTAGCGGTTTCTCCAGTAATGGCTGTAATCAAAGCAGCTCCGCTCATGAACGCTACTTTATCAGATAAAATGAAAATGTCATCGAAACTTTTCTGAAGACAGTCGGTTCCCTTCAGAGATACATTCATATAAACCCCCACGAGCGTTTTGATTTTGAGACGTGGTGCATTTCTCATGTGTTATTCAAACGCCACAAATAAATGCATGTATTGAAACACTGGTACTGCATATCGAAATATCGGAACATGTTTAAAAATCCAATATCCCCGGGGGGGGGGGGGGGTTATTGAAAAAAATATATCGGCGATACCATAGTGATATTGAATTAGTCTGTCCCAGCCTAATGAAAGGTGCTAAGGTGTTGGGCTGGCCTGTCCATGCTAGAATGAAAACCTCATTGGTTCTCAAGTGTCAAGCAAGCATGCTTAAACTTCCATTGCCAAATCTGAATGGCTGATTATTGTTTATATGTGAAAACCGTTCAGCTCATATGGATATATACAGTATAATAATTTTTTGATTTTCTCAGAGTTTGAGAACAACCTTTAATGGACAAAAATCTTTCAGATTTGATTAAAGGGGTCATGTGATGTTGCTAAAAAGAACATTGTTTTGTGTGTTTGGTGTAATGAAATGTGTTAATGCATTTTAAGGTTAAAAAACATTATTTTCCATATAATGTATATTACTGTTTCTCCTCTATGCCCCGCATTTCTGAAACTCATCGATTTTTTACAAAGCTCATCGTTCTGAAATGCGAGGTGTGCTCTGATTGCCAGCTATCCAGTGCGTTGTGATTGGCGAATACCTCAGGTCCTTGCAAAGTGAACCTTTGCCCCACTTTATAGAAACAGCCTTTGTGACACAGACGCATAGGCTACTGGTTCAGGAAACAGTCCTCATCCATCTTTCATAAAATGCGCAGCACACATCTGAATATTTGGGTTGAACTGTTCTGGAACATTGTTATAAATTCAACTTAACCACTGATTTCTAGTCGTGTCCCTCTTTTTTTGGAAGGCCCAACACAGTAGTTTCGTTTCCAAACGTAACACATACATCACCCACGACATGTGCAGCGGGGTCACACGAGAATAAAAGTTACGCCTTCTTTCTTTCTTTGCTTGAACATTTGGGCGGTGTTATGCTAATCTCCCCACATTGTGACGTAGACATGTGGGGGCGTGTTAGAACGAGCCGTTTTAGGAGGGTGTGGTTGACTCAACTTTTATAAAGAATATCTCTTTGGATTTGAGACTTTAGTCTTTGCAACTTTACAGATCTTCTTAATGCACCAAGACCTTGTAACACTCCAAAGAGAAGGAAAACTTTAAATTGCATCATATGACCCCTTTAAAAATATCTTAATTTGTGTTCCAAAGACAAACTAATTTCCTATTGGTTTGGAATGACTTATATAAATGTGAATAATGTCAAGCAGACAAAACATGCACAAAGCAAATAGTTTATTTGTAAAGTGCATTTCCCATATGCTGATATTTTTAGTTTCAGTTTAAATACATTTCTTTAGAATTATAACAAATTATGTTTCTAATGAATGCCACTATACAGTAATTCATTTGTTTTATATGCATGTTTGTATTTTAGTTCCCCTCACTCTACAACAATCCTTGCAATTTAACGTACACTGTATTTGTATTATTATTTTAAATCAAGACATCCTGTTATGGAGATGACTTCAGTGATGTACTCGGTGTTGTTTTTTTTCGTTCAAAATAAGATAGTTTGAATTTTTTTTTTTAAAGTGAAGTGATTCAAAATGTCAACACTGTTATCTGTGTTCTGTATTTTTTTTTACGTATTTGTTTTTAATATTTGATGGGGGCAGTGAGAAGTAAACAATTGTTACTACAATTTAAAATATTTCATTGCACCAACAACATTGTTTGGTAAACTACATTTTTTTATTGGCTGATTATATAATTTCTGGTAAGCCAGTGTTAGTAAACTGTTGCCACAATTGATAAAATTCAATTCACAGAAATTTAATTAGGCCAAATTTAGATTAGGATAAATTTAGGCCAAAAATTTAATTGGAGAGTGCCATTTATTTACAGTGTATTGAGAAAAGAACAGGAATGAAAAATGTTTATAGTTTATCTAATATTTATTTTTTCTGCCGTTCATTTCAAATGAACTACATTATCATCATGGATTATAAAAATATGAAATTGCGGTTCGGCACGCATGTACACCGCGGTTCAACTTAAATCTGACAATGCATCTGTAATATAGTTTGTTACACATAAAACAGACAGAGTTCGACTAATGTATGTTAATGTAATGTTAATGTAATGTTAATTCTGGCTTCCCAATACATTACATCAACAGCGATGGAAAGAGAGAAAAAAAAAAACCTGGACAAACCAGTCACTCTTTGCTCAATGCGAGTGAAAACCTGAAAAGCACTGTTTATTTTATTTGTATCTTTGCTCTATTGTATTTATTTGTGCTGCTGCTTGTAATTATATTATTTGTTCTTATTTTCTTTATTTTTAGTATAGTTTATTTTCCCTAAACACAGCAAACATCAAAAAACATATCAAATATCGAAAGTGTGATTATTCGAACTGTGATTAAGTTGAACCGTTACACCCCAACTCTTTACATCTGGCTGTACACAAAGGTCAGGATGTTACCTGTTAGAGCACCCCCTAGACTTCCTCTCCGTAGCTGTTTGCCATCTTCACCGAGTTGTCGTTTAAATTTCAGCGCTAAACTGGAGCCTTGAGAAACCTCTGGGTTGCTGGACTTGCGGAAGGGCAATCCGGGGGGGGGGGGGGAGGGGGGTAGAGGATTTTATCCGCTAAAGAAGATAGATCAAGTAGGATTTCTGGGAACCATACAAGAAAATATCACATTATAATAGCAACGGCGTGTTCACAAAAATATTTAACACATGGCTGCATATCCATCACTGACAATTAGGGCTGCACGATAAATCGCATGCGATATTTAAGGCGCATCTTGTCAGAAAGCCGGTTCTGTAATCAGCGGTAAATCTCCATCACGTGCGTGCTTTCACATTGAGCAGCATTAATTACACAGAGCCGTTGTTCACTGACGAGCTGCGCAAAAAATCGCGCGAATATGAACGTGGTTTTGCGCAGCTTGTCAGTGAACAACCGCTGATTGACAGTACGGCTTTAACTGACAAGATGCGCGTTAAGTATCGCATGCGATTTATCGTGCAGCCCTACTGACAATGCATTACTACATTCATTATACTACATGCCTTTTTTGGCTGACGTCACTCTTTATTTTTCAACCCCATTAAAGATAAATACCCATAAATGTCATCTCATTTTGACAGAATTTTCAATCTCAGCATGAATCGTTATTAATTTTGCATTTGATACGGTTAATCCCCTGTGTTATCATTATCATAATTGTCATTTAAATTTTTTTAAATGCTATGTTATATAACTGTCAGGGTTCTGTCACTTCGGTCTAGTGTAATTCATGGTTTTGTGACAGAGCCCTGACACTCGCGTCATGTCATTGTTTTCATGTGAGCGTGCGGCTTCGAGTGTGCTCGAGCCGTGCGCTCTCGTCTGCGTGTACTGTTTCATGTTGGAGCGTGGTGTTCAGATCCCGGCACTCATGTCTTGAGTTTCGGTTTCGTGTCGGGGTCCGGACACTCGCGCTCCATGTTCTGTCTGTTGTGGGAGCGTGCGGTCTCGAGGTCGCTCGGCCGTGCGCTCTTCTGTCCACGTGTGTTGTGTTTTGTGAAGCACGCGGTTTGTGTTCAGCCGCGTGCTTTTCTTGTTGTCTTGTGTGAACACGCGGCTTATGAGTTTTCTCATTAGCTGCGTGTTCGTGTCTTTTGTTCTAGCACATGGCTTGTGATTTGTTTTGCTGGCCATGTGCTTGTGTTTTGTTTTGTGTGAGCACATGGCTTTTTGTCTTTGATTCGGTGTGCCATGTGCTCATGTCAATTGTCTTGACCCCTCCCATCTTGTTACCTGATTATTAGTTAATTTGCCCCACATGTGCTCCCTCGTTACCCTCCTCATTTGCTCTCCATTTATTCTCCTTGTGTTTGCAGTCCTGCCGCAGTGTCGTCATCGTCTATCCCTGGATGTGTCCAGATCTTGCCTTGCCTTGCCTTGCCTTGCCAGCCTGTTTTTCCCCCACGGGGTAGTTTCTGTTGTTTGTTTTGTTTTATTACCCATTAAAAAGCCCATTCTTCTGCAGTACTGAGTCCTCGCCTCATCCCTCTACCCGGAACCCTGACAGTACGAACTGACCAATAGAGGACTCAGCAGAACAATGGGCATCTTCCTGTTCCCATCTCCCTGCCCCTCCGCTCATCAGATAGCTGCTCAACACAGGAGGCTCCTTTCTCTTCGGCAAGGGGGAGCCAGTGTGAAGGGTTTTGCACACCAGTTCCTGTTTGCAGCGGAGGGACTCAACATCAGTGACGCAGAGCTCAAGGACATCTTTAACACCAGCCTTAATGAGCCCGTCCATGCCTGGGAGATGGGAATGCTGGGGATACTGTCCTTCTGGCAGTTTGTGGGGTACGTCTACCACCGTGGAGAGGAGGGTGGCCTTCCTCCTCTTGGCCCTCCTCCCACTCTCCTCACAAACTACCTAGTCCCCAGCCCTCCTATGACCCGCCAACGGAGGAGGAGGAACGGGTCCACCTCATCCGGTCCCATGACTGCAGAGGTGGCAGACGAAGTGGCAGTGCCCCGCTCTCGGAGACGGAGGAGGAATGGGTACGCCTCACCACCCCTAGAGGCAGCTGGAGAGGCTGCTGTGCCCCTAGAGGTGGCCGATGAGGCTGCAGCTCCCTGTGTAGCGGCCGAAGAAGCTGCAGCGCCCCCAGTGATGGTCGGAGAGGCTGCAGCGGTCCCTGTGATGGCCGAAGAGGTGGCTGCGCCCCAAGAGGTGGCTGACGAAGTGGCAGTGCCCCGCTCTTGGAGACGGAGGAGGAATGGGTATGCCTCACCACCCCTAGAGGCAGCTGGAGAGGCTGCTGTGCCCCTAGAGGTGGCCGATGAGGCTGCAGCTCCCCGTGTGGCGGCCGAGGAGGCTGCAGTGCCCCCGAGGGTGGCTGATGAGGCTGCAGCGGCCCCGGAAGCGGCCGAAGAAGCTGCAGCGCCCCAGTGATGGCCGGAGAGGCTGCAGTGGTCCCAGTGTCGGCTGAGGAGGCGCTGCGCCCCCAAGAGGTGGCCGATGAAGTGGCAGTGCCCCACTCTCGGAGACGGAGGAGAAGGGCTTCCTCCATCCCACATAGCCTGGAGGCCATCCAGGAGCCCACTGCTGCTGGCCTGGAGGCCGTCCCAGACCCACCCAGGCTCCTTGCCCTGATGCCGGCCCCGCCCGGGCTCCTTGCCCCACCCAGGCTCCTTGCCCTGCCGGCCCCGACCAAGCTCCTTGCCCCGCCCAGGCTCTTGCCCTGCTCGGCCCCGCCCAAGAGTTGCCCTATTGCCGGCTCCCTCCTTGATACGGGCTCCATCCTTCCTGCCTGCCAAGCTCCCTCCGTCTCCGCCCTGGTGGCCTACTGGGGTTCTTGTTAGGCCAGAGCCTCCCTGGTCTGTTCCCCCGGTCCAGCCCTGGCTCCCCGGGATTCCTGGTCTGCCTGAGCCTCCCAGGCTCAACCCTCCCGCCCCTCCCTGGTTCCTAGTTCTTGTTAGGCCGGAGCCTCCCTGGTCTGTTCCCCCGGTCCCGCCCTGGCTCCCCCAGATTCCTGGTCTGCCTGAGCCTCCCTGACTCACCCTCCCGCCCTCTGGTTCCTGTAATGACTTTCTGGTTTGTACTGCTGGCACGGACTTGGTTTTCCCCTCCCTCCCTCCCTCCCTCTTTGCCAGTGTTTGAGAGTTTTCCTGTCTTTTGTTGCCTGTTTTGTAGCGGTCTTGTGTTGTCATGTTTGTTCTGTCATGTTCCGGTCTTGTTTTTGTTGTGCCTCGTTAGGGAGGCCAGGTGGCGTCCCTTTTGAGGGGGGCTAGTGTCAGGGTTCTGTCACTTCGGTCTAGTGTAATTCATGGTTTTGTGACACAGCCCTGACACTCGCGTCATGTCATTGTTTTCATGTGAGCGTGCGGCTTCGAGTGTGCTCGAGCCGTGCGCTCTCGTCTGCGTGTACTGTTTCATGTTGGAGCGTGGTGTTCAGATCCCGGCACTCATGTCTTGAGTTTCGGTTTCGTGTCGGGGTCCGGACACTCGCGCTCCATGTTCTGTCTGTTGTGGGAGCGTGCGGTCTCGAGTTCGCCCGGCCGTGCGCTCTTCTGTCCACGTGTTGTGTTTTGTGAAGCACGCGGTTTGTGTTCAGCCGCGTGCTTTTCTTGTTGTCTTGTGTGAACACGCGGCTTATGAGTTTTCTCATTAGTTGCGTGTTCGTGGCTTCTGTTCTAACACATGGCTTGTGATTTGTTTTGCTGGCCATGTGCTTGTGTTTTGTTTTGTGTGAGCACATGGCTTTTGTCTTTGATTCGGTGTGCCATGTGCTCATGTCAATTGTCTTGACCCCTCCCATCTTGTTACCTGATTATTAGTTAATTTGCCCCACATGTGCTCCCTCGTTACCCTCCTCATTTGCTCCCCATTTATTCTCCTTGTGTTTGCAGTCGTTCGTCATCGTCTATCCCTGGATGTGTCCAGATCCTTGCCTTGCCAGCCTGTTTTTCCCCCACGGGGTAGTTTCTGTTGTTTGTTTTGTTTTATTACCCATTAAAAAGCCCATTCTTCTGCAGTACTGAGTCCTCGCCTCATCCCTCTACCCGGAACCCTGACAATAACAATTTCCTAGTTCAGTTCATTTGAGGTTACCCCTTCAACCCCTCAAGTACTTACTGAACAAAACAAGCCATTTTCTCGTACAGATTGAATCTTTCTAGACAAGCAAACTTGGACTTTTTCTACCTCAAATGATAAACACATTAATGGAAAAGTCATTGGAGAAATCCAAGACAACAAACTGTTTATTACCAAAGCAGATAGGGTAACACGATTAATCAAAATAAAACCAAAATTTGCAATTTGAAGATTGTGCTGTATGATATTGCATAGTCTGCAATTTAATTAAATAAATATGCACTGCACTTTGTTCATTTACACATGATTTGGTTCAGTTCACAGTAAATGCTGCTCAACACAAATTCATCTCTGCATCTACTCTGGGCTTCAGTTGCTTATAATGTGCATTTGGCAATACAATATGCACTAACAATCTTGTGGTCTTTTGGCCAAATTGTGCAGTTCTAAGAAGCAGAAACAAATAAGCTTCAAAATAAACCAAATGTGACCGAAATATCATTATAAACATATGGCTGCATGTGCTGCACATACCATGAGCAATCACATATAATTCTTGCTTTTTAATGTATTCTGATTTGTTTTACGGGGGAAAGGGTGTGGGCTGTGTCAACACAAAAAAAAAAAAAGTGTGCATGAAGACAAAACTAGATTGCTTCCATAATAATCAACAGAGTGATCCGCACTACTTGCAGTGCTCATTCATTTACCTGATAGATAGAGCAATTCAAGCAATTTTACTATTCCTTGTCCTTCTGAAATATATACATTTTAGAATTTAAATACAGTAAACATTTGGCCTTGAAGAAAAAATTTTTTTTTTTGCTATTGTTGCCATCACAAATACTACACCACACCATATGACATAAACGTCTTTTCTTTCCATTGTCCAAAAAAAAAAAAGAGTTGAAAGGCTTGCCGAGCCGAGCAGCACCTCGCTGTGCAACAATGGAAGAGTAGAGGAAGAGGTTCCTCCCCACGAATGTAAACAAATGGAGGCCCAGTGTGTTCTCTAACTGGAAGGGAACTCCCTCTGCTTTGAGGAAAGTGATTCATGATACTACACACTTTTCTGTGGAGTAGCTTAAAAGAGCTGCAATGATCCACAGATGAAAACCAAACCTATGTGAGAAAACCCAGATCTTAAAGTGAACACTGCCATACGACCTAATGGAAAAGACATGGTCACCTCCACCCACCCCCCCGGGGCCATAAAATTCAATAGCGTACACCTTTCCATCATGGCGCTGGGTAAATACAATATGTAACCACACTTGAAATAAATAAATACTGATTGACAAGTCTAACTTCATGAGACTATTCCGGCCAAAAATTGTCAGCCTGTATCAGAAGACACCTTCTTACTGGAGCAGATATAAATGATATGAAAAAAAATATTTGTTAAAAAATGCACTGGTTTGCAATAAATTGGCAGCTTATTTAAATACTGGCACAACAGCCCCTCTGAAATGATGTACAATACCAATGAAAACAGTTGGAAATCTGTGTAGACTTCATGCATTTTGTTTTATAAAAACATTGTTTAAACATTGAAGAAGTATATTTCCAACAGTAATAATGGGTAACACTTTATTTTGAAAGTCCACTTTAGACATTCTACTAACAGTAAGTAACTTTGCGACTACATGTCAGCTAGCAGTCATTAGATTATTAGTAGACTGTCTGCTTAACTTCTAACACTTTTTTTTTGGTCTACAACATACAACATACTGACTATAGAAACTTTGCAAGACATGTAGTTGCAAAGTTACGTATAGTTAGTAGAATGTCTAAAGTGGAATATCAAAATGAAGTGTAACCTAATTATGCTTCATATTCCAAAATTTCTTCTAACTGCATGACCTTGGTGTTGCTAGCACCATGCTCTAGAGTTTGAGCAACAGGAACAGACATCTGAATAAAAATAAACAAAGGGGCATCAAACAATGTATTTACCACTTAAGAACCTGCTTAAAACTTGAGCTAAACATATTTCAGGGAGTTTTGCACTCTTGAATGTATCACATATTGAGCAGTAAGATAATGTCACAATTTCTGGGCATCCCAACCCTCACAATGCAACATTCTGACCCAAATACATTTGCCAAAGTGCTCAGGAAGACAAGTCAAGGTAAGCTGGAACAGGAGGAAATGTGCCTTACAGCCAAGTTTACACAAAAAAAAGTAAGGCTTGCAACTAATATTTTTTATCATAACATTGTGTCATGTTTATAAAAAGCTAAACTACTCTGAATTTTGATGAAGAGCTATGAGGCATACTCATCAAAAGGCAAAAGCTATTTTTTATGATTCATTAAAATCAACCACCTGGAGCAATCTGGCTTTATGCCCAATGCTGACCGCAAAGCTCAGCATCTCTCCAGTTCATGGAACACCCTTCCAAAATATATAAACATCCAAAATGTTTAGGACATTAGGACAGGTTTTGTAAAAACAGCATTATTTGTGAAAATGCTGTCACTATTAAATAAAATAATAAAAATGCACTGTTTATCACACTAGTGTGCTTTAATGTTTAACTAGGATGTTTGTTACACTTGTGGTGTTCCATAAACAATTTTTGCTCATTAAACCTTTAGAAATTATTTGCAGAATATGCACACATGGTTATCTTTGAAAATCTTATAGCTTTTGAAAATCAAAATGATTGGTATGTAAAGAAATTCAGTTGTTTGAGCAGAAACAAATTTCATAGAGAGGGTTTAACCCTTTGATGCACAAGCTATGAAAACCCCTTCTAATGCACAAAATGGGCCTAAAATGACCCGTATTCATTTCCTATGTTATTTCATATTTCGTTGGGATTTTTTTTGTTTTTGTTTCATCTTTTCAAATCAGTTTATTTCAGCATTTAATATTCCCTAGTCTATAAATTCCTTGATCCATGAATATTCAAAACATCTTTTTTTACAATAATCACAAATTAATATTAAATTTTTTTCATAGGTCTTTGTTACTACAAGTTTATACACATGGGTCAAAAATGACCCATCTATGCGAGCAAGATAAAACAAAATAATAAAGACATTTTGTTAAAATAATTATTTTAGCAGTTATTTAGACCAGCACATTTAACACTTGAAAAATGTTTATTTGCCACTTTGTCTGTAGTGCAACTGTAGTGAATTGTAGTGAATGTGACCGAATAGATGAAAATAAAACTAAACAAAATAAAATCACACAGGTACAGCGCTACATCAAATTGCTATCTTAGTGCTTACATGCCTCACAAATGACAACTACAGGTTTGTGCTCTTGCACACAAGCCTGTTGCACTGGGAACACCAGCTGCTGACTTATCTGTCTTTAGCCCTATTCGCACAGGATTAGTATTACCTGGTGACCTCCAGTCATTTGTAATAATTGCGGAGGTTGTCTGTGATCTTAATCCCGTGCGAATCGGCCATGTCTGTAATTTGTAAAGTAAAAATTCCCCCGCAAATGACCTACCATATTTCGCCGAACACCGAGGTCCTGTGATAATATTAGTCCCATGCGAATCGGCATCTGTGATTCGGCCAGCATTTGGCGACCTGCAAAGTATATCATTTTTCAAGGTTTTTGTTTCCAGTGCGCCCTTTTATCCATCTTTCGTGAAGAATGGAGCTGCGTTGGAGTGTTTGATAGTATTTTGGGTGCTGTCATCATATCGCTACACCATACAATTTGCAGAAAGAGAAAGCTGAAAAGGTTGAGGTTAATGTGTTACAAATAAATCAAGCATAAATCTTGAGATATTATTTTAACCTGGTGAAATGTAAATGACACAGCACACAAAACTATATTAGTTTCTTTTTTTTTAAATCCATCTGGACCATAGAACGGGACTCTCAAAGCCTTGGCATCCGGGTATCCGGGAGACAAGTCAGTAAATTCGAGTAAAATCACAGGCTTCGCTTATCCCGTGCGAATGCACCACATGAAATTCAGATGAAGGGGGTTAATTTCAAAATCACACAAGGTCCCCAGATAATACTAATCCCGTGCGAATAGGGCTTTTGGCAGCTGGGCAGATCCTGCGCCTCTTCCTCCTTTGAAGGTGGGGCCTGCCCTCCAAGCACCTCTTCATATGTGGCATGACAAGCTCTTTGACCAGCTCCTTGATAAATAGCTGTCATGCATTGGTCACACCACCCATGTAATCAGGGTGTTGCGTAGTGAAGTTGGTGTAGGCCAGAGATGGTTAGCATAAATCCTGGAGAGCCACAACCCTGCAGAGTTTTGCTCCAACCTTGATAAAAACTCACCTGCCTCTAGCTTTCTAGTGACCCTTAGACCTTGATTAGCTTATTCAAGTGTATTTGATTAGGGTTGGAGCTGAACTCTGCAGGACTGTGGCTCCTCCATGACCAACATTGGCCACGCCCTGGTGTAGGCATTGAGGTAAGCCTGTCGCAATAATCAATCGCGCAATATATGTACATGACCTCAATTTTTGGTGACGCAATATATCGCCCATTATATTTACTTAAAAATTAAGGTCACCGTGTTTTTATATTTCCACTTGCGCCTGTGTTTTTGCAGCTTCTCATCCTAACGTGGTGTAGTCATGAGGTGCTAGTTCAAATTTAAAAAATGCTTCTACAAAAAAAAAGTCATCTGCAGATATGGCCTTGTTTAGGGATCTGTGCCTTTGTGCATACGGACATCTGACTGCCAAGTAGTGATTGTGTTTTTCAGCAATAGTGTTGCACCCTTAATTTACCGAGAAGAAGGTCAGGAAAAATTCTGTAGATGAAAAAAAGCTCTATTCAAGTTCTTTTTACATTACTCTTTTTTTTTACTTGTTCCTTTGCACTTTTTGTTAGAAAATGTTTGTTTACTATTTATTCAAGTTTTTTAAGGTATCTAATATTTTGATACTTAATTTCCATGATCTAAATATTCTTAAAAATTTAAAGTTTGTAGTCATTTGGAAGCCTTCTTGCATTATTATGCTGTTACATTATGATTATATATTCAGTGGCATAAAATGGTCTTTAAAATGACAATAATATCGTTTATCGCAATTATTTCTGGGGCAATATATCGCACAACAAAAAGTTGTTATCGTGGCCGGCCTAATTGAGGGTGGCAACATCCAGCACATTGCATCACAGCACCATGGGCCACCTCCATGTTCTCCGCTTACATGGGAAGAAGGAAGCTCGAGCTGTGGACAAAAAAAGCCTATCGTGATTTCTTTGATCAATTAAAAGATTCAATTAGAACGACGACAAAGGCCCATATTAGGATCCTGTATGTAAGATGGTATGTCTAGTCCGATGGCTCTGACAAAGGTTAGGTTTTGAAAAATTACAACAGCTTCCCCCAACCCAGAACCCGTCTAGGGAGGTTTAAAGTTGGAAGACTGAGGATGCGTGCACGGGCCCACACTTGTCAGACTATACCATATCGTGTGAGATTATCTCCGGTCTAGGAGCTGGGCCTGTCTAAGCATTGGGCCTAAAATTTGGAAGTTGTAATTTTTGTTGTAATTTTGAAAGTTAGGTTTATCACCGCTGGGTCTGTGACGGGTAGGTTTAGGCTGTGGTTTAGTTCAGCTTTAGATGATCTAAATTTGATCAAAATTACTCTTTGATCAATTGCGTGCAGTGTGAACGCTCTGATCAGTTAACATGGGCTCAGAAAATATACGCACCACAGACGGAGTGTGTGAACCTGGTGTTACGTTTGTATGCCCGCCCGGCCTGTTCTGTTCTGTTCTCGTGCTCCATTTAGGCGCGCTGCATTCTGATTAGTTCGGATAGCATACTGCGGGAGGTCGGGGGCGCGGAAAATCGTGCTATAAAGCAATTTAGAAATCGCGCACGCTCAAATTGCGATTTTATGACGATTTCGATTAATCGCACAGCCCTAGTAGAAGCCAACAATTTTTACTCAATCTCAGTGGTGGACAGTAACGGAGTAGCTTTACTTCGTTACTTTACTTAAGTACATTTTTTCAAGTATCTGTACTTTTACTGTATCGTTTTTGTTTTTTTAAAACCATTATTTTGAGTAACTTTGACTTTTACTTCACTACATTCCAAAGCATAAGATCTTACTTTTTACTTCACTACATTCATAAAACTTATCGTTACTCCTTATAATATATCACATGCTCTGACACGCAGCAGCGGTGTCTGATTCAAGAACGAACTGATTCTTTTCAATGAACCTTTTAAATCGGTTCGCAAATCGCACCAAACGATTCATTGACGAATTAGAATGAACCGATTGCAGCTGTTCTCGAGTCGACAACTCACTGATTCAAATGAACCGTTTAGTGCGAGTCTCCAGTGAACTGAATTCACAAGAAAGAACCGGGAGATCTTGTTAAAAGTTGCTGTTAAAAGTAAGTTACTAATGTCGAATTTTAGGATTAATTATTGCAACTGAAAATCATATTTACGTCAAAACTGTCAGTTGTTTGTGAACTAAATCTGCTGTAAAGGGTGATCTATTTAAGCCCACTGAAATGATTGAATGCAGACACATCAACATCTGTGTCTCTATTTGAGGTAAACATTTTAACATAGGTTAAACCGAAACATTAAAATAACACCAACTAAATAAAATAATTAATGCGCGTTCATATTCCCCGCTGCCGTAACATTAACAGTTTTATTAAAATGCTACGCATTTAGCCCTATGTGATGTCTGTTTTTATATTGTTTATCAACAGTATACATTTTTATATTGTTTGTATTAACTAGCGGAGTAGACAGATATGAATATTTATTCAACATAACCATACTGAAAATAAGTAAATATTGTTAGCTGATGCTAACTGTCTAGCTAACAAGCTTGCTGGTGCTAAGTTGAGGTAATTTTTAGATATAAAGTCCACATATTTTTATTCAACCACCTAGATAGATTACATCTATGGGAAAATAAAGGATGTGATGTTCAGAACATGGTAAGGTAACTACAGTAAATATCAAAGTGGGAAGTGATGCCCTCTGGGGGCATTTGGCCAGGGGTGTTTTTACACCACAGACAAGGTTTGAGAAGAAAAAAATCATTATGAAAATATAATTATATTTTTCTTAAAATGTTCTTCCTAACTTCAGGCCTTATTCTTATGTCATATATAACTGTGATGTTCTGCAAAACAACAAGCTTTAAAACACTTTTTTCTTGCTGGTGAAAATCAGATGGTCAGATCTGTTTTCTCTCAGGTACTTCGCAGTGTAAGCTTCACAGTGAACATTACTACATCACTCTCGTCAACGTAGTCCATATCAACAACAAAAATATATCTTGACTCCATATAGTGGTTATTTTGGGAAAATCCCAGGTATTTTGAGCAGTAGGATTATAAAAAATATGTGCTAATATAAAATTAAATTAAGTAGACTATATAAAATTGCTAAATAAATCTATTATCAGTACTTTTTTTTACTTGAGTACATAAAGAAAATCAAGTACTTTTGTACTTTCACTCGAGTAAAATTGAAAAAGGAGTACTTTTACTGGAGTAATATTTTATTATACGTATCTGTACTTTTCTCAAGTACTTGATTTGTGTACTTCGTCCACCACTGCTCAATCTACTGGACTGGGTCTGAGTTTCCACTTCAGAGGACTCATCAGACAAGTCTTCAATGCCATCAAATGAGTCTTCATCTAGGAGAGCTGGATTCACTCCCACAACTCCAGACTGACTCTGTGGCACATAGTCCAAGTCATCAGCATCAGATATTTCAGACTCTGAATCAGGACTAAGAATTGCCTGATCTTCCTCATCATGCAGCATCTCTACAAACATGTCAGCCGTTAATCTAGAATGTCTCAGCCATACCAACACTCTAGATAAAGGGAGCACAACAAGCAGTTGAACATGTATATAATGATTATACATTGTCGCTGTCAGACAGAAATCTTGTAAGTCCTAAACCATTACTTTTCAGAAACACTGACAGGCATAAAGGGTGTCCAATAGCAACGATTTATGACCAAAAAAAAATTATGAAATGGGGAGATACGAAGTTTCAGCCCGACAGCAATTATATATACTCATATATAATAATGTATTATTTTGACTTTTATTTTGTTGACCTAGCTAACATTAGCAAGCTAAAATAGAATGTCAACAACAAGCTAGCTAATAGTATTGTACATTTCTCTCTGTCGCACTAGTAAGAGATTTCAAGGTCCTTAGCCTAACATTCAAATATTATATCCAGTTATCTTTCACAGTATTTTCTGTGGTAATAAATTATAAAATAAGACTAAATGCATCAATTATACAAAAGTATCGAATTAATTAATCTAATTAATCGCAAATTAAATCACACATCAAATATGGCTGAGAAATTACTCCCAAAAGATCATTTAAAGTCATTGTTGTGTAAAGCATCAAACAGACATTACAAAAAGTAGCTTCAGAACGAAATATTTAGTTTGATTCAACATAAAATTCTCTTTTGGACCATGAGGGTGAGTAAATGATGACAAAACTGTCATTTTTGGGTGGGTGAACTATACTTTTAATAATTTATTTTATTATTTTTACCACTATGGGAATATGAAATAATTTCTTTAACGAAATGATACTCTAAATAATAAACTAAAACTGTCAGTAGGTGGTGGTAAGTGTATTAATGATTAAGTCATCAAGTCATTTATTCTAGGAGTCGACCGATTTTTTTGATTAGCGGTATCAGTCATTTTCAAAACCGATTCGCCGATAAAATAACCTAATTTTGAAACGCGCTATTTGGCTCTGATGCAGCCTGTCAGAACACACCACTCTGTGGCCTAAAGCAATCTCCACCCACCGCCCATCTGATTTGTTGGGAGTCACGAGTCAGACCAATCAAAGTGGAATTCACTATCCTCCGAAAAAAGGCTTGCTAACTGGCAGCTGCTTCAGTGATTCACGCACAGTTGTCTTCAAAGGTCCAGCAGAGCTTATGGAGTGGTTAGAACTTCCGTTGCTTAATTCCAAATAAATAGATTACGATTAGGCATTGGCAGGTATGAGATTTTGACGGTATGATAACCTTAAGCAAAAATATCACGGTTCCACGGTATTGTTGTTACAAACGTAAATGTGTTAATTTGAAAATGTATAGGTCAAAAAAAAAAAAAAAAAAAAAAAAAAAAAAAAAAACCCCTGAACAAATTATTTGAGCAACTACAGAATATTTGGAAACAGTATATGAACGTAAGTTCCAGAGGAAGCTCCTTCAGCCATCCTACACACACGTGACTGACTGCTCGCACGCACCAACAGGAGGGGGAGGGTGCGTGTTACTCTCTACACTGCACTCAACCTGAGGGATTCCTACACTTTCAGTCTTTGAGGAGACATAAAAAAACTGTGCATACCGCAGGAACGGTATAAAGGAACATTTTAGCGGTTTTGAAACCGTGAAGTTTTCAAATCGCGGTATACCTTGAAACCAGTAATCGGCCTATGCCTAATTGCGATACATAAAAAATGAAGAATATTAAACAAAACTGGAACAAAACAAATAGAATGATATCCACAAATAAATCTTAAAGTTTCATGAACATGAATTAAATTCACAAATAAATCAAATGAGATTTGCAAATAAAAAAAAAAAACATTCACAAATATATATTTACGTCACAACCACAACTTTGCCTGGCATTTATTTGTGAATCGCGTCCTGTGCATTTGTAGATAGCTGCACGCATTTGAAAATGCCAGAGAAACGGTGTGTGATGAAGTGCAGTAGGTTAGACTAGCGCGTGTGCGCATTTACAGTGCTTCCTTTCACTGTATGATTCGGTTTATTTCGATTGATCAGAAAATTCAAGATATGGGAGCAGAAAATGTATACATTTATATAATTTAATATAGTTTATATAAATATCATTTATATATCAATGTCGTTTCTTTTCTCCAAAAATCAAATGTGATATTAAAAGTATGTGATATTAATATACAGTGGTGTGAATAATTGTTGGCCCCCTTCCTGATTTCTTATTTTTTTGCATGTTTGTCACACTTAAAATATTCAGATCATCAAACAAATTTTAATATTAGTCAAAGCTAACACAAGTAAACACAACATGCAGTTTTTTAAATTAAGGTTTTTATTATTAATGGAAAACAAAATCCAAAACTGCATGGACCTGTGTGAAAAAGTGTTTGCCCCTAAACCTAATAACTGGTTGGGCCACCTTAGCAGCAACAACTGAAATCAAGCGTTTGCGATAACTTGCAATGAGTCTGTTACAGCGCTATGGAGGAATTTTGGTCCACTCATATATGCAGAATTGTTGTAATTCAGCCAAATTGGAGGGTTTTCGAGCATAAACCGCCTTTTCAAGGTCATGCCACAGCATCTCAATAGAATTCAGTTCAGGACTTTGACTAGGCCACTCCAAAACCCTCATTTGGTTTTTCTTGAGTCATTCAGAGGTGGACTTGCTGGTGTATTTTTGATCATTGTCCTGCTGCAGAACCCAAATTCGCTTCAGCTTGAGGTCACGAACAGAAGGCCGGACATTCTCCTTCAGGATTTTTTGGTAAACAGCAGAATTCATGGTTCCATTTATCACAGCAAGTCTTCCAGGTCCTGAAGCAGCATGATGTTCTTTTTCTGAAATGCAGTGTTACTTTTACACCAGACGTAATGGGATACACACCTTCCAAAAGTTCAACTTTTGTCTCGTCGTTCCACAGAGTATTTTCCCAAAAGTCTTGGGGATCATCAAGAAGTTTTCTGGCAAAACTGAGATGAGCCTTTTTGCTCAGCAGCAGTTTTCATCTTGGAACTCTGCCATGCAGACCATTTTTGGGACAAGTCACACGAGTTCACCACAGCCGGCCGCGTCACGTCAGGGAGGGCGGGACACCGGCTAGAAGGTGCACTGACCTTAACTGAGGAAAGTGAGGCCTGCAGTTCTTTTGATGTTGTTGTGGGGTCTTTTGTGACATCTTGGATGAGTCGTCGCTGTGCTCTAGGGGTAATCTTGGTCGGCCGGACGCTGCTGGGAAAGTTCTCCACTGTTCCATGTTTATGCCATTTGTGAATAATGGCTCTCACAGTGGTTCGCTGGAGTCCCAAAGCCTTAAAAATGGCTTTATAACCCTTTCCAGACTGATAGATCTCAATTACTTTCTTTCTCATTCGTTTCTGAATTTCTTTGGATCTCTGCATAATGTCTAGCTTTTGAGGATCTTTTGGACTACTTCACTTTGTCAGACAGGTCATATTTAAGAGATTTCTTGATTTCGAACAGGTGTGGCAGTAATCAGGCCAAGGTGTGGCTAGAGAAATTGAACTCAGGTGTGATAAACCACAGTTTTATGTGTGACAAGCATGCAAAAAAATAAGAAATCAGGAAGGGGGCAAACACTTTTTCACACCACTGTACAGTTCAATAAACAAAAAGTATTAAGCGACTTTAAATTTAGACACCATATTGTTTTTGCTCTATTTCGCCAACAAAAATCATCCCAAACAAAGCCACAGCACTGTTTTGCATCTCTGAAAAACATGACAGTGTTTCGAATGAATCAACCATTTAAATGATTCAATTCAATCGCAATGACTCACTTGTTAACAGTGACTCGCTGACACCTACTGGCAGTTTTAATTTCACATTTAAAGTATCTTTTCATTTTTAAAATAATTTCAAATGTCAGTATTCAAAGTTTTTTGTTTAAAATATCAAAACATTATCTATGTATTTGTAACTGCAGGTTAAAGCATCCCATGTCCTTTATGGGATGCTTTACAAGTTTATTGGTAGATTAATTTCTATTACTGCTGTGAACTGACCACCACAGAATATCAAAAACTTCAAATCATTAGATCCACAGAGCAGCTCATATACATAGACTTGACTGAAAAACTGGGAAATGTTGTTGGCTGTTGTGTGACGGCAATTTATCCTATTACACAAACAAATGTTTATTATGAGGTTGAGTTCAGTTATTTATTAGTCAGTTACTTACTGATGCTTTTATTTCCATATTGAATAACATGACGCTTCCATATCGCGTTTGAATCCAGTATAGCGTTGTTCCCATAGCCGTGATTTAAAGCTCTGTTTCTCTGGCATTTTCAAAGGCACGTAAAATATAATACTGTGGCTTGGCATGATACACAGTCTAATGGTCTAACGAAATCCAATTTTAAACATCTTTTACTGTACCCATTTTATGGCCCCATTTGAGCCAATGCAGATGAATGAAGCTTTCTCAGGACGAGACCGCCCTGATTGTAAAGCAAAACGTGATTGGCTATAGCGAGATCGTGCTACGATTGGTCAGCGAATGTGGCCGTTATCTGATTGGCTTGAGTAGACGGTGGGTGTAGTCCACTTATTTGTGGATTGTCAGCACGTCTTGACGCAAGAAATGTTTCACAATTCGCAAATGCACAGGACGCGATTCACAAATGCGTGCAGCTATCTACAAATGCACAGGACGCGATTCACAAATAAATGCCAGGCAAAGTTGTGGTTGTGACAAATATATATTTGTGAATATTTTTTTTATTTGCAAATCTCATTTTATTTATTTGTGAATTTAACTCATGGTTGTGAAAATTTAAGATTTGTTTATGGATCTCATTCTATTTATTTGTGGATCATAATCTATTTATTTGGAATTAAGTAACAATTCTATCTCCATAAGCAGCAGACGTTGCTTAATTTTCAATAAATCACAATCCACTAACATTACACTGAAGTTGCAAAACACCACAATATTATCTATGATTTCCGCGATGCACAAAATGTGGATGGAATCGCAGAATCCAGTCATAAAAAACGGAATTTACTGTATAACGCGGAATGTCATGGAATTTGTCAAAGTTCGGATGAATTAATCAAAAGTAGGTCAGAACACTTAAATAGAGTCACAATATGGACTAGAATCTGTAAATATTAAGCCGCAAAATACTATTTAAATATGAATCCAGCATGTTCTGCGTGTCTCTGTGTATGTAAATGGCACAGACGCGCAGTTTTGTTTACTACACACATACTGAATTGCATGTGATGCTCACGGTGATTTCAGCATCTGCCGACTCTCTAAATGAGGACATAAATACATGAACAACATCTCCAGAACTGCTCTGACTCCCTTTCAGAGTCACTTCATGAGAATTTGACAGTTTCATTTGAGTAAAACTAATCGAAGTATTTCCCACAGACTTTCACTCTATTTGTGGCGGCATATATATGCCAAATTCATTCTCAGCCAGCAGCAGGCGCTGTGGGTGTTAGAGATCAAGGTTTCCTCGGTAAACGCCCCTCGCACAAACGCTTCTTTATCAGACATTTACATGCAAGATGAAATGAAAATGACATCAAAATCTTCTGAAGCCAGTCGGGTTCCTTCAGAAATACAGTGATATAAAAACAACCGCAGGTTTCAATTTTGAAACGTGTTTATTTAACGAAATTCTACAATATAGCTAAGACGACAATTAAATTATTTACATTTATTATATATATATATTTTTTTAAGTTAATCCATTGATGTGCATTAGATGATAAATTGAATAGTCACCTCTACTATTGTAGATTATATTTTAGCCATCAGAAAATAATTAATGAGGAATTATGAGAGGTTATTCTATTACACATACATTTCTAACATGTAAATTATTGAAGCCAAATACTTGCATTTGCCCAAGATGTTTAGCTGTAGTACAGTATTCATATGCTTAATCATGAAGCATACAGTGGCCCCACTTTTAACTATCTCTTTATATTACTGTTATTGTAGATGGATGCACAGAGGAAGACAAGAGTAAGAAGTGCAGTGTGGGAGTACTACACTCAACCAACACCAGGGAAGGCAGTTTTTGTCAGAGCCCTTGTTATTCTTAATTTTGACATTCATTTTCATTTTTACACCAGACATATATATTGGTTCAAAATATCAGTTATCGGTCTACTTGATCTGTAATAATCGGTCTCGGCATCGGCCCTGAAAAACACATATCGGTCGACCCCTAATTTATTCATTCATTTGATTCGTTCAAATGGCTGATTCATTCAGGAGTGAGTAACATGGTCTCTGAAGGGACATGAATCATGGGCTTGTTCGACTTGAAGCGGATCATCACCATCAAATCGATCGGTGTATGACATCAAAGCAGGGCCGCTGCTGGTCAAATGGGTGCCCTAAGCAGAATTATATTGTTGTGCCCCCTCCAGTGCTTGACGGTACCGCTTCATCCTCTTTTGTAACACATTTCAGCATTGACCCTGCATTAATATTGTCCTGTGGCTGCCGTCGCATCATCCAGGTGGATGCTGCACACTGGTGGTGTTTGAGGAGAGACCCCCCACATGATTGTAAAGCGCTTTGGGTGTACAGCAATACACAATAAATGATGCAATTTAAAAAAAAATTCTCTTTGAAGTGTTACAAGCTCTTGGTGCATAAAGAAGATCTGTAAAGTTGCAAAGACTAAAGTGTCAAATCCAAAGAGATATTCTTTATAAAAGTTAAGAGTCAACCACGCCTACCTAAAACGTTTCTTTCTAACACGCCCCCACATGTCTACGTTACTATGTGGGAAGACTTGCATAACGCTGCCCAAATGTTCACGCAAAGAAAGAAGGCGTAACTTTCGTAAATCAGTGGTCAAGTTGTAATTACAACACTGTTCCGGAACAGTTCAACCCAAATATTCAGATGTGTGCAGCGCATTTTATGGAGGACGAGGACCGTTTCCTGGGAGAGTAGCCTACAATGCCGGTGTTGGTTTCTATAAAGTGGGGCAATTCCAACTTTGCAAGGACAGTCTGGCACTTCTGACTCACAGCCTGCAAGTATGTTTTCATATTTAAAGAATTTGCCACTGAAGATTTAAACAAGAGTTTTGAGCAGTGTAGAGTAGCGTTTGTTGTTTGTCATTTCTCCGATCACAAATGCAGACATGGTTTTATGTTTACGCAGCGCGATACGCAACGCAACGTGTAAAAAGACAGTATAAGTGAAAGTGAAAAAAAGAAAGTGACGTGACATGTGGCCAAGTATGGTGACCCATACTCGGAATTAATACTCTGTATTTACCCATCCAAAGTGCACACACAAACACAGCAGTGAACACACACAAACCGTCAACACACACCCGGAGCAGTGGGCAGCATTTATGCTGCGGCGCCCGGGGAGCAAAGTTGGGGGTTCGGTGCCTTGCTCAAAGGCACCTCAGTCATGGTATGAAGGTGGGAGAGAGCGTTGTACATTCACTCCCCCCACCTATAATTCCTGCCGGTACGAGACTCGAACCAACAACCTTTGGGTTATGAGTACGACTCTCGAACCATTAGGCCACGACTTCCCCAAAAATGTAATATATAGTCAGTAATTAGTCCCCACTGGATGCAACAAATGTCTCGTTTGTAATGGGTTTTATTGGTTTTGTATCATCAAGCCGGGACACGGCATCACAGTACGGTAAAGGGCGTAACATTTCCGCTTGAGGTATTCGGCCAATCACAAAACACTGAATAGCTGGCCAATCAGCGTACACCTCGCTTTTCAGACCGATGAGCTTTGTAAAAAAACGCGTTTCAGAAAGGCGGGGCATAGAGGGAGAAACAATAATGTACAGTATGTGGAAAATTAAGTGTTTTTGAACCTTTAAAGGTGCAGTAGGAGATCTTGGAAAATGATAACTTTAGCCTGATACCACTGAAAGCGAACGTCCCACCCTCCATGCAATCGCCGTCCAAAGCCACGCCCCCGAACGCATTTACGCTCACAGACCAGAATACCAAAAACAACATTACTACAATAGGCTACATCAGCGGTTCTCAATTCCAGCCCATATTCCAAAGTTAAGTAAACTTTAACGGATTTCCCCTGCTTAGGGAGGAGGGAGCAATGAACACTGTGTAGGAATCATATCGATCGGAACACAGTTTCATGCACGTAGCTCACTTCTAATGAGCTGGTTATCTGAATCGCGAGGACTGGAATTGGGAAAGGAGGTGAGAAATGTGAGAAAACTTTAAAAGTACTACAATACGAGGAAGGAAGATCGGGTTGTTGATGATGTTTGTCTGCCATTCTCGCTCTGTCTGCCCAGCGTGCGTGAACGCGCTGAGGAGCGTATCCTGTGTGCGCAGAGGTATGCAGATACAGTGGGGCAAATAAGTATTTGATACACTGCCGATTTTTCAAGTTTTCCCACTTACAAAGAATGGAGAGATCTGTAATTTTCATCGTAGGTACACCTCAACTGTGAGAGACCGAATCAAAAAAAAAATCCAGAAAATAAAATTGTATGATTTTTTAATAATTAATTACCATTTTATTGCATGAAATAAGTATTTGATCCAATAGACAATAGAACTAATATTTGGTACAGAACACCTGTGTTACAATTACAGAGCGTCAGACGTTTCCTGTTAGTTCTTGAACAGGTTTGCACACAACTGCAGCAGGGATTTGGCCCACTCACCATACAGGTGTCTCCAGAGATCTTTCAGGTTTGGGGCTGTCGCTGGGCAATATGGAGTTTCAGCTCCCTCCATAGATTTTCTTTTGGGTTCAGGTCTGGAGACTGGCTAGACCACTCCATGACCTTAATGTGCTTCTTATTGAGCCACTCATTTGTTGCCTTGGCGGTATGTTTCGGATCATTGTCATGCTGGAAGACCCAGCCACGACCCATCTTCAATGCTCCTACTGAGGGAAGGAGGTTGTTGCCCAAAATATCGCGATACATGGCCCCATCCATCCTCCCATCAATACGGAGCAGTCGTCCTGTCCCCTTTGCAGAAAAGCACCCCCAAAGCATGATGTTTCCACCCCCATGCTTCACGGTTGGGATGGTGTTCTTGGGATTATACTCATTCTTCTTCTTCCTCCAAACACGTCGAGTGGAGTTTATACCAAAAACTTCTATTTTGGTCTCCTCTGACCACATGACCTTCTCCCATGCCTCCTCTGGATCATCCAGATGGTCTTTGGCAAACTTCAGATGGGCCCGGACATGTACTGGCTTAAGCAGGGGGACACTGGCACTGCAGGATTTAATCATGACGGTTTAGTGTGTTACTAATGGTAACCGTTGAGACTGTGGTCCCAGCTCTCTTCAGGTCATTGACCAGGTCCTCCCGTGTAGTTCTAGGCTGATCCCTCACCTTTCTCAGGATCACTGATACTCCACGAGGCGAGATCTTGCATGGAGCCCCAGTCCGAGGGAGACTGACAGTCATCTTGAATTTCTTCCATTTTCTAATAATTGCGCCAACAATTGTTGCCTTCTCACCAAGCTGTTTGCCTATTTTCCTGTAGCCCATCCCAGCCTTGTGCAGGTCTACAATTTTGTCCCTGGTGTCCTTAGACAGCTCTTTGGTCTTGCCCATAGTGGAGAGATTGGAGTCTGATTGATTGAGTGTGTGGACCAGTGTAATTTATACAGGTAACAAGTTCAAACAGGTGCAATTAATACAGGTAATGAGTGGAGGATAGGAGGGCTTCTTAAAGACAAACTAACAGGTCTGTGAGAGCTAGAATTCTTGCTGGTTGGTAGGTGATCAAATACTTATTTCATGCAATAAAATGGAAATTAATTATTTAAAAATCATACAATGTTATTTTCTGGATTTTTTTTGTTGATTCTGTCTCTCACAGTTGAGGTGTACCTACGATGAAAATTACAGATCTCTCCATTCTTTGTAAGTGGGAAAACTTGAAAAATCAGCAGTGTATCAAATACTTATTTGCCCCACTGTACATACGTTGACAGGCAGGTAGGAAAGTCAATTAAAATGCTCGGACCGAGCATTTTGATTGGACGAACATTTCTTGGTCCTACGCCGTCCACAGAATATATAAATACAGATAAATACATTTAGACCACTTAACTTAATGATTGCTATGGGGATGTGAAGAGAATTTCAACCAGCATAACAAAAAATGTTCTGAGAAGACAAGCACCCTATTGAACCTTAAACAGCATAAACGCATTGCATTACACCAAATACACAACATAATGTTCTTTTTAGCAAGGTCATGGACCCTTTAAATAAACAGTTATTGTTAGTTTAAAAAAAACAAACAAGTAAATTAAGAGCAGTCAGTGTAATAAAACAGTTTTAACCAAAAAAAAAGAAAGAATTACCTCCTATGGCTATGATTTTATTAATAGTTATCTGATTGATTTTATAGTCTCAAGTATTCAGAAATCACACAAAAGAAAATTAAGCAGTTTTACTACAATAAAACCATGGTTAATTTTAAAACCATGATAAGGCTGTAGCATTTTATCACAAAAAGGTGGCCAAAAATGAAAGATTAAGTGGATATTTGAATTAAATGTTTGGTCAATATTAAACGAAGGATTTGATCATCTTGCAAGTGTAACAACAGCAATTACCAGGCCTTTGGTGACCTTTGCAGGCATTTGTAATAATATGTAATGTACATAAATTGTTTATTTTGTATTACATTATGTATTTTAACAGTGTCATTCAATGAAACCATATGATTATTATTAATTAACCAATCATTATTGCCTCATTGTTTTTAGTGAATTTTAAGTCGTTTTAAAGGCTGTTGTTCGCTTGGGTCTATTTTTATTACCAAAAAAACAAATATAGCGGGCCCCCCCCCCCCCCCCCGATTCGGCGGTAATTGTTTTATCATAGGGAAGTCTGTAAAAATACATTTACATATCACCTCAGTGATAAAACTCATGGATTCAGATGGCGATTTATTCACAGTGGAGGAGCGAGTTCTGTGATCCTATATGAACCCGGGAACGCGCTGGCCAGTCACATGATGGGGTGCCCCCATCCCCCCCGGCAAATCACACCCTGTATATTTATATATATTATCTGAATACGTCTTTGTAAATTATAATTTGAAGTAGCAAAACCATTGTTAATTTGTGGTTACCATGGCTACAAGAACCATGATTTTTGGTTTTATTTGTAGTAAAACCACGGTTAATTTTCATAAGGGAACATGGAAACTCGTTGGTGGCGGTGAAATTATTACCGACATTTACTTATTGTTTTATAAATTTATGAAATTATTACCGTTAATAAGTGAAGTGAAGTGAAGAAGTGACATGTGGCCAAGTACGGTGCCTTGCTCAAGGGCACCTCAGTCGTGGTATTGAAGGTGGGAGAGAGCACTGTACATTCACTCCCCCCCACCTACAATCCCTGCCGGTACAAGACTCGAACCTGCAACCTTTGGGTTACGAGTCCGACTCTCTAACCATTAGGCCACGACTTCCCCAGCAATAATTACACATTCACCGGATTATAAAAGTACCTGAAACTGATGCACTGGCTTCATCTTGGGCTTTTTTATTTTTCTTTTCTCTGCGCCCGACTGCTGATGCTTTTTCCCAGGCATAGTTGTCCATCAGCCGCAAATCATGGGCAGGCGCGGATGACGCGGGAATTTTTTATAATTATACATATGTTCATGTTTATTTTTTTTTATGTATATGCATATGTTAATAATAATACAGAACAAAAGTTTTTTTTTTTTGCGCAACTGGGATGGTGCCCCCCTGGGAGTTGGTGCCCTATGCAAACTGCATACCCTGCAAATAGGGAGATTAGAGAGCAGATGACGCTGCATGCTTTTGAATCGCTCTCGCGGGACTTTGATGTCATACACCGATCGATCTGTGCAGCGCCGCTTCAAATCCAACGCGCCTAATGATTCACCCAATTCGTTCAAAACGTGGATTATGAAATGAAATGCAGCTGCGTGTTGCTCGGAGACGAACAGTTCTGCTTTGTCTTTATATTTCATTGGCAAAATTGAGCAAAACAAACATTGCGTCTAAAATAACACAATATTAACTTCTTATTTATTGAACTGTTGAGATCAGTATCACATTTGCACTCATGTAATATTGCACTTAATGCGGGTGCGATATTGCTTAACTAGGCTATATTATGTAAATATGAGACAAACTCAAACAGGGGCATTTTACCCCATATCTTGAATTTTAGGGACATTTTAACTACGTTCTTTAGGCTCCATCACGGAGTAAGTTGTTGCCCTGCATCATATTTGTAATCAATCATCTGTATGAAATGTCAGATGACCCACGTAGGTCTGGAGCGGGGCAAGTGCGTTAAATTTTAACGCGTTATTTTTCACCGTAATTAATTAATCTAATTAACGCGTTAAACTACCAGCCCTAATAAATAACTAAGCATATTCTATATGAGATAAATGAAATCCCATTGATTAAAAACCTGCTATGCTTCATTCAACTTGTCATCTTCAGAGCGCACAGCTCAAAACAGAAATGCAGAACATACTGTCATATAATAAGTTATATGAGGCACTTTGTAAAAAAATGGATGTTGACGTTTAATGTTAACTATCTTTGAATAAAAATAAATAAAAAAACATTAATTACCCCGTTTGTATCTGCGAGGCGTCCTTTACATTTTCCCTGTGTGTTAACGTCAGTAATTATGACTAATGTCGAATGGCTGACTACTTGACTCTTGGTAATGTATTTTGCCCCGCCCCCAAACATATGATTCGACTATCAGTCGAATATCGGCAAGATTCGAAAATTCTGATTCGACTATGTAAATCCTTAGTCGGGGACACCCCTAGAAAAATAATAAACCACGGAGCTTTAGCCCATGATGGCATCAAGTTGTTAGCAATAAATACCATCATGTACAGTACTTCCACCAGCCTTTTCACATATTAGACCACAAAATTGTGTGCTCCTCAGCCAAAATGGGCTAAGATGCGATATAATCATGCACAGGAAGCAAAAGGTTTGTGTTCAAAACAATACAATGTTTTCCCTAAAGCAAAAAAGTTTGACTGCTTTAATACTAACTACCAAAGAAGGATAGAATATCTTAATTATTAGACTATTTACTGTACACTTCTGCAAAATATGAAATAAAAATGAAATGTATTTTATAATTCGATTCAATTCAACTAAGGGCCATAAGGTTGAATATTGTCAGGGTGAAACAACAGTCCTGGTATTACGAAACCATTTTTTCAAAACCAAATTTCATGTCACACATACATACATACAGCCCTACACATAAAGACCCTATTTGACAATAATCAGGCTTGGCTGAGGATAGAATTCTGACTGGTTGATATAAACTCACATAGTCTATACAAATTGAAAGTACATAATAGGTCTACTGTCTCACTGAATTATGAATCATATTTTGTTCCCTTTATCTATAAAATATAGATCTATAAAAATCAACAAGAAATAGTCATGTAATATAAACAAAAGTAAGTCTACTGCATGACTTCATAACTTAAAGCAAGCCTACACCAACAGCAAACAAAAACTGTGCCTGCAGAACAGGAGCTCATATTGTATTACTCACTACTGGCTGTTTTCATGAGGCAGTGATTTTTTTAACCCAGGCCTGCTGAACACAGAATAAGAAAACATCTCTTTATGACTTACCATAAAGACAACCCGATCTTGCGGCAATTTGTACATATTTTACAAGGTGGCTAATTCGAAGGAATCTATACGAAGGACCACCCCTAACCCCTCTCCTAAACCTACCCCTCACTGGGGTCTAGACAAACCATACAAAATTGAGTGAGGTCGTACGATTTATCCACCCCGTAAAATATGAACGAATTGGTCGTGAGATAACGTTGATAAACATGACCTCATAATTGGTCACACACCAACGTTTCTTTACATATCTCAACTGGCCATTTATAATAAAAACAATGCTGTAAAATACCCATCATGCATTTTAGCCATGCAGACGGTTAAGCTATGACTCATAGTTACACTATAATACATTTCTGTGGGACAGAGGTCAAGCATGAATTACAATTTTATTGAACATTTTATTATATGCCTCTGATCCCTGATTGTAGATCAGATCGCAGCCAATACAAAGTTCATTTTGGGACTTTGTGAAGTCTAAAGCTTTAATACATCTCTCTCTGACCCCTCCTTTTTTATAAACTTTAGAACAAGATTACCTGGGATTTACTCCTTTGTTTAACAGGATTTCATACAAACAGATATGAAAGGTTATATAATTACAGCACAACTCAAGCAGATTAATCAATCCTGAACTTTCTAAGAGAATTAAAGGTGTGCATCAGTAAAACATCTACATAAACCATCTTTCCTTGCAGTCTGGCTGACTATGAAGGACAGATATGTGGAGTTCAGTTATCTGTATAGGGAAACTTTGATTTGGGTGACCCACAAAGTGCCTTGAGTTGCAGGCGAAACACATCCATAGTGTCTCATAAAATCTAATGCAGTCCAAAACAGAAGCTTTAATGCTATGGGCAGTTAATGGCAAAAAGTATTATAACCGCTTGCTAAACAAAATGTGAAGTTAACGCATATTAAACTACTTTTAGTCTGGTAAAACTAAAACAAGCTGAACCGTTTCATTTCCATACAACTAGCTTCATCAAGTTGAATAAAAAAAAAAGAATTATACACAAAATAACATCAATTAAAAATGAGTGTCTTTCATAAAACTGCATTTGCAGCGGTTTCTTTCAGGTTGGATGAGAAAAAACGCATAGCTGCATGGCCTGTGCTGTGAGAATAGTTGAAAAGAATTCTTGAAATAGACAACTCATAGCACACAGGGAAAATAATGATATAACAGAAGCTATGTTGTTTTGTTGCAGGTGTTTCTCATTTCGGAGCAGTTGAGAATAGCATCAGGAACGCATACACAGGAGAACCAGACAGTGGAAGCAGTCACTTCTCTGTCCGAGTCCATCAGTGTGGAAAATAACTGCACCGCAAATGATAAAGAAACAAAAATGGCAGAATTAACTTAGCATTGTGCTGAGAAAACAGGAGCATCCAACTGCCAACACACAAGTGCCTATAGCAGACAAAAGAATACTGATATCCTGAATACATGAAACATATGTGACATATCTGATGGTAATACCATCAGTACTGATTAGTATATTTACAAGTTTGGGATCAGTAAGAGCTTTTTCTAAAAGAAATGAATACTTTTATTCAGAAAGGACAAATTATTGATCAAACTTGATCAGAAGTGATAGTTAACACATAAATAACTTAAGATATCTTTGTCTTTTAGACATGTAGCATAGTAATATTAAATGTATTCTAGGTATATTGGCATACCATATAAATATCATGGTATATACTGTAATCGCATAGTACCATGGTATTATGATGCGATGTCATCAGTGAAAAATGGCAGTACCACATTATTGTTTTGTAAGTGTATCACGTCATGATTTCACCACCTAAAAAAAAATTCTAAGAACAAACAGGGAAAAGACAGAAAGTGAGAGAATGACATCATGCTGTAAAAAAACAGCTTCTAAAAAGCTCCTGGAAAGACAATTTCCCATCACTGCAGTTTCTGAACCCAGAGAAGAGGAGGTAGTTGTCATGTGAAGAGTTCTAGAGAATGACGTCCATTTCTCGGTTATCAGAAGGGCTTGTTGTTCCACGCATAACTGCAATCAGTATTCAGATGGAAATGCATTCCTAACTGAAGGACCTGTGCATACGCCATGCTGTGTGACCAGATTAGTAACAATATGACACATCTCCAAGTGCCCGCCATTAATTCAATCAGTAATGCTGGACAGGGATGTTGCCGTGTTGCCTGGAAACTATTGAGTATCATATTAGACGAGATACTAGATACCCTGGTCGACCATTTGTTTTTCCTCATTCGGTTTCTCTCCCTCAGGCAGGGTCAAAGTGAAACTGCACTCCGTTACATAATCATATAAGACCACTTTTTATATCAGAGGTACATTTCACAGTTAGTTAAGCCATTTAAAAACACTCAGCAACAGAAGGAATAATTAATGTCAATTTCACCACTAATAGAAAACATGAATGCCTGCAGCCTGGCAAAGCATCAGTTCTCTTATACAGTAATGTACAACTCATTTTTAAGAATCATAAAACACAATTACCGATAGCAGCTGGAAAGACACATACCTTGTTGAACTGAAAAGGCTCGGTCCACAACAACGTAAACACATTGTTAGACTGCATCTCAATTTGTGCATTTATTCTATACACTTTGCTGGCATTAGAGTAAGTGACTGAACAGTGCACTATTATTAGCACATATTACCACATCATAAAAACTCTGATAGCACAGATTGTTGTAAATGTAAAGTAGGTACAAACAAATACACAGACAGACAAATAAATAAAGTGTTCTTTGAATATTTATGGGGAAAGTATATCTTCAAGACACATTTCAGCACAATATTTTCAATTGCAGATGCACCAATTCTAGTCGTGCATACTACATAACTGTTACTCAGAGTGTTGTGCCAACAAACATAATTGGATAGAGGAGGTGAACATTTACTGAATAACCAGTGAACTGCTGCAGATTGCTCCACTGGGTAATACAAGAATTTAGGGGAGAGTTACTTCCATAATTGTGCTTGAAACAGAGCAGGAGCTCATTGGAAGCTTGACCCCTGCTCATAATTTTAGTTGACAACAGGAAGGGGGGGGGGGGTGGGGGTAAAGAGTAAAAGACTTACTCCAGGGAATGAGTGACAGTTAAAACATTTGGATAGTCCCTTATGTTTCTCCCTTTTTTATTAGTGGTTTATCTCTACATTTTCCACTTACAGTCCCTTGATCTTTCATGGTCAGTCAGCAAACAAATTCAGTCCTTGAGTACCAAATATGACTTGTTGGGTCAAGGTTTTAAGCTACCCTGATGTTAACTTTTTATTTTGTACATCTGTGGGCATTTTGTTTTTTGATTTCAACAGAAATTACAGTTTCTGCACTCATTATAACACACACGGGCAAAATTAAAACAGGATATGTAATGCGAGTAATTTCATATAGTGGTAACGCATATGGAGGCAAATATGGGCTTCAATTGGTTTGTTGTTGAGCTATCAAAGAGAATGGCCTCTGCCTAAATACACAACAGATCTAGGTCATTTACCCTTCCTACCAACTTACAAACAGCAGTGTTTGTTTACATGTTGATGTCATAGGACCTTCAGGTCATCTTTGTGTATCAGATTACTTCACTTTTGCATTACAAGGCCATGAAAACAGATCTTGAACTCCAAACTCTCCCAACCGGTGCTGCTAAATGTCATTAGAAACACATTTTCCATTACTACAAGTTGTCTGAGCATCTGTCACTGTCAGAAATGAATCAACATGAAAACCTATATCATATGCAAAAGGTCAACCTCACACGATAGAAGCTGCATTGTGGCTCATGTGCCCAAAATAGCCAAGGCTAATATTTTAAACACTAGTCAAGTAAACCATGTAACCACCATCCACAACAGCACTGAAACATGAAAAATGGGGAACTGGCAAGGTCTTATTTGGTTATGCTTTACTTAAAGCTGTACCACACAATGGTCTTTTTATCCTTAATGGGGTCATGAAATAAAGAATCAAACTGTTCTTGATATTTATACATGTAAGAGTTACTCTACAATTAGGGATGTAACGATGCACCCCGAACCGATTGAAAAATCGATAAAAACGAGTCAAGTCGGTTAAGATGTTAAACGAATTGCAACACAATTGGTGGTGGGGGTTCATATGAATGTACCTCTGAAGTATACTTATATAATGCATATTAAAATGTATTGTTTATAAGCACAGTGCTGCTTTGTTTACAGCATTAACCAAGTAAATGCCATATTGCACTCACTCGTACATTTTTGTATGATTTCCCTGAGGGGTAGGTTTACGGGGTCGGTTAGGTGTGGTCCTACGTACGAATTCCTACGAATTTGCCACCATGTAAAATATTTAAGATTTTTCACAAATCGTACAAATTTGTACGAATTAGCCACCTCATAAAATATGTACGAATTCTGTGAGATCAGTTTGGACTCAACTCGTATCTGGCCATTAATCAAAAGAGCGAAACTGCTGCTACAGTAGATGAAGAAAGATTTTTTTTGCAAGTTTTATAAACTAACCTCGAGAAACGTAATATAAAAATCGGAAACTGCACTTTTTTATTTTAATCATCATGACCTGTGATCTTTCTAAATAGTAAGGCTCAGTACGTTTTGTCGACAATTGATTTACTGTCGTTTATGCATAAATGACTCAAGCTAGTGACTAAATCAACATCACACTGTTCCTGTTAGTAGCGTGAAAATCATCTGTTACCTATTGATTATATCGTACACAGAAAGCGATCAAAGATTGTTCTCTTTATAATCACTGGTGCAGTAGATTCAATATAAGATTCAATATAATATTGCGTTACTGACGAAATCATGTTGCAATAATATCATTGCATTGTGTCTTCAGTAGACACCACTGTGTTCGACTACAGTGCAGTGCTGCAACACTTTTTGCAACGGGAGTAGATCTAAATATAATGCTATAATCAACACTTTTCATGATCGGTTAGTCTTGGCAGCTATTATAGTAAAAATGCAAATAGTAAAAGTAAAAGTTTCCGAGAGAGTTCACATGTACTGCTCATTTCATGAGATGTTAGTCAATTTTAGCAGTGAGTGTTGACCCCATTAAAGAATAAAAAATTATATTTGACATACGTAAGATTATCAGTGAATACTGACTTTAATTTTGGTCCGTTCCTCACAAAGCTATGTCTTTAGAAAACAGTAAAAATACAGAATATAAATGTAATCATAATGCTAAGGGTGTCCTGTCCTGTAGGGTCACTACCCTTTATCACCAATCCTAATTACTAGAATTCAATAATTAATTCCACACCTGAACCAGCTAATCAAGGTCTTCGGGATTACTAGAAACTTTCACTGTGTGTTGAGAAAGGTTGGATCTTAACTCTGAAGGACACTGGCCCCCATGATTGGATTGAGCTATGTCTCTCTTGCAATATATTTTGTTAATCTCATGAGAATAAGGGACTAATCAGGTATTAAGAGTAAATAAATATATAAACAGTTATATATAAACAAACCAATAAACAGTTAAAGACTCAATGCAAGGATGATATCTAGGTTTTTTTATTTTTTATAATCTGATAAGAGATTTGAGTGAATCAAATCCAGAGAGATACAGATGGTTTAACTAAACAACAGCTCTGCTATTGTTTTATGTATTCAAATAACCATTACCTCAGCACACAGTCAGATTAAAGTTTTGTGGTATCCCTGGACAGTGTCTGGTCCTGCCATACATGTGAAAGGGGGGTGTGTGGGTCTCTTTGGCCATTCAATCTATTGTTTTGCTTTTTCTTTATACCTGGAATCATTTACCGATTTCTACGAAAGGTTTCTTGAGCACTAAATCAGCATAGTTGAATGATTTCTGAAGGATAATGTGACACTGAATACTGGAGCAACTGCTGAAAATTCAGCTTTATCACCACATGAATAAACTCGTTTTTAAAATGAATTAAGATGGAAAACATTTAAATTGTATTCCTGTTTTACTATATTTTTGATCAAATAAATGAAGCCCTGGTGAGCATTAGGGTTGGGCCGATAGACGATGCCATCATCCATCGCCGATGGCTGACAGACATCACGATGTTAAGCTGAGTATCATATCCTCCCCCACACAATTCCCTAGAAAATCATTATATGCTTTTTTTTTTTTTTACTAAAAATTAGAAATAAAGTAGTCAAACCTGTTCATTAGAAGGGGGTGTCCCAATACTTTTGGCAATATAGTGTACAAGCTAGCCTAGCTATTCAAAATCTTTGTCTGCAATTTAATAATATTGACCTATTACTTTTGCCCATTAGGTATCAGTAACATAATTCATTCAGAACCTGTTTTATGGACATTGACTTTCTGTACCACACTATTCTGCTGATATGGAATGAGTTTGACTACTTAATCAGTTATATTAATAGAAATGCTTTACTGGGGCAAACAAAAACACCAACATTTCCAGCAGTATCCAACATTTCTCAATCATGATCTTACTCAGCTAAATGTGACTATTAGCTTAACAGCTGTATTCATTGTTTGCTAGCTAGCTATGCACATACAGCATACAATGTTAAAAATGTTCTACATTATGAACCTTAACCCAAAAACCTTTAGCTTCATACACTGTAGATAATTGTGACCCTGCCTGTGGAAACCCAGCTAAAAAAAATTTTTTAAACAGTGGATGAGTAATTCACCCCTTGATTTGCTTAATAAAAGCCTCCATTGAGATCGTTTTGACAGACATGTTTAAACGTGTTTATTGCTAAGTTTAATGTGGCAAAATAGAAGCACAGCTGTAATTCATGTGCAGTGTATCTGGTTGCCATGACAACCTCACGTGCTTCCTGCTGCTGCTCTATGTAATCAGGGTATGAATTTGTAGATTTTCTATAGCAAAACTAAAATGTGTTTAAAAGTGCGACTGGGGGGACCAAATCGTCCGTTCGGTTTGCACCCCCACGAACTCGAAGACATCTCTAATTTGACAGTTTATCATCTGATCGCCCTCAGTGACTCTAGGCTACATAGGACAGGACGAAACCATGTAGTGAATGGAGGGAGATAATTTAGCTGGAAATGCAGAAATAAGCCATACCTGTGTTTTATTTGTAACTCTTTGGTAGATACATTTATCTATCAATCAATCTATCAATTTCTATTACATTACTACTACTACTGTTACTACTAATAAAACCGATTTCTGGGGGCCCCAAAAGTGCATGGGCCCTTAGAATCTTCTAACTTCCCCCCCCCTTAGCGGCGCCCCTGCCCTACCTGGACGAATTCTCATTTGCAGTCTATATGTAAACAGGCATGCATGGAAATACAAGTCAATAACAGTAGGAAGAAACCTTTATAACATTTTAGCCCTGAAACCTTGGAGACCTTTGGCACAAAGCAAAAGCTACAGCTCTCAATGGTCCATAGCCTTTCAGTCTGGCAGAGTTATGTCTGAAACAACAGTCTCATATCCTGAGAATCAGCAAAGGAATTGAGGAGGCTGCTCTCACAATTTCAAGCTAATAAGACATTGTAGGCTCAAACAATCCTTCAAAATGCCACACAGTTAACAGTTAATTTTTTCACAATAAGAATTAATTGCATTACCTTTTATAAGTTTATAAATGTAAACTCATGTTGTTCATAGAGGCGATGGGAGTTATCTTATCTTGCATCACTTGCTGATGCCTCCACTTTCTAAATGTAATTTCCTGTCCTATATGGTCATTAAATGAGGAGTTCATCCAAAAAAAAATTAAGATGCTGTCCTTTACCTTGCCTTCATCTCATTCTAAACGAGTATGCTCATTCCTTTTCCTCTAGAACACAAATGAGATCTGAACAATTTCTATGCAGAGCCAGAGAACTTTTAACAGGTCATTACGTCCTCCGGACATAAGTGTTTTTATTGTTTATTCTGATTGGTCAATGTGCAGAGATGTTCTATGCATTGTGCCATTTCTCATCTCTCTCTCTCTCTCTTTTTCCCTTTTCCTCTGCGCAGTGTTGATTGGACGCAGCTGCTTACGTGGATGAGAGTGGTTAAAAGCTGAGAAAGAAGAGGAGAAAAGAGGAGCACTGAGCCCGAGCGAGCGTGAGCATTGTACGCGAGCAGAGCAGGGAGAGAGCGCGTGTGGAGAGCGACGTGCTGAGCTCTGCGGTGTTGGTCGTTGCCATTACTGCCCACCGTCTCCTGCCCCAGACATTCAATGCACCTGTGGTCTTATGATAGGTGACGGGTTGCTGCCATTCTGAGTGAGAGTCTTTTGTTCTGGTGTTTGTTTCGGAGGCCGTAGGGAGGAGGTTGCCATTTACTTTATGATCCCTTGTTATCTCCTGTTTATTGACAGCTAGGGAGTAAGGGGAGAGTATTGTATTTTTGTTTGGGTTTTTGATTTGTTAGGTAAGTTACTGTCTAATTAATGTTTTAGTTAGTTCTTCTTTTGTTTGTTATTTTGGCCTTGACCCCTCCTGAAGATTCACGCTACCTGTTATATGATACTTTGCGAATTAAAAGCTTATTGTTTGATTTACTCTCGCTCCGTTGTGTTTCCGTGCATGAGCTGGGACAGGAGAGGGGCGGGTATTGTTGCTCCATTATCTTTATTCTAAATTACTTGTTCGTTATCCCCAACCCTAGACTGGGGAGAACATAACAATTGGGGGCTCGTCCAATCGTGACACCTGGATTGTGACAATTGAAAAAGGCTCCTTACAAAAGGTTTGTAACGAATTGTCCACATGTGATGCGTGGCAAATTGAGGGCTTGTCTGTTTGTCCAGTTGTTCGTTTATGAAACTTGTGGGTTTGTTTATCCGTAAAAAAATTGGAGGACTCGTCTGCTTGTTCGTACGTGATAATTGGAATTGGTCTGCTCATGATAATTGTGGGTTCGTTTGTTTGTGACAATTGGCCCATTCGTTTGTTTAAATCATTATATTCATCTTCAAAACCTTTGCTTGGCTGTTTTGAACCTTTGATGGGGGAGGAAGGTTATAGGGTTTTAGGATGGATTTTGATTTAGTTAAGTTCACTCTTTCGCCTACGCTGAGAGAATTTGAACGGTGTAGGAAAGTAGACCTGATACAGATAGCGGATTTCTTTAATATAACTGTTTCTAAAGGGGGGGAGAATGCAGGTTATTAAAGATGAGTTGTACGCTAGGCTAGTAGAGACTGGTATTTTGACTGAACATACCGTAACTAGAAGTTCTGAGGCAGAGTCTGATAGAGAGGCGTTAACCGGAGAAGTTTATTCGGTAAGCGGTAAAAAAGCTTCTCAGTTAGATCCAATGGTAACTGTTCGTTTGAAAGAGCTAGATCTTGAGCTTAAGAAACAGGAATATGAAACGCAACTGCTTCGTCTGAAAGAGCTGGAGATAACCGCTGATTGAGATGTTAAGCTGCATAGATTGGACCTAGAAGCTCAAAAGTGTAAAAGTCCAGTTCCATTACCACGCACTAGGCCAACTTCTGGTAGTTCGGAGATGGGTCAAACCGACTTCGACATTGGTATATCAAACTCGTACCTCCATTCCGCGAGACTGAGGGCGATTCTTACTTCGTGGCCTTCGAACAAGTTGCGGCTAAATTGAAATGGCCTAGGGATATGTGGGCACTGTTATTGCAGTGTAATCTCGTTGGCAAAGCCCAAGAGGTTGTGGCGGCTTTGCCAATTGAAGATTCACTGAATTATGATGTCGTGAAATTGACTGTATTGCGCGCTTGTGAATTGGTACCAGAGGCATACCGACAAAAGTTTAGGGCGTGTTCAAAAGCAGCCAAGCAGACGTTTGTCGAGTTCGCGCGTGAGAAAAGAGTGCTATCAGAAATGGTGTGTTTCCACAAAAATTGTGACTCTTGAGGAATTGCAAGAGCTAATTTTACTTGAAGATTTTAAGAGCTGTCTGCCCGAAAGTATCGTGGTACATTTAAATGAGCAGAGAGTATCGAAACAACTGATGCAGCGACGCAAGCAGACAAATTCGTGCTTACTCATAAGACTGTATTTCCAGTTATGCGCGCTCCTAAAATATCCTTCGTTACGGATGTAGGGAAAGATAAAAGGATGTTAGGCGATAATTCTGTTAGGGCTGACAGTGAGGCAAAAATGCCAAGACGTCCTGATAAGAAGAGAGTTTGTTTTTATTGCCTTGATCCTGGTCATATTATCTCGAACTGTAAGGTCTGGCAGCAAAAAGCTGGCAGCAAGCCCAAAGGGGTGGCGTTTATTCCAGTTTCTGGTCAGTCACCACAGCCTAATTTGAATGTGTTTGGGTCATTTTTTGCAAAATTGCTTAGTTTCACTTTCGGATGATTCTGAGGCGAAGCCGATAGTCATGCTGCGAGACACAGGGTCCGCACAGTCACTGATTTTAGAGCATGTACTGCCGTTTTCGAGTGGGCCATATACGAGCAATGATGTGCTCATTTGAGGGATTGAAATGGGCTATACTTCTGTACCGTTACATGCAGTCTTTCTAAAATCTGACCTTATTTCTGGCCCAGTTAGCATTGGTGTGTATTCACAGTTACATGTAGAGGGCGTGAGCATGATCCTGGGTAATGATTTGGCTGGGGCTAAAGTCTTCCCATACCCGATCGTGTCAGCAAAACCTAATATTAGTAATCCGGTACCTGCTTTATTACAATTTTCCACTGTTTTTCCGGCATGTGTCGTAACGCGTGCACAGAAGAAATTTGAAGATGTGGTGGATCTGTCAAGTTCTTTTCTAGCTGTACCGTCTGAGGTTGCAGAGTGTAAACTGCTTGTTAAACCCCAACCGTTGCCAGGTGATCAGTATGTTAGCGCCAACGAAACTTCCTTAAAGGTGGGTAGGGAACAATAAATCGCTGTGCAGAAATCTGATCTAACCTTGAATAAATGTATTAGTGCGGCCGTAGGTAGTACACAAGCGTCAGATGCTCTGGTGGGTTATTTTTGGGATGATGATGTGTTGATGTGCTGGTGGAAGCCGTCAAACCCTAAAAGTGACCATGTGTATCAAATTGTTCTTCCTACAGAGTATCGATCTCAAATTATGAAGTTGGCTCATGAACATATTTGTTCAGGACACCTCGGTGTTACTAAAATGTATGATCGCATCTCTAGACATTTCTTCTGGCCGAGCTTGAAATCGTCCGTGTCTGCATTCGTTCGGTTGTGTCATGTTTGTCAACTTGCTGGCAAACCTAACCAAAGGATTCCACAAGCACCACTCAAACCTATTCCAGTTGTAGGGGAACCGTTTGAGAGACTTATTTTGGATTGTGTTGGTCCCTGACCGAAGTCTAAGTCTGGTCATCAATTTATTCTCACTATAATGTGCGCTGCTACCCGTTACCCGGAAGCTGTGCCATTGCATTCTATAAAAGTGAAAGCTGTGGTCAAAGAACTGGTCAAGTTTTGCTCTACGTTCGGGCTATCTAGAGTAATACAGACAGACCAGGGAACGAACTTCACTTCATGCTTATTTGAACAGTTAGTAGATGAACTGGGAGTGGAACACCAAATGTCGAGCGCGTATCACCCTGAATCGCAAGGTGCACTCGAGCGTTTTCACCAGACGCTAAAATCGATGTTACGCACTTACTGTGTGGAAACTAATAAAGAATGGGTGGATGGGCTACCGTTGCTAATGTTCGCTATAAGGAGTACTGTACAAGAATCCTTAGGGTTTAGTCCGGCCGAACTTGTGTTTGGACACACAGTTCGCTGACCCTTGAAATTGCTGAGCGAACAGTTTCTCTCTAAAGATCCTCCTCGAATACCGATCTTGGAGTATGTCAACACGTTTCACGAACAGCTCCATAATGCTTGGGAGGTTGCTAAGCAGCATCTTGATGCATCCCAATCGAAAATGAAGTGCAGATATGATAAAAACGAGTGTGGTTCGTAACTTTCAGCCAGGTGATTCTGTGCTTGCATTTCTGCCTGTTCCTAACTCTTCTATGCACGCTCGTTTTGCTGGTCCGTACAAAATCGAGAGAAAACGGAGTGATACCAACTATACAATTTTAACTCCTGATCGACGTTGCAAAAGTAGAGTTTGCCATGTGAACATGTTGAAAGCATATGTTGACAGAAATGTGTCTGAAGTTAAGCCTTCAGCTGAAAATATATCTGCAGTGACTGTTGTTGAACTGTCTTCCAGCTGTGTGCCAGGGACAGATGATATAATTGGAGAGGATGTTCAAGCCTCTGGTGGGAGACGTTCGAATTCTGCTATTTTAGCCACCCTGTCATCTCACCTCTCGTATTTGTCGGAGTATCAGCATGATGATGTTATTGAACTGATTCATAAGTATCCTAAATTGTTCAGTGATGTTCCTTCTCAGACAAATGTGTTAGTGCACGATATTGAAGTGGGTCAAAGTACGCCAATCAAGCAACAACCATATCGTGTTAATCCACGCAAACGTCAAGCTCTGAGAGATGAAGTCAAGTATCTCGTGAGTAACGGTTTCGCAATACCAAGTCAGAGCCCATGGAGCTCGCCATGCCTACTTGTGCTCAAGTCTGACGGCTCACTGCGATTCTGCACTGACTTTCGCAGAGTGAATCACGTTACCAAGGCTGACTCATTTCCTCTCCCTAGGATGGAAGACTGTGTGGGTTCATGACGTTATGTCACCAAGCTCGACCTCCTAAAAGGGTACTGGCAGGTGCCACTAACAGAGCGCGCGTCTGAAGTCTCTGCGTTTGTCACACCTGACTCATTTATGCAGTACAATGTGATGGCTTTCGGGATGCGCAACGCACCCGCGGTTAATGCACCTTGTATTGTCGGATGTGCAGAACTGCGAAGTCTACTTGGATGATGTGGTAATATACTCCATGACGTGGAAAGATCTTTTATGCACTCTTGGTTTGGTTATGGAACGCTTGGCCTCTAAACAGGGCACATCTTTGCAGCTGGACTCGGTGGCAAAGTGCGATGGAGGAGTTCGACTAAGGCAGATGAGAGGAGACATGATATCTTGGTAAACTGGTCGGACAAGGTCAGGTTAAACCAGTCCAGGCTAAAATTGAAGCCATTATGAAATTCCCTGTACCCACGAATAAATGTGAATTGTGGCGTTTTCTGGGAATGGCTGGTTACTACCGAGGATTCTGTTGTAATTTTGCCTCAGTGGTTGCACCTCTCACTGATTTGTTGAGCACTGAACGACAATTTATGTGGAACGAAGTTTGTGATTTTGCTTTTTGTTCTGCTAAAGATCTATTATGCAATGCTCCAGTTCTCAGTCTGCAGGTGGATGCAAGTGCCAATGGTGCTGGCGCGGTGCTGACGCAGGCCGATGATGCTGGTATTGAACATACAGTGAGCTACTTTTCAAAGAAGTTCAATAGATGTCAGAAGAACTATAGTACCATAGAGAAGGAAGCTCTAGCTTTATTGTTGGCTATTCAGCACTTCGAGGTATACTTGAGTTCTGGTGATCGCATTGTGGTGCACACTGATCACAACCCTCTGATATTTCTCGCCCGCATGTCTAACACTAATCAACGTCTCATGAGATGGGCATTCTTTTTGCAAGAGTTTAATTTAGACATCCGGTACAAGAAAGGTACAGATAATATTGTAGCTGATGCACTGTCGAGGGTTCATGCTGATGATGATCAAAATGCCTGCTGAAAAGTGCATGGGTTGTATGAATGTATTCTGTTTATTTTTGTTTGTTTGTTTTGTTTCCTTTTACTACAAATCGGGTTTTGTAGTTAATGGTGGGGGTGTTACGTCCTCCGAACATAAGTGTTTTTATTGTTTATTCTGATTGGTCAATGTGCAGAGATGTTCCATGCATTGTGCCGTTTCCCGTCTCTCTCTCTCTCTTTCTCTCTTTCTCCCTTTCACTCTGCAGCAGTGTTGATTGGACGCAGCTGCTTACGTGGATGAGTGAGAGTGGTTAAAAGCTGAGAAAGAAGAGGAGAAGAGAGGAGCACTGAGCCCGAGCGAGCGTGAGCATTGTACGCGAGCAGAGCAGGGAGAGAGCGCGTGTGGAGAGCGACGTGCTGAGCTCTGCGGTGTTGGTCGTTGCTGTTACTGCCCACCGTCTCCTGCCCCAGACATTCAATGCACCTGTGGTCTTATGATAGGTGACGGGTTGCTGCCATTTTGAGTGAGAGTCTTTTGTTCCGGTGTTATTAATTTGTGTTTGTTTCGGAGGCCATAGGGAGGACGTTGCCATTTACTTTATGATCCCTTGTTATCTCCTGTTTATTGACAGCTAGGGAGTAAGGGGAGAGTATTGGATTTTTGCTTGGGTTTTTGATTTGTTAGGTAAGTTACTGTCTAATTAATGTTTTAGGTAGTTCTTCTTTTGTTTGTTATTTTGGCCTTGACCCCTCCTGAAGATTCACGCTTCCGGTTATATGATACTTTGTGAATTAAAAGCTTATTGTTTGATTTACTCTCGCTCCGTTGTGTTTCCGTGTGTGAGCTGGGACAGGAGAGGGGCGGGTATTGTTGCTCAATTATCTTTATTCTAAATTACTTGTTCGTTATCCCCAACCCTAGACTGGGGAGAACGTAACAGTAACCAGAGGCTGTCAAGGTCCAATGACGCCAGCATATATAAATAACAGCAGTGATTATGATTTTTGCCATAATCGAGCAGCCCTACTCCCAATTATGAAAAACTCCAGTGCAGCAGCTAACGTCATAACTGTACATCTGCCTGACCTTACCATTTCTCCTGCTCCATTTCCAACTAAATCATGTTCCTCTGAAGGTTAAACAGCTCACATTACTGTGCTGTGCTGCTGAGGTCAGCCTCACCAGAACGTCCCGGTGTCACAGAAGTTCCCACTGCCCTGAAAGAGGCATGTCCCCGTCACACTGCACTGCTCCTTTCCCCTGAAGTTTTACTAGTGTCAATAGCCCTGCAAAATCACAGTAGCAAAGCCATGTTTCCTGTGTTGACAAAACCTCCCTCTAGACATAAACAGATGTGTGGTTTTTAGAAGCATGATCGAATACACGTGCTTGCACATTTCTTATATGTGGAGGAAAAGGAAATTGCTCTTCATTTTAATTTGGACATGTTCATTCATGAAGGAACTCCCAAAATGCCAGAGAAGTATGCCAGATGACAGTGTGTCTACTTGCAAACATCAAACCACACCATGCAGATTCGCTGTTCCAATGTAACTTTAAAAGAACATTCTGGGTTCAGTTCAATCAAGCTCAATCTACAGCATTTGTGGCATAATGATGATTTCTATAACACGTCCACTTCTTCCTTTTCTTAAACAAAAAATAAATAAATAAATATAGATTACAGTGAGAAACTTGCAATCCAATCCATAAATGCTGAACATGAGTCTAACACTAACTTTTCTGTGTAAAGTTAAATTCAAGTTCACAACTTTGTTGCCATGAAAGCCTAATAGCATAATCTCAAATATTACTAAAAAAAAAAAATGCAATAAAAAACCCTTCCAACTCAAATACTATGGAGAATTTAAATTCAATTGCTTTAATAAAATGCCATGCGTTTTTTTTTTTTCCTGCTTTTAAAACCTCAAACAAAATTGGTCCCATTCACTTCCTCTGTTTTTTTGTTTACTTATTTTAAGAAAACAAGGGGAAGGTTGAAATTATTTTGTGGCAATCAACAATAATTCACAAATGCTGTTTTACTGTATAAACCTAACTTAAGCTGAACCTAGAATATTCCTTTAAAAAGGCAAAAAAATAAGAAATTGCTTCATCAAAAAGAAAATGCTGTTTGTGAAAACAGAAACCCATCAAATAAACAGAAAAAGATAGTTTGAAAAGCAGTCATTTCACATAACATTTAAGATGGACAGTATGTGAACTGGAACATAGTGTGTATTGTACTCCGAGAAAGCAGGCATCAAGACAAAACTCGATCATTCCCATTATAAAACAACAAAGTCTTCGCACAATGTGGTAAAACTAGATCACACTTGCAGTGTAGACAGCTTTGTGGTTATAATGGGGATACATAGGATCAAGTTTTGTCACTATGCTTGTTTGCTCTGTGTGCAGTATATTGGTCTAAAATCAAGATAAGATTACTGCATCCCAAATCATAGGATACTCCAAAAATAGTAAGCCACGGACATCTGGATGACATACGTTTTTAGAGGATATCTGCCATAACCTTTACATAACTCGCAAAACTGTATAGGACATGGACAGGGGGGGGGGGGGGGGGGGGGGGAATTTGCGTAAAATGATCAATGCTTTCAACATACCTCACCTCGGCCCAAACCTGTAAGTCATCTTAGACAGCAAATGTGAGAATGATTTTAAACAGCAATTACAAAAACAAGTTAATATTGTTACATTCTAGATACAATGTATTTTGCCAATGAAAATAGTTCCAAACAAAGCCACACCAGAACTGCGTTCTGGCGCACTATGGCTGCCGTCGCATCATCCAGGTGGATGCTGCACACTGGTGGTGGATGAGAAGATACCCCCTGACAATGTAAAGCGCTTTGAGTGCCTAGAAAAGCGTTATATAAATGTAATGAATTATAACCGTAGTGCCTTCCAAACAACACAGTTTTTTGATTACTGAATGAGTCCACATTTTCGAATGAATCAAGTGTGCCAATGATTTAGTGACCCATTTCAGTCACTTGCTTATTTTCTGAATCAGCCGTTTTAACATATTGGTTGGCTGGATGAATGAATGACTCACTCCTTAAGACAGTGACTTGCCACCAACTACTGGTGGTTTTAGGAATAGTTACAACTATCCAATTCATTAAAATAAATATAATAATACTTAAATTTATTATGTATGTTAGTTATGAATTTCATATTCATTTTTAAAATCATTAATGCCCATTTAAAATCCATTAGTCTGATTGCATTTCTTTTTATTATGCAATTCTAATTGCGGTGTAAATGCAATTTACACACTGACTGGTGCTTGTCTTCACCGATTCGGCATTGGTCTGGGTCGGTGTCTGTTGGTGCAATGTGAATGGAACTTAAATATACATAAATGCCATTTCAGATGCAGCTTTTGAAAACAAATGTATGAGTACATTAGCCTTAAATGTTTGTGGAAAAAAAATCTGTAACACTTTATTTTAAGGACCAATTTTCACTATTAACTAGCTGCTTATTAGCATGCATATTAGCAATAGCATACTGGCTGTTTGTTAGTACTTATAAAGCACACATTAATGCCTTATTCGGCATGCGATACGTTTGTAGATCCTTAAAGTGTTAGTTCACCCAAAAATGAAAATTAGCCTGTGTTTTACTCCCCCTCGAGGCATCCTATAGGTGTATATGACTTTCTTCTTTCAGACGAATGCAGTCGGAGTTATATAAAAAATTGTCCTGGCTATTCCAAGCTCTATCATTGCAGTCAGCGGGTGTTGCAGTTGAACAGTCCACAAGTTGTCAAATAATGTGTGCGCATCCATAATAAAACGTGCCTCACACGTCTCCGGGGGTGAATAAAGGCCTCCTGTAGTGAATCCATGCATTTTTGTAAGAAAAATTCCATATTTCAAACATAATAAACACTTATTTCTATCAATTCGTTATCCCGTCATACCGCGGGGAAGCTTTTCGGCGGAGGACGCAAGATGTAGGCGGTGTGTGATTAGTGACGAATACAGAGAGAGAACAAAACAAAATGCTGGTCACGAATTAGAAGTACAAACCGAGGATTTTTGAAGAAGAATGTCAGAGGATTACGATATAAACCAAGAGGAGACTGGATTTCCTTTGCTAAAGTAAGGAAACTTGCTTCCTTTGATCCTGTAAACAAACTCACGAGACTAGCATATCTCAGAGGTGTGCGCACTCCGCATACGCCTGCGTCATCCGCCGGAACGCCTTCAGTATGACAGATAACGGAAGTGAGAGAAAAGTGTTTGAAATATGGATATGTTTCTTACAAAAAAAAAAAACGCCATGGATTAACTAAGGAGGCCTTATGAGGATTTGCAAAATTCCGGGTATTTTCAAGACTGGAAAAATTCCATGGGAATTAACGGGATTTAATGCGGAATAACTGGAAATTGCCTGACCACGTGGAAGCTGTAAATGTATGAGGAAAAAATTTGCAGCAAAATATTGTCTGAGTTAAGTTAAAACAACCTGATTAATGCAAGTTTCAGTTTAATTTCTACCCTACACATTGCTCAATCACATGTGCACACAGCACACTGCTTACTGCAGGGCTATTGAGGCCACACCCCCTACATGCACTGTGCTTTCCTCCATAACATGAACAGATCATTTCTTACATCCTGCACACAAAAACATCAAAATGTCCATCTTGGTAAATATACATGTAAATTACAAATATATACAAAATAAATGTTTAAAACTTCATTGTGCTGCGTGTATACCGTTGTAAAAACCAAATACACTGACTAAACAAACATTTAGGTGAGATAATAAAACAAGTCTAAAAATGACCCTCCCCCACACACAATCCCCTGTAGTCACCTAAGAGGGGGATTCCCCTCCATTTTCTCTGAACACTTGCAGCATTTGAGCCCAAAGACTACATCTAAGTTTTGATATTCTAAATATATTTGACCTATGGGATTCAAGTTTAACTAGTAAATACCAAAAAAGTGTTTATACAGTAGCTAGCTAGCCAGTAAAATCAAGATATGAAAAATCTAAGTGGCGAGTTAACACTATTTCATTGACAATTTATGAGGTTTGTGCTAGCTAGCTCAAGCTGTGATGCTCTTTCTGCTAGCCAGTTCAGTTTTCTGTTATCATTGTACAGTACTGGTCAACATTTTCCCAAAAATTTGGACACATTTCTATTAATGTTTTTAAAACCTTGGCACTCTTTTTCTAATCAATGGCCTTCCAGTATTTGATCAAAAATACAGAAGAAAACAGTAATATTGTGCAGTATTACCGGTATTACAATTTAAAATAATGGTTTTCTGTTTTAATATACTTTAAAAAATGTATATCTGTGATGCAAAACTGAATTTTACATCATTACTCCAGTCTTCAGTGTCACATGATTCTTCAAGAAATAATTCTAATATGCTGATTTAATATCAATATTAGAAACAGTTTTGCTGCTTAATATATATTGATTAACTGTTGATTTTTTCAGGATTCTTTGGTGAACAAAAAGTTTAAAAAGAACAGCGTTTATTTAAAATATAAATCCTTTTTTAACAATACACTACCATTGAAAAGTTTGGGGTCAGTATTATTGTTTTTTTTCTAATACAATGAATATCTTTTATTGAAACAAGATGGTTTTAAATTAATAAAAAGTAATAGTAAAGACTTATATTGTTAGAACATCTTTCTGTTTTGAAGAAACAGGTCATAAGTTTTAGTCTCAATAAATCCTGAAAAAAGACACAGATCCCCCCCCCCCAAAAATCCAAAAATTTCTTTTTTTTTTTTTATTTGTATTAGTTTGCATGCATGTGAGCCAATGATCAAACAAAATGTTTATATTTATGTTTGTATGATACAGTTTTATAAATTTCCAATTAATTCCCGGTAAGTTTCAAACTTGGAATATTTCCAAAATTCCCCAGACGAAGTTCCAATGGAAAGTTTCTGGCACATTGCAACCCTACGTGTGAGGCACGTTTTATTATGGATGCGCGCTTTATTTGATGACTTGTGGACTGTTCAACTGCAACACCCGCTGACTGCAATGATAGAGCTTGGAATAGCCAGGACAATTTTTATATATAACTCTTCAGACTGGATTCGTCTGAAAGAAGAAAGTCACATACACCTAGGATGCCTCGAGAGTGAGTAAAACACAGGCTTTTTGGGTTTACTAACCCTTTACTCTTACCCAATACCTAAACTTAACAACTACCGTACTACTAATTAATAAGTAGCAAATTAGGAGTTTATTAAAGTGTTACCAAAAATTCTATACTGAATCAAAATATTTCTTTCTAAAGCTACTTTTTGTAATGTATATTCCTTCCTTTTCTCATTTAACACAATGACTTCATCTTTTTGGGGTAATTTCACAGCCGAAATTAACGTGTGATTAACCTGCAATGAATTTGATTAATAAATCAGCACATTAATTAGATTAAAAAAATGATATCGCTTGACAGCAATAAAAAAAAAAAGGTTAAACAATGTTTTAAAATGCTAAATATATAATAAATCGACAACAAATATATTTTAATGAACCCGGCCTTTATGAATAATGGAGGTTTATAAAGTTTCTGCTAGTTATAAAGTTCCACTGCTCATTTACAGTGTAGACAGTGCTTAAAGAGTGTTAAGGAACCAGTACACACTTCCCTTAAAAAAACGGATGTATTTGCCAAGCCTTTCACTTTCCCTGGATCCTCAGTGTGTCTTTGATAATGTGAAGTATTGTAAACAGAAACCATCTCAAACAGCCATCAGTTCACAAGAATAAATACAGAAACAATTTATGAAGAACAGACACCATAGTTTACATTAGATACATTACAAAATGGTTTGTCACCTCAGCCAAGTTTCCACACAGGTGTTAACAGTAAGCCATAACCTCATAATAGCAACAACCAAACCACACAGTCAGCTATACTGCTATTATATAATCTGCAGCTTCAAATTCAACACCATTTCAGGATTCAAATAATGTTTTGTTCTTATAAGGTTATATTCTACCTATACTTCAACAAAAATGTGATGAGTCAATAACATTAATGGCCGATATCAAAAGATATAGTTTGAAAACAAAAAGTTTCTCTATTCTTACCCTACACCCATCAGAAGATGCCCACACTGGTGCGATGGAATTCCTTGTCAATGCCATTATAAGGTTATCCCTGAAGCCAAAGCTATATCAGTCTCATCAACAGTGGACCAAGCGAAACCAATAAATCAACAGCAAACAGATAGGCATGCTGGGGATGAGATGACATCACCCACAATAGACACAGGAGAAGCCTAAACAGATTAATGGCAAATCCTCTTAGCAAGCCATTCATTCTACCAACACTCTACATCCTCTTTACAGGTCCGAGAAACCCTGATAAAATAAATGGATGGCTATTTATAACTCCGGAAATGGAGTTTCACTTGTTGAGTTCTGCTGAGAGCTCCACAACAGATCATTCTGACTGAGGGAAAAAAAAATTTAAAAAAAGGTTGCACATAACAGTGCACATCCCTTTGAGAACAATTCACCCTCATGAGACCATGAATGATTCACTGTCAAAAATATGACCAAAAAAGATTAAAAGGTATGAAATTGAGACTGCGAGATTATGACAATAATCAGGGAGACATTAATATAATTTTAATAATGTAATATCATCTTGAGGATTAAGTCTTTCCTGCACAAAACCATTAGTACAGAACAGCCAGAGTATGTATGTATGTATGTATGTATGTATATATATACACACACACACACACAGCCATTCAAAAGTGTGGGATCAGGAAGATTCTAAATTATTTTTTTATATATGTCTAACCTCAAGGCTGTATTTATTTAATCAAAAATACAGAAAAACCAGTAATATTGTGAAATATTATTGCAATTTAAAATAACAGTTTACTATTTTAAGAGACCTTTACAATTAATTATTTTGTGAGCGCACTGAATTTTAGGCAGCCATTACCTTCAGGCTTCAGTGCCACATGATCCGTCAGAAATAATTCAGTGTTGAAACTAGGCATGGGCCGGTATGAGATTTTGATGGTATGATAACCTTAAGCAAAATGGTCACGGTTTCACGGTATCACGGTCTTGTCTTTACAGCTCTAAAAGGTGTTATGGGTAAAAAGATCAAAGGCTGGAAGATCAGGCTCTTTCTTTCAGAACTTGCAACACAACTTCTTGTTCAAGCTCTTGTTCTATCCAAGCTGGACTATTGCAATGCTCTCTTGGCAGGTCGTCCAGCCACTTCTATCAAACCTCTACAAATAATCCAAAATGCCGCTGCAAGATAAATCTTTAATGAGCCGAAAAAGAACGCATGTCACACCTCTGTTAATCAATTTGCACTGCCTACTAATAGCTGCTCGCATAAAATTCAAGACATTAATGTTAGCCTACAAAACCACCACTGGCTCTGCACCCATTTACCCAAATTCATTACGTCAGAGTTATGTGCCCTCTAGAAACTTGCGTTCTGCAAGTGAACGACGCATTATTGTGCCAACTCAGAGGCACAAAATCACTTTCACAGACTTTTATATTAAATGTTCCCTCCTGGTGGAATGACGTGCCCAACTCAATCCCAGCAGCTGAGCCTTAGCCATCTTCAAGAAACGACTAAAAACACTTGTTCAAATTTATTTGACCCTCTAACGTAACACTTTTTATTATATTTTAATTCTATTTCTCATATATCTTTTGTTTTATTATTCTTTATTAAAAAAAAAAAACCACGCTAGATTTTATCTATCTACTTGTTTTCTTGTTTGTGTATGTGTAATATACTACTATATATATATATATATATATTATATATATATATATATACACACACATATACACACACACACACCACACACACACACACACACATACACACACACACACCACTTCTATGTGTACTGTGTTAGGCTAACCGAGACTGTCATTTGCACTTATATATCATTGCCCTTTTGTTAGTTTTGACTGCTTCTATTGTCCTCATTTTTAAATCGCTTTGGACAAAAGCGTCTGCAAAGAAAAAAAAATAACTTTTTTCCGCTGAACACAATAAATTTTGTTTTTGAGCAACATACAGAATATTAGGAACAGTAGAATCTGTTTATTTTTTCTTTGATTTGTTTTTTAAAAAGAAGAAAAATAAAGACTGACTTCTTTATTTAACCTAAATCTGTAATTATTTATTTAATTTTAGTTATGTAATTCATATACATATAATTTATATAATTTAGTTATATAATTTCATAATTTGATTTTATAATATCCCAATTTGAAGCAAAAACAGAATGTCTAGCTTTGTGAAATTATACTACATGCCTGAACGAAGCAAACAGCAGGAGCTCTGAATGAGACACAGATTCACTCTCTGACAGCAGGAGGCGCTTCTGGAACACCAGATACAGCATTTCCTTGGTTACTGCCATAAACAAAGCAGCACTGTGCTGAAACACTGCTTTAATATGAACTACACAGAGACGAGATTAAAAGAAAATACCACGTAATCTTTTCTGAAGACAGTCAGTTCCCCTCAGAAACACATTCATATTAACCCCAAATCAATATTTAGGATTTTCTTTCAGTAGTTCGTGCATCATGAACAGTGAGTGATTTTGAGTGTATTTTTCTCTGTGCGTCCGTCTTCGGCGTCTCTGGCCTCTGTTAACGGGATTTTACAGACTTATTTTCACATAAATGACATTTGGAAAATATGCATTGCAACGCAGTTTGTGCAAATCCAGAACAGAGACGAGTTGCTTGCAAATAAGACAAAAAACGGCCGGTTGCCAATCGAGTGAGTTCCAGGGGAAGCTCCTTAAGTTCGGCCATCCAACACACACGTGACTGACCGCTCGCTCGCACCAACAAGAGGAGGAGGGTCGTGTTACTCTCTACACTGCACTCAACCTGAGGGATTCCTACGCTTTCAGTCTTTGAGGATACATGAAAAACAGCTCATACAGCAGGAACGGTATAACGGAAAATATTACCGGTTTTGAAACCGTGAAATTTTCAAATCGCGGTATGCTGTGAAACCAGTAATAGGCCCATGCCTAGTTTAAACAATTGTGTTACTTAATATTTTTTTGGAACCTGTGATAATTTGATTCTTAAAGTTAAAAAGAACAGCATTTATATAAAATAGAAGGTCTTTTCTACAATATTGTTACATCCTTTTAACCATTCAACAGCATTGCGAAAAAAGTATTGATTTCTTGCAAGAAAGAAATAAAAGAAATGAAAAAAAGAAAAGAAAAGGAAAGAAAGAAAGAAAGAAAGAAAAAAAAAAAAAAAAAAAAAAAAAAAATTTACTGACCCCAAAATCTTGAATAGTAGTGTATATGGGACACATTTCCATTTGAATAAACAATGCTTTTTTAAATTTTATTATCAAAGAATCCTGTAAAAAGTAATCACAGGTCCCAAATAATATTAAGTAGCACAACTGTTTCCATCATTGATTATAAATCAGCATATTAGAATGATTTGTGAAGGATCGTGTGACACTGAAGATTGGATAATGAAAATTCATCTTTGCTTCACTGGAATAAAGTATATTAAAATAGAAAACTATTTAAAATACAAAACGTTAAATTGCAATTATATTTCACAAAATTACAGTTTTGTTCTGTATTTTTGATCAAATAGATATAGCCTTGTTGAGCATAAGAAACTTCTTTAAAAAGCATTTAAAAAATCGTACTGATCCCAAACTTTTGAATGGTAACATTTTATTTTATTTTAAACAACATATGGATGTTAGCAGGAGGTCAGAATTTGCGCTTTGGGCAACCCAATTTCAAACACCAGACTGTGGTCCTTTCCGATCCAGACCACCCTTTCCAACTTCACTTTAGGACACTATGAGCTAATAAAGACAAAACGCCTGTCTGAACAAAGCCTGGGTGATGTACTATCAACAACTTGCTGCTCTTTCATCATAAGTTCATTATTTAAAGGTTACTGCACCATTAGCAGCATTGAAGGGAATTGGTTGAGTCAATGTTGCTGTGTCAGGCCGTTTGACATGCCCAAACAAATAGAACAGAACCTGCCTCAGTAGAATCAACATACAAAAAACTGCACATTAAGACTGGAAAGGAGAAAGTTTCACTATTCAAAGCCACCTGGCTAAAACCAAAAACCTAACCGCTACACCACAACCACCGTCCCAGAAAGCTGTCTGTCCACATATAGTCTCTAAAGCAACAACTGTAAGCATCAAAAGCACGCTCAGGACAGTGTTGCAGTCTTTGCATGACATCTTTTGCTTTTCTGGGGCAGTATTCATGAGGGAAAGGGTGAAAAGAGAAAGATGCTATTTAAGAGAACTAAAACGGGGTTGATAAGTGAAAGCGGTCAAGTTTGGGATGAAATACTGTAAGTGCACAAGAAATCACTAAGGCGGCAAAAGAAAATTGAGTTCTACATAATATCAAATGCTCAAATTTTTACATAGTTTGAACAAAGTTTTTTTTTGTTAACTAGAGCATGCAATATTCTTATTTAAGGATGTCTGTGACAGTGCCACGGTTTATACACATACTGAATGATTACAATATTAACATTTAAAATATTACTAAGATATTTCGAAGAAGTCCATAATGTCCATGTCCTTTTTGTAAGTCCTGACTTAAAGACTTTCCATTCATCATTTTGGCATTATAACAAAGTACAGTGATGATAATTCCTTAGTGTATATTGATTTTTATTTTTTCCACTAAATATGGTCAATAATCCAGACACTTAAATGTAATAAGTGCAGTTCAAAATCACAAGTACATGTAGATCAGGCTCTTTGATTGTTCACATGAAGCGTGTATAAATATGCAGTAGCTAGAATCTCTTCACGTAAACAAACAGCAGCGGGGGAAGACAAGCTGCACTGTTTCTCAGAAGTCGGTCTTCTGCATTGTAATACAATTGTGGCAAAAGGGTAGATCTATCTCTATGAGGTTCAGATGACTTGTTTCCACTCGCTTGACCTGGTTGTAAGTATGTAAACAGGTGATGACATGGCTCGGAGAGCAACAAGCATCTCAGGTATCTGACTGGTGTGGCAAAGCCATCTAATCCTCAGGCAAGCCTGTCAGACGTCACTCCCAGTGAAAAGGGTCTGACATATTAGCTATGCTGAACAAACCAGTCAAACCAGGCAAACAAAGGCCACAGAATCCCTCCTTGGTTTTAAGAACTTACTTTATGAAATAAGCAAGGGGATCTTTTGTTTTTAGAGCATGTGCAAACCAAACACAACATATACAGCTGAATGAAACTGAAAGCAGATGAAAATGCATGCGAGAAAGTTCAAAGTGCAAATGCAGAGTACCTGTAAACAAACACCTACAAATGACAACTGAATTAATTACAGCTGAATGACAGAAACTCCCTGTCTGCAATCACTGAGTTACAATATACAACTGAGATACACGGAGTACAATATTGCATATATGCCTCTAGTCTAGACAAACACCTTTTTAATTTTCAGTTTAAGGTGAGACTAACAAGGAATTATTTGCGAAAGGTAATTGGAGAACATGAATAAAAATAAGTTAATAAATAAGATGATTTGGTGATGTCAAGCGGAAAGGAAGGTCTGTTTAGATGTAGAGCAAGTTATTACATTTTGATGAAATATTATGAAGACACATATGCTCCAATGAATCATTCACAATAAGACCCAGTACATGTATCCATAAAGTAAACGGGGTTGCGTTCATGTTGACTTTAAGGTAATGCACAATGTAGGATGGATTAAAAAAATAATAATATTTTTTTTTTTTTAAAGCCAATTTACAAACATGCCAACTTTTGTATAATCTTCACTCGGTTTAGGCTCTTTTAAATATTATATTAAGTGTAACTGTGCTAATATAATAAACAATGTCTCCCAGATTTATCTAACAAAAGGGCAAACCCATTTCCATAATGTTATTAAATATTTTAATAAAACAAATAAGTAAATATTAATGTGTAATAAATATTTGATTTAATAATGAAGTCTTCTGATAAAGGGGTTTATTAATTAATAAACACTAAACTATATAGCCTATCAAAAAATAATACAAGTCATCAAATTTCTGTTTGTATTGAATATTACAACACAATATGCAAATGTATTTGTTTGTTTATTTATTTGACATGCATGAATAAAGCAACTATATTTTTGTTAATAGTTAAACGTGGAAGTAAAAAAAATTTAAGTGAAACATGTGGAGGAGGAAACCGAGTATGTAAAAGACGAGACCGATCATAATTCAGTATGCGAATACTACAGCCTTTCAATCGCAATTTAGTATGCATGTTATGGTGATATTCCAGTGAACACGTGACTGTCGGTATAGTCTGAAAAGGCTAATTATTCATAGAGAGAAATTCCGATTTTATGATATCATTCATGCTTTAAGTAATTCATTCATTCATAAAAATAAACAAACTGCAGATGTGTAACACTTAGGTTTGAGCAAAATATAGCCTATGGTTGCTGATTATCAATATCAATCAATCAGTATAAAGAGGGGAAATATATTCCCCTGCATTATCTCCCAAACATTCTCCAAAATTAACAACATGATCAATCTTTTTTTAACCAGTCAACAACAACATGCAGAGCGTTTTCGCTCAAACAAACACACCTGCTGCAGTGGCGCGCTTACAGCTTTCATTATACAAACACACACAAACTTAATGTCATGAGTGTTTAGTGCTTACATAATTCAATTAATGTCCTTTACCATTTCGTCCTCTTCATTTTCTCCCTCTTCTTGGTGATCCCCATTTCTCGCTTTTATCTCGTCGCTGCATTCATCAGAATCATTTCCCTTTACTTTTTCGTCAAGACCTACAAAATCGGAGGAGTGACATTTAAATTCCTCAAAGTGTAACTGGGATTCATGCGGCTCGCCCTCTGACAGCGTGTCGGAGCCTGATGAATCTTCTCCGCCGCCTCCAAATGCTCCTGACTGCTCACTCTCCATTGCCCTAAAACATCACTTTAATTATCTTAAACGAATGACATGCTGAAGGACACCTTATCTGAGCTCCTGCTAAGCGCCCGAGAGAACTCCCTTCACTGTTCTGCTGTAATTTTAACAAACATCAGTCTTCAAAACATGACAAACATCCATGGAAAGTGAAGTTTGTAGCGCCTAGCGCGTCCTGCTTACGCATTGCTGCAGTGTCTTTAACGAAAGTCTGCGTTCATTGGCCAAACAAACTCCGCCCATCAGCCAATGAGAAAAGAGCGCGCTGGTCAAGGCCTTTTAAATCAATGGAGCACTACTGACCCTTGCGCCATGCAAAGGAAGCAACAAAGAAAGTAGACATAGATATGCAGATAAAGTATGGTAAGAGTGAAATGAAGTGTGTAATCAAGCAACATGTGAAGAATAGATGGCAGAAATATTGGGAAGAAGAAAGAACAGGGAGATGGTTTTATAGCATTCAAAGAATTGTTGGTAAGTACAGAGTAACAGGAAGAAATAGACATGAGGAAACTATAATCTCAAGGCTTAGATTTGGCCATACTGCTCTTAATAGCAGTTTGAAGAGAATGGGGAGACATGAAACTGGAACGTGTGAATATTGAAATATGGAGGGAAATGTAGAGCATGTTATAATGAAGTGTCCAAGATACGGAAAGGAAAGAAAGATACTGATTGATGTCCTCAAGGAAAATAAAGAAAAACTTAATTTGATGAACATTTTGGGGAATAAATCAGGGGATAAAAACGTTCAATTTTTAATGCGTTATTTAAAGGACACGGGATTATATAATAGAATTTAGTGAAGAGTACGATCCTGATCAACACTCCTAATCAGTAGGTAGCGGTAATGCACCTAAAAGTTGTATGCCATCCGCCATTAAGCACCAAGAAGAAGAAGAAGAAGAAGACCCTTGCCCACAGAAAAATGTTTGTCCAAAGAAGAACACTGACAGGTGTGGAGTTGCCATTAACAGAAGGGATAAAAAAGGGACTCTGTTTCTTTTTATGAAAACAAGAGACACTAATTATTTGTATCATTTTACACGTAGGCCTGTGATTTGGCTTTAGTGTGTACAAGTGTTTTTTTTTCAGGATACTTGTTATGTTTCCGATTAGAACGGGCTTCCCCTTTAAGACACGCCTTGAAATCCATGAATGACATAATATAAAAACCAAGTAGCATTTATTTTAATGAAAAATCTTAAGCACACTTTTAAAGAAAAACATTTAAAAGCAAGACATTGTTATATTTCAAAAGGTGATACTCTGTGAGTTAGTTGACATGTAGTTGCAAATTACTCAGCTGAATTTCTAAAGTGGACCCATCAAAATAAATTGTAACCCAATAATCTCTGAACTGTAAGTGCATCTGTCATGTGTTTTAGGGAAAATCACATCTTTAATGCATGTAGGCTATACAAAACATGAACTTACCCAAAGCATTTCATTCATGCTTCAAAACCCAGTTACTGTGTCAGTAAATTGGCCTGTGTCTCCGAAATTAAATATTTATTTGCAATCGTGTGAGCCCTGCTGATGAAAATGTTTAAATGATTTTTCACCATGTGGAAGTCAGCCCTGGAAATGTTTGTTCATTTCATTTTTAGTTGAGACTCACTGCTTACTGTAATATACATGTCACCTTTGTGTGTAAAAGTGATTGTGAATCACTTTGAGCTTTTTAGATACAGATTTCAACAGTAGGTCAAATTTACCAGGAAAAGTCAATACACAGAAAAATTATATGCACATTTGCATGTATATAGTAGGCAATTTTTTCTTTTTTTTTTTACATGTGAAGTGATATATATTGAATGGAAAAATTACTCAAAATGATGACAAGCTCCATATACATGCGACCAAAATTATTGGTTGATTGATTAAATGGCAGGTCATATGCCAAAGCACACATCACAAACATTATGTCATAGATATTTATGGACATAAATTTATGGATGTATGTACTGTATGTGTATCTGACAGATTTTTATAACTGAGTGGATGATTTCATGAGCATCAACTCATCAGTTTTATCAGCATACTCTATTGTTTTTAGGGGGGGAAAGAGAATTAATCCAAAATTATTAAGAAAACCTGATTTTTCAGATTTCATGTAACTACATGGTCAAACCATATACAATATTGGTGTATGGTAGAATATCTGCAGATATTAAGCAGACAGTCTATTAATACTCTAATGCCTAGTAGGTGACATGCACTTGCAAAGTTACTTATAGTCAGTCAAATGTCTAAAGTGAACTATCAAATTAAAGTGTTACCATCTAAGTATGTAACTGTTGTACTGTGACAGTTTACATTTAAGGTGAAATAGCTACTTAGTTAGTACATTTACTTCACACTAGATGGCGCTTATCTACAATAGTTTGACACTGTAAAGGTTTGGGATAAAATAATCTGTAGTCCAACCTTTTGAGAATGATACAAACTCTTTCATTGGGGTTAGGGTTCGTGGTTAAGGCTTTATCAAAAAAAAAATCAAAAATCAAAAGAAGTAACTGAAATATCATATAGGCTAGTTATTCAGACTCTTTGTTTGTTTGTTTTAGCTCAGGTGCATCCCATTTCTCTGAATCATCTTTGAATACGTTTCTTCACTTTGACTGGAGTCCATCTGTGGCAAATTCAATAAACTGAAATGATGTGGAAAAGCACACTCATGTCTATATAAGGCCTCACAGCTGAAAATACATATCAGAGCAAAAATTAATTGAATGCCTTTTAGCATATGGCTGCAACCCAGCAAAAATGTATGCTAAATATTTTCTGAATGCTGGATATGTGTTAAAATTATTTTTTCCACTGTCATTATCATCTCACTATCCTTTTATCATTCTAAGAAGATGTTGATTCAGTGTCACACAGAGCAAAACAGCCCACACACTCTTATCTAAATCAAGGATCAAGACTGTCTTCTTCCATCCACCAGGTGATAAAAGCAATGAGTGGTGAAAGTATTAATAATCTTAAAAGTGGGGGATTTTAAAACTGTGCTGTACATTACTCTAAATATATGACCAATTTCCTGTGAACGTCCCTTTGACTGCTCTATATATGTTTGTCAAACAGACTAACACAAATGGCTGACTCACATTTTGGTGTTTAACCAAGAAGTCGGAACAAATTTGAAATATGCGAAGGAAACATTTAATTTTTGTCAATCTTGCTCATGCTTGTTTCTCAGAATGAGACATGCTATATGTAAACAAAATGAAAGGATGTTAATTTTATCAAACCCACTGATCATCATGTGGTTGCCGTTGTTCGCACTGTCACAAAAACATGTTCCATGTGCTGTAAGCAACAAGCTAGGTAAAAAAAAACTCTTCTTCCATACGCACAAACAACATTGCAGGTTGGTAGATGCCGATACACAATAAATCTTATTGAAATTGTAAAACAGTGCATATGTGAAGGTTTAGGTTTTTGTCCTGGATGTCTTTTCTGCGTTGATAAATGAAATGTGTAGAGACGCTGTTACGGAGGACAAGCTTTTTGTGTTATACTACACTGTGTTTCCTAAGTTGGGCCTCCTCACGTTAAAGTCTCTGAAGTGTGAACATGCCTCTTCCTGTGTGTGTGTGTGTGTGTGTGTGTGTGTGTGCATATAGGAGAAAGAGAGAGATATTTAACATCTCACAGCTCACACCACAGGTTTTCTAGTACAGTATGTCTAGTAACTATAGAACTGCCAAATACATTACTTAGATACAATTGTTTATGCTGATTTTGTGCTGTTTTATGCACTGGACTTGTTTGTGTAAAAATATGGTATTCTCATATTTATAAGCATGAAATATGTCTTTAATCACTTTGTATGTGCAGTTTATTAGTAACTTCAACACAATTTCAGAGAGAATACATTTTTTTTATACATTAGAGTGTGTAGAACATGCATCTGGCTGAGAATATGTTTCCTTGAAAGCTCAACAGAAGCAAATAATCAAGCTGTCATAACATTTAGTCTTTGGTTTTCTGAGATCTGTCATGTGAAACGTTTACTCATTTCTCAAAAGTTTCAAGGGCCTTAGAGTAATCTAAAAAAAAGTGTTTGTTCCCACCACACATTTTGTACTTGTTATGCTGCACTTCAACTGTGAATGTAGTAAACGAAAACTGAATTTTGCCATGAGATAAAAAAAAATCAAATATCAAAATCATATTCATAAATATAGTTGATGTCATACTGCTTAATAGTACCAAATATATATAAAAAGATGTCGGTCCAATTTAACAGTTATATAATAACAACTACTTATTGGGTATTTGGTGGTAACAACTTACTTGAGAATTATAAAGGATTTACAGAAAAGAAAAGAAAAAAATCAGTTAAAATTATTGTTCTTGTCTGGCCAAAAGAAGAAAAAAAAGGATTTGTAAACATCTTGAGCTCCCCTGAAAAGAAATTAAAGACCAGTCTGAACATCTTACTCGTTGCAATAGCAATTTAAATCAATATCTTGCTGTTTTATTTTGAAGAGTTGACATACCTTCAGTTCAGTGAGAAAATTAAAGGGAAAGTTCTGAAGCCATAAGTGATTTCAAGTGTCAACAGACTTGCCTCTACAAAGTTCAACAATACACGCTAGTTCTATTCTGAGTTTGCAGAAGTGAAACTGTTTTTCTGCACAAGCCTTTTCAGTTCTATTGCAATTTGATACTAAAGAGGATTAATTAACATCCAGCTACTGTATGGCTATGATGGCATAGCTTGCAGTGTATATAGCTTATAATATAAGCACTATACTAATTTGACTGCATGAACAGTTGGTCTGTCTAGAAAAACTTGAAGTACTTGGGTACAGTTTTCCTAAAAATTCTGTCATAAATTAATCATGTCGTTCCCAATGTGAAACACAAAAGACAATATTTTAAAGAATGCTTTAAATGTTTTGTCCATCTCCTCAGGTGACTTTCATTGTAAATAAATAAAAAATAGGACAATCAAAAGATATATATTATATATTATATATATTATAATTATATATAGATCTTTTGACTGTCTATTTATTTATTTACAACGAAAGTCACTGAGGAAATGGGAAAAACATTTAAAGCATTCTTTAAAATATTGTCTTTTGTGTTAATTAATCTCTTAATCTTCTTAAATGTGACAAAAAAAGCGTAACAAAATCTATTCAGGCTTTGAGACATAACTAAAGGCACATTTTCAGGAGCACAGACGTGTCTGAATGCTGTGAAGAACGTCTATGTGCGATGTAACATGGTTTTTTTGTCCTCCCCCACCTGAGTAGGGAACAAGACACTGCGTTCTCTAGGGGTCGCTATGGGGAACGCCTTGTCGTGACCCGTGTCTGAAGCATACATTGAAAAACACCAACAACATGTTGGCCGGCAACATCCCATGACGTCACTACCGGTGCGACTATAGTATAAATAGGTGCCGGGAGAACACATCATCCACTTCTTCGTCTGAAGCTTGCGTCCGAAGCATGGCAAGAAACCTAGAGGACGCAATGTCTCGTTCCCTACTCAGCGAACCATGGTTACACAAGTAACCTGAGACATTCCCTTTCATAGGAACTTCGAACTGCATCCTCTAGGGATCGCTATGGGGAAAGGTATACCCACGCCACCATGCTGAGGGGAGTGCATGCCAGGAACCATGGCGAGCACTAAGTACCAACTCTACCATAGCCATGGGAGTTGCCCCTGGGACGTTAAGATGGCTGTCAGTGACATTATCACGACGACCAAAGGACTAGGGACATACTACATTTGAGAAGTCAATCAACTCGATCTAAGGTATACTGTGGAATGGCCTAGCAGTAAATATCTAGCTGAGGGCGAAACACCCAGCTACAACGAGAGGGGCTCGAACTACAGCACGATTGTTAGAACTCAGAAGGGTAAGCGTTACGGCAAAGCTATGCCAGAAATCTTTCAGCGCATGAGAGGTAGGCGGAGCAAGAGCCTAGTAACCGAGGCTGTGGTTCCAGGTGCTGAGAAAACTCGGGATTTTAGAAGTGCGCAAAAACTTACGGGTGTGCACTTCGATAGTAGGATTTAGTTTTCCAAGCATCTGTTACAGACACCCGGAAGTTCTGGGCCAAACGGGAGAGGCAAGCTCTAATACAACCCTCTAAGGCGAGGGGAGCACTGCCTCGAGACAGCATTACACAAGAAGGTTCTCGCAAATACCACCTATACTTCCCACTCGATGCCTCAGCAAGAAGGGATATCCTGGTGACCAGGAAGCCCATCAGGGCGACCTAGATACGGCGTACCAGACAAGGCAGCCTGAAAGCATAAGCCCAGCCCAGACGTCCAGGAAATCTGCCCCCAGTGCTCGGGACGGGGCCTGATGATCGAAAGGCGCCCGCACCAGAAGCAAGGTGCATGGCCATGACAGGGAAGCATGAAGCCGAAAACCAGGGCTATCATACGGGCTGGGAAATCATATCGACACAGTGACGTAAACCTGAAAGTCGAGCACCCGGTTTCTAATCCAGCAGAGGGGGTGCTCACCGAGAACCTCCCTAGAAAAAGAACAGAAACACACAGGTCCCAGAAAAACATTGCAAAGAAAGCTAGCAGATGGATTATACACACAACCACTAACGCATTAAAACACACAAACACAACGTATTTATATCTATACTATAAGATATATATAGATATATATTTAAGAAATGGATTCGTGTATCATGCCCACCATGGTTCCCGCACGGAGCCTCCGTTTTCAGGAAGAAGAAGCTGGTAAAGGTAGAACCCGAAGAAGCCTCTGGTCCCGTACTCAGTCAAGGTGGTCATTGAAGCCATGGAACCAACAAAACATCATGGTCCAGCAAGGAGACTTAATGCGGAAGTTCCCACCTAACCTAGGCAGGAGGAGAGAGGGGGGTAAAGGAAGAACTAGGAAGGGAAGAGGAAAGATAAGGGGAAGATGAAAAACCGACAGGAAATGAGTAGATACGGAAGTCTCCCTCTGATCCGAGGAACAAAAGCGCTGAAACCTTGTCTGGATCACATCCCTTAGGTCTTGCCTACATCCCTTTGACCCACAATTCTTCCTACCCCTACCCGCAGGCGAGGGAGGAGCGCGAGCCGCAACACTAGCCTTCTGTGCAGTCTCTGATCCTAAACAACGAGAACGGGCCAGGACACCGGGGGTGTTCGGGCTCAGGAGAAAGGCCTTCGCCTTTATCCAGGTCTGTCAGCAGGTCAGCCTGATATGCTTGGAGCATCACATCGTGTGCAATGAAGCGACACAGGGTGCCTGACCTGCTGCTGCGTATGCCATGCCATTCAAGCGAGATGTAATCTGAAGGGCTCAGATGGCAAGGAGGGAGTTTTAAGAGAAGACGTCTCACCCATAGAGAGATAGCTGGCCAGCATCTCTCTATAGGGGCATCTTCTCATAACCGCTTTTGCGCATCGTATCGATGTTGGCATAACTTGTATGCTAGAATCGATGGATGCGTGATGAAAATGGCCTCTTCCATTCCTTCTCAATCTCCGTATGGAGATCAGGAAGAAAGGAAGGCTCACCTGAGCTGGAGGGTTATGGCCAGAAAGATAACGTTCATCAAGACGACCTCACAACGTCACTTCCTTAGTCCGCTTCCACAGCAAGTCAAGCCTCGCCATGGCGCGATCCATAACCTCAAGCAGCTCATCAAACGCAGGGCAGGAGGATTGGGAAGGCACAGCCTCAGCTTCTTCGCCCTCCTCATACATCTCCTGCTCTTCCTGGGCCAAACACAGCACTGTCTCCTGGATCAGACGATGTTAATGAAATAACATCATTCTCCAGCGGCTCACTCTCGTCCACAGCCGACGATCGCAAGAGGGAAAACCCCTCTTTAAACTCATCGGCCAAATCCACCTGCGATCCCCACAAGCTTATTCTCCTCCGTGCTTCAGCAGTGGCGGGTCCTGAATCGCGGAAAGCAGATGGCTGCCCTCTTTCCTCGAAAAGAGAGACAAAAGAGAGTGGCCCCCCTTGGCGGACATAGCTGCGTGCTCTTCGTCCAAACAAAACAACGCATAGATCCTGTGTGTCATCAGATGTTAAACAACGACAACACAGATGCACACATCCTCTTAAACGCTTTGCTAGTGCTCGCCATAATGATATGAAAAGAGATCGCTCTTACCACAGAAATGCACGCTTCAAACAAAACAGTCAGTGAAGACGAAGAAGAGGATGATGTGTTCTCCCGGCGCCTATTTATACTATAATCGCACCGGTAGAGATGTCATGGGCTGTCACCGGCCAATGTGTTGTTGTTTTGAATGTATGCTTCAGACAGAGCAATGTTGAGCGAAGCGGAGCGGCGTGTGACGCTCCGCTACGTTTTCCCGCTCTAGGGACGTTCGCTCGCTCAGTCGCTCTAATCCGCCCAAGCAAGGCGCCGTTAATTTCCGCTCCCGCTCACCGTGACATTCCGATCAGATCCCGCTCCGACATATAAAATTTCTTTAGTAGGACTAATTGTTTATGTTTGTAACGAAATTCTTGGTTATGTCGACAATAAGCATGCTGCTAAATAGCAATCATGTTTCAGATGCGAAAAATTCTTACATTCTTCTTAATTTTGTTAATTGTAATGTATTAATTAAAATGTATTAAATATGACTCTAACCTTAGCAAACCTACCTAAAATACAAAAACTGAAAAAGTGTATTTGATTATCGTTAACTTTATTTCCGTGAAAATAGCTACAGTTGTTGTGCAATAGAACATTCAAAACAGGCTAAATAAAACACAAACGCACACACACACGAGATGAAATGTGTGTAGATCTTTACAAAATACACATGGATTATAAAGCCTGTGAAAAGCACACACAAGATAAAATGCACTTAAAGAACGCTTGGTTTATGAACTGACGTCAATGAAAGAAACACACTTTCTAGTGTCAAGTTAAAATAAACCATAACTGCGGGGAACTGTGGTCTATTAAAACATCTCTTGATGTTTACTGGATTTTAGAATTTACTTTAAGAAACATTAGCTTGGACAAAGTGTCAGGCTTCAGCATTCGCTGTGGCCGAAAACACTCGCTCAGCGCTGGAAGAACCACTGTGGATGCTGGAGATTTTGCGGGAGGGATCCAGCATGGTTTTCCTAAATCCAAGTGGTGTAGGCTAATATCTTCTGTACTGTGTAGTTCTGTATTTTTAGGCCTATATACAGCTGTGTGTTAGTTTAGGTCTACAGTTTAACTGAGATTATTTAATAACTACGGAGCTCCGAATATAATTCGAATTAACAATTCGTTTCTACGACGTCAGCAGGTTTTATTCTTTTTTAAATTAATTTATTATTATTTATTAATTTTAAGTAATAATGATTTTAATAAATAATTACGAAATATAATAATTCGTTCCACAATTTAGGCCTACTATAGGGAATGAACAAATTAACGAACTAATGAATTTGTGGCAGCTAAGCCTAAACAAGAGAACAAATACTTAATTCGTGACCATAATGTAGTCCTAGCATAAAAGAGAACTAGCCTATTCTAAATTTGTGGCCGTGATTTTGTCTGCATGATCGGGGCTCCGTACAACCGAATATAACCTTAGCCTACCTGTTTCATTTATGGTATGTAACTAGCTCACCTTTTGCGGCACCATGTTTGCGTAGCACATCCTCGTGCTTTCTGGCAATGTGCCGCTTCAGATTCCAATATGAATCTTTACTAACTCTCCCCGCACTCCCTCTCAGTTTCTTCTCCCTGCTCATTCTTAACTTAGATTTTTTACTTTACATTTATGTATAAGGCTTGCAACTTCGTTGAAACAATATCTGAACTCCATAACTGCTCTACTATTCTCGATCTGGAACAAGCAAATCACCAAACGGCATTCTGGGTTGAGCGAGCGGCGCTGAGCATTTTGAGCGGAGCGGAGCGGAATCTTCAGAAAGGCGCTCTGCGCTCTTATGGAAATATTACCACTCCGCTCCCGCTCCGCTCCGCTCACATGCTCTGCTTCAGACACGGGTCACGACGAGGCGTTCCCCATAGCGACCCCTAGAGGACACAATTCGAAGTTCCCTTGAAAGGGAACCTGCTGACTTTCTGGCAGCATCATTTAGCACCTATAATGGCCAAAAATACTCTAAAGCGTGCCTAAAGGTTACCGAGTTATGCTCTCGAGGTAGGCAGTTCACTAGGTTCTGAGACAGCCTATGAGACTTAAAGAGCATCTGTTGGGCTGTAGTTTCACGTGTATTGAGAAGGGAATACCCCATACTCTTCTGTTAGTTGGTAGGCTGCGTGAGACTGTCAGAGGAGGCGACAATGCGCAAGTGCTCGGCTGCATTTTACATTACTCTAGGTATGTGTTTTAGCTGTGTTTTTAAACAAGTATTAAAACAGAAGTATGGCATAGTATTGCATTTCATTCATGTGGTTTCTGAAGTGAATTTCAGTAGATTTAATAATTTCAGGTTTCATATCTCTCTGGACAACTGAAGCGTCAACAGGTCAGTACAGCGGGCAGTGTCTGTCCTGTGTGTGTGTGTTTACCTGTAAACAATAAACACGTTTTAGAAACAAGTAATAAACAAGTTTTCAAGATTTTTGAAAAATAAAACAAAGGCATGTTTTCACATAAAATAAAGACATATTAAAGATTTGGCAGTGTTTCTAGGTCAACGTTTTGTACAAAACATCTTTGTATACATTTTTACTTGTTTCTATTTAAGCACAAGATGCTCTTTGGAGCTTTCTCAAATCATGCTGGATTACACAAACCTGTGGAGTTCACAACATTTTTTTATCACTATTATTATTTTTTGTTTGTTTTTGTTTTGTTTTCTAAAAATACAAGAGAATAAATTACAATTTGTGGAACATAATTTCTCCTTTTGCAGGCGCTTAAAGTCATTGTTTAGAAGATAATCAAAAATCTCTTAACACAGCTTATCATTGTAACTTTACAGGATCCTGTAACTGCGGACGTGACAATTTGAACTTATTGAAAAATAAATGTAACAACACAGAAGGTAAGAATTTAATATTTCCACCAATGATGTAAGCTATGTCTTTTTATCCAGTAAATTGGAGTAAAATAGACTAGCCTGCTTAGTGTAACATGAATTAATAACCTTAATTATACTTTATTTGCATTAGGAATAACTTCAACATCAAAAGGTTTTAAATAGCCTTTATATTGTTGGAGAAAGTTCTGTGCTTATGAAAATGTGTCAAGACAAATGTCCTATAGCCACTTTTCCAATTAAACATATTCAGTTATTGTTTGAGAGAGGCACTGTTCAAGTTGCCCTATAAACTATTACTGCTTTCTGACAAATAGGGCAGTTGAGTGGAGAGTATAAGGACAGTGGATTTAGTTTCTGACATGACCAACCCGAGTTTGAATCTTCCTTTTTCCAATTCGATTTTTCTCCCTTTTCCTATATGTATAAGCAATTAGCTAAGTAGATTAGATGAACTTTTATATAATGTAAAATACCGGTATAAACTAACCCTTAGCCTTCTTGACTATTTAACAATTAACAGTTAATGGCTAGAAAATAAAATGGTTTACACCTCACGATTTGTTTACATTTAATTTTAAGACCTCCCAAGTCCTATTTTGTACTGTATTTGGGGCAAGTGACATTTTTTTGTTTATATTATCAGTGGATATTTCTCATTTCACAGGAGTCTATGATTTGGCATGCTATATAAAATATAAGAAATCTCTTGTGTCCGTCTGCGAATGGAAAGGAGACATAACAACCTCATACACACTGTACACACAACAGTAAGTTTCTGTAGGAAGTGAGAACTGTGATGATTTCAGCTTTATTCTCTTTGCAGTCTGGCTGAGTTTCACACCATTGCTATTGTTTGATTGTTATCGCTTACTTATATATAAAATTTGATAACTGAAAATTCTATTAAACAATCCACACTCTTTGTTTGCTGTGTAGGAGGAGATGTAGTTGTGTAAATGTACATCAGAAGAGCGGAATTTGGACTTCGGATTACTTTAATGTTATCTCAAATTGGAATGTGACAGCTCACGTTATTGCAAGCAGTGGATATCCGCACTGGTGCACCTACAAAAATTTCAGTGGAATTCCATCCAAGATTAGTATGTTAATCAACAATATTAGTATTCGTAACTTTCAATTTATTCATATTTTAACTGTTTCTAACCCCTGACCTTAATCTAAATATACTGATTTAAATAGCATTTTCCAGAAATAGTAGTTACTAGTTCTAGTATTAATAGAAGCTGCTTGAAAATTATTTTACCAGACAAAAATTTCTGCAGGTTAGTATGTGATTCTGCTTTGGATTGTTTAATGTTTTCTTTCTTTGCAGCAATGTGTGGTCCTCATTCAAAACTAACTTACAAAAGAAGCTCAGGCCATCTGACTGTGCAGGTGGAGTGGGGAGATGAAAGTAGATATATTAAAAACTTCTTTGTAGAGTACAAAGAGTTCAAAACTACAAGCTGGAAAGAGGTCAGTAACAACAACCCAGAAGTATAAGAGTACAGTATATGAGGCTCCGTTATACAATAATTATGTGTCCTTGTTTTTATTCTGCATATGCACATATGTAAAATAGGGTGAAATGTCATAACTCTTTTGTTCAACTTTGTTATTTAAAGTCGGGACAGAAATTAATTGTTTAAATAAGGCACGGTATTCACCCTATGGAATTGATTTTCAGGGGCATTTATTATTTTAATTCCTAAACCAATAACGCGGGAATAGCGGCGCATTGTGACATTAAAATCTGGGGTCGAGGGTGTTTGGGGCCTGGAAAAGTTTTGACATGCCCTGACATTTGTGCTTTTTTAGTTGCTTACAAACATTTGAATGTCTAAAGTTTAATAACACCGTAATCAGCACAAACTGGGCTACAATAATATGTGAGCAGCATGTATGTACGTGATTGTGTACTTGATTAGCATACTTGAAATAAATTCTCATATTTTCAAGTTAAATTCTCATAAATAATAATGGCTAATTCTTATCAAATAAAATAGAAAATTACAACAGTGTCGCTAGCACACAGTAACCATAAATTGCTACATCTCAACCTCCCGAGAGTACAAAAGGGTGTCTTTTTATTCTTTCTAATCCCTGATTAAGTTCTCTGTAAAGTAATAGAGTGTGGATCATTGTAGATTTGAGAAAGCACCCTATACTAGGGTGTGGTGACTGTGATTTCACCAAGTACAACATGTTCCTGGATCAGCATCCTTGTTGATCCTGGAACAACATTCCAATTAACCAATCAGAATTGAGGGATAACTTTTCAGGAACTGTCTGTTTTAGGCTTACGATCTGGGTTAGGTGCTTCTACACACCCTTGTTAATCAGCTATCATTTACCTCTGATTTTAGGAATCAATTATGGGTAAGGTTAGGTTTAGGGATTGGGTTTAGTCTATATTTTTGGACAGTAATGTTGATCCAGGATCAACAAAAGATGTTGATACAGGAACATGTCTTACTTGGCAAAATCACGGCGACCACTAGGGAGTGGTGTGACTTTGTGGTTAAAGATCTGGGGCCTCATTTATAAACCTTTGTGAGAGTTTAAACCCCAAAAGTATGTGTTAGAACAAACTATACAATAGGAGTAGCTTGTAACAGTATAACCCCTTTTCAGTCAGTTACGTAAGAATTATTACACATGGATGAATTAAAGCTTGTAGTGGGAATTCCAGCTCTTTTTAGGGATCTGGATAATTTGGCTCAGCTCAGCAAAAAGAACAGGCTCTTTTCGCTCCCAAATGGCTCTTTATTTAGTTATTTAGTTTTTAATTCAACCACTGGTATGTGTGCATAAATATAATTAAATTATTCAAAGTAATTATACTAAAACATTAAAAATATAAAATTCAAAAATATAAAATGCCACGTAATATTCAGTTTTGTTAAATTACACTATAATTCAGATTTACACAATTGAAATTAAATTGTTTTGTCATTTCTGGCTCCATAAGCCTTTCCAAAATACCATAATTTTACATTATTTTTGGTATAAAAACCAAAAACCTATTTTATGTAAAAACATAAAACACTATGATTACAGAACGTTATTACCCAGATTGCACAGGTACGTCTCTACGATGTCTGCTAAAGAGCGCTTGGTCTGGGAAACATCTGCTGTGTAAAAACATCCTATAAACGTCTTAGAAAAAGCAGATTTACATACATTCTAAAACATAAACATCTTCAAGACATCTGATAGCAAACATCTTAGAGACATATTGCAAAAACTCTAGTCTAAAACATACATCTTGTAGATGTTAATGCAGATATGAAATAGATGTGATGTATCAGGGTGTGTGCTCTCAGGGTGAATTATCCAAAACAGAAACTAATATAAACAAATCATACTCAAAATATAACATGGTGTGACATATAACAGAAATAGAAAAAACTAAATTACAATGTGCAAAAACACAGTTGTATTATTATACCCTGAAACATTGTCACATTGTGCACGCGTGTTGAGTCTGTTGATGTGTATGTGCGTGTGACCAATCGTGAGCAAGAATCATCCCATACACTTCAAAGAAAAATAAGTTAGAACATGAAGTGTGTGCAGCTAACAAGCAGTCATCCAATTATTTTGTAAGGTGGCTGAGAGAGCTCAACTTCACTTCAGAAAACACATGCAAATAGAAGAAGCACCAGAAAATTAAGAAAACATTTTAATGAGTTTGACAGCATATGTGCTGAAAATACTCACAACACAACCAAATACAAAACATGCTGCAAATTCTCACAGTACAACCAAATGCAGAAACGTGCAAGTAGCACAGACCACAACAAAATTACCTCAACAAAATAAAAATTAACCATGTTTGTTGGTTTATGATTTACCATGGACACCACAGGTTACATGGGTAACTGGTTAGTGCTTAAATCCATGGCTAATTTGTGTATGGTTACCATGGTTTAACTATAGTAACCATTTTTTTAATATATAATAAAATGTAAGCCGCCATATGGAAGGCGCATCCAGTGGTGACACAGCCTCGCAGAGTCAGGGAGTCTCAGGCTGTGTTCGAAATGCCATACTATCATACTACTCTTACTATTTCTGCAGTATCCAGTATGTATGCTGTGCAGCTAGATATTCGCCAGAATCTGCTAAATATAACTCAAGTACACTGAAATCAGTACAGAAGCTGTTCAGAATGGCATACTACCATATTATATTGCATTATGCTGTGTGTATACTGTGAATAGTATGCGAATTTTCTGTATGCATGGAATGCCCGGATTGCCTGCTACATTGGCTGAAATTTGATGTATGCATCTGAAAACGCTGCATTGGATACTGTTTCCCAGAATGCAATGCGCTCCATGTGACGTTTCATCTTCAAACGCGTGAGTGAACTGGAGGTGGGGAATAGCAAATGTAACACTTGTATTTGTACGTATATATACCCTTACCAAAAAGTAGTATACTACAAGTTTATTTTATTAAGTAGTAGCTATACTTAAGGCAAAGGTTGAGTATATTTTGCAGTATACTGTATGTAGTAATATACACATCTCAGGGTAATAGTAGGTACTGTAAGTGTACTATTCAATATCCTTGGGACTAAATGGCCCACTTTCTAGTATATAAAAGTATACTTATATAAAGTATATCAAATGACGTCATCTTTATAGCGCTTTATACAGTACAGATTCTTTCAAATATATTAAATAATAATAATATTGCAGCAATATAATATATAAATAAAAAATAATATTTCAATTACGCAAACAATTCCCCTGTCAAGCAGCTCTAAAAAGAAATGGAATGTATTTACTCTAAGGACAAATAGACACATTTTTTTGGCAGAGGCTATTTACATTAACTCCGCCCACCAATGCCTGGCTGTGATTAACAGCACTGCAAAAGACACTTGCATTTCCGAAGTATCAGTGACGCAGCGAGTAAAACGTGAGCTGTTTGCTTTTGACGCAGTCGACCCGAGTTCGATCCTGGCTTTTGTCAAACTCATGCTTCTCCTTTCCCCCTCACATACCAGATCAGAAAGAAATGTATTTTCAATAAAAAATTAAGTAAATATTTGAAAAGTGGAAATAAAAAGCCTCAATAATACAGTGTTGTGTATGCTTTAGGTAGGTTTTTGTCCCAATAAAGTTGCATTCATCTAATAAAATTTCTATATATGATAATTTACAGTCAATATGTTATTGCATACTGTTTTATAATGTACTACAGTACTGATGTATAAATATCTGCCACCTAACTACTATTTACACTGCTGTTGCTAAAGAAAATGCTGCTATTTTAGTGTAAACAGAATTGATCATTATTTGCACTTAGTGTAACTAGAATATATCGCTTTTTAATATATCTACCAAAAATATCAATAAAGACAGTTCAGTGTTGATTTAGTTATGTCCAATATGTAAAGTTAATAAATTATGAAATGAGTTAAATTGGGCAATATAGCATTTTTTACTAGTATGAAGCCTTATTAACAAGAATTTGTGAAAAGAATAGTTAACTCATTTGTTTCTGAGGTAACAACCTTGACAGCTGTGCTGAATTAATGTTCAGTGTTTGTCATGTGACAGCACTATAGCATACTAGGCCTACTCTGAAACATTTTGTTGCATATTGTATACTGTTTCACACACTATTATTTAAAAAATAGTAGGCAGTATGCACTGTGTACTGGGCAGTAAGCAGTAAGCAGTAAGCAAGTATGCCATTCGAACACAGACTCCAGTCTACCACTGTCATCAAGCCCAGCGCAACCAGAGCAATCACCAGAGCGCGGATTGCCCCTGCACCTGCATTCGCTCGTTAAGGCTCCTTATTAACCGCCTCATCCCACACGCCTCAGAAGGCGCGTTTCCATTACAGATTTTGCAAAACTTTGTCGATATTTTATAAATGTCGATAAAAACGTATTGCGAAATGACGGCGTTTCCATCAACCAATGTTATGCGACTGAAACTTGACCTTTTGCCTCTCGCGATGAGTCATGACAACGGATTTTGGTGGGATTTTGGCTATATTTATTCAAAGGAGGCTTTTGCATGTATCTTTACAGAAGCAGCAAAGAGAGCCGCTTCAGAAACGTGCGTGGCGCGGCTGCAATAAACCATAAACTGTATAAAAACAAACACAAGCATTGAATGGTCGTAATCGGCTTCAGTGGCCGTATCAGAGCCACACTGCACCGCAGACGTGTGCAGTGTAAGTTGTCTAAGCATTAATGGTAGGGAAAGCCCATTATACTTGAGAGCGGCCACGTATGAGGTGTTTCTTGTAGGTTATAGTACATTGAAGAATGACTTTTACATACCCCATGTGACCTGTAAATGCGAAAAAAAACGTTCCATGCAGTTTTGCGAATTATCACTTTTTCGCATTGCCTGAAAAACCACCTCATGCGCGCGTAACGTTTTTGCGAAGATGGAGTTTTTGCACGAAATTGACGCGTTTTACATAGGCGAATTTTAAATTCGCAAGTTGTCTGATCTACAGTTTGCATGACCGAAATAGGCCATGGTCCCTTAAATTGTGCTTACCTGTGTTTACGCACCTTGATGTGCGTTTTACATCTGCTCCACCGCTCCTTTGGATAACCTGCAAGAGACAATCATCTGTTACCATCAACTAAGAGACCCGAAACTTACATCTGCATATTATGCTACTCGCCTTCTGATCGTTGCTTCTCATTGCAACAGCCCGTCTGTCAATAAAACTGCTGTTTTGCATACTTATCTCTGTGTTTCTAGCCTGTTTGCTGACACCGAATTAATAGGCTATATGGTTAATTTTTCTAAGGGAAGTTGTAGTAGTTAGCCATCTTACATAACCTTGCACCACAAGTAATGGTATTCGTCGGTCACGCTAAATAATATAGAAATGGAAGACAAATGCGAAGGAAGTATATGATAGGTCTTAAACAAAAAAGACACCTTCAGAAACAAAAACATTGATAAATGTCTCCGCAATGTTGGTCACTTCTGTTCCCTTAAACATTTCTGATGTGGTCTGAGTATTTGCAGCGCATTTCTGTCTTTATTTGGTTGTGTTGTGAGCATTTGTAGAGTGCTGTCAAATTGATGAAGATGTTTTCTTAATTTGCAGGTGTTTTTTTTTTTCATTTGCAGAGCGTTGAGCTCTCTAGGCCACTGTAAAAAAAATAAAACGCTGAGAGACGTGTTAGAAAAAGGCTCTCAAATGGGAGCCGACTCATATCGTTCACTTAAAGGAGCCGGCTTATTTGCAAACGACACTTCACTAATGAAGTCTGGTCTGAACTTGTATCTAGTTCCATCCATGAGCTACATTTTTTATATGTTTTTAAACTACACATGACCTACTACAGGGATTGGCAACTCTGGTCCTGTGGAGGGCCACCCTCCTGCAGAGTTTAGCTCCATCCCTTATCAAACATACCTAAAAAATCGAACCTTTTGGATCTTAAGAATTGCTTAAATTATAGACAGGTGTGTTTGTTTAGGGATGGAACTAAACTCTGCAGGACAGCAGGCCTCCAGGACCAGAGTTGCCAAACCCTGACCTCCTATATTTGCCAAATTTTGCAGTATATACTCTCAGAAAAAACAATTGTCACTGGGGTTGTACCTTTTTTTTTTAAAAACCTCTGTACTATATTAACCATATGATGCATATTTGTCCCTTAAACGTACACATTAGTACCTTAAGTGTACATATTAGTACCTAAATGGTATGTATAGCGACTTTTTAAATGCTTCTGCCCCAAGTGACAACTTTTGTACCTTTATTCTGACAGTGTACAATTATAGCACACTTAGTGGCATACCCATGATGTAATGTGCTTAACTTCCATTTTAAGAGTGGCCATTGAGACGGAAATAATACAAATTTTAACATCTCTCATGACTCATTATTGGAGACTGCCAAAGACTGTTTCATGTTGTAGTCTTGTTTTTTAGAAAAAAGTATGCAGTATGTTTATTACTTGGTCGCTGGAGTCACAATTAGGCTGAAAGGTCTTTAAGCTGTTAAGCTAAAAGTTATTGCACAGCCCAAATGCCACCGTTGTGTCCCTGTGTAGACTACTTGACAGTATCAAGTTCTGTAGAATGTTACAGTGTGGTATAACACACTGGAGTTGAGTAGAATGACAGTCAGCTGATAATATGGACGGTTTGGTACAGAACAGAGTAGTGGTGTATTGGGCTACCACAGTGTGAAAAAAACAAGGGGGAAGTTCAGTATAGTTAAGAATAGATTTTATCTGTCATTTTATCTTTCAGTCTGTAAAACCTTTAAACCTTCAAACTTTTTACACCTTTTCAACATTTTCTTTCAAGCTCACTAAGTTTGTCTTGACTAACTTTACTTGTCTAGTAGTAAAAATGTAGGACTTGCAGTAGGGCTGTGCAATTAATCGCATGCAATTGTCATGCGCATCTCGTCAGTAAAGCCGGTTCCGTGATTAATAGTAAATCTCCATCACCTGCTTTTTTTACTACACAGAGCCGTAGTTCACTGACAATTAAGTTCATAATCAAATGCAATTCATCTGCGATTATGAACACGATATTGCCTAGCTTGTCAGTGAACTATGGCTCTGTGTAGCTGCTCTATTTAAAGATGTCTATCAATGCAAGCAAGTGTCATTTGGTCAGTACTTGTCTTTTGAATATCTAGGGATTGTATTGAAAGGTGCTCCAAGGTGCTGTTTATCATTATTTACAGGCCTCCAAAAAACTCTCCAGCCTTTGTTGAAGAATTCACAGAAATTTTATCAATGATTTCCTCAGAGTTTGACTGTTTTGCTATTGCAGGGGATTTTAATATTCACATAGATAATGCAGAATACAAAATAAATTATAACTGTTTTAAACACTTTTGACCTGATTAAGATAATTAGAGACGAAAAGTATATTCGTGAAATTCTGAATTTGGCAAAATATCAGTGCTGGTACTACTAGATCTCAGTGTTGTGTTTGACACGGTCGATCATAACATACTACTAGAGAAACTGGAACACTGGGTCGGGCTTTCTGGGATGGTAAATGGTTCAGGTCATACTTAGAAGAGAGAAGTTATTATGTGAGTATAGGAGAGCATAAATCTAAGTGGACGTCCATGACACGCAGAGTCCCACAAGGCTCAATTCTTACACCGCTCTTGTTTAGCCTGTATATGCTCCCACAAGTCAAATAATGAGAAAGAACCAAAACGCCTATCACAGCTATGCAGATGATACCCAGATTTACATGGGCACTATCGCCAAATGACTACAGCCCCATTGACTCCCTCTGCCATTGCATTGATGAAATTAACAACTGGATTAACAGTTGGATTTGCCAGAACTTTCTTCAGTTAAACAAGAAAAAAACTGAAGTCATTGCATTTGGAAAAAAAGATGAAGTTCTCAAGGTGAATGCAAACCTTGACTCTAGGGGTCAAACAACTAAAAATCAAGTCAGGAATCTTGGTGTGAATCTGGAGACAGACCTTAGTTTCAGTAGTCATGTCAAAGCAGTAACTAAACTAAATCAGCATACTATCATCTAAAAAACTTTGCAAGAATTAGATGTTTTGTTTCCAGTCAAGACTTGGAGAAACGTGTTCATGCCTTTATCACCAGCAGGGTGGACTATTGTAATGGTCTCCTCAACGGCCTTCCCAAGAAGACCATTAGACAACTGCAGCTCATACAGAACTCTGCTGCCAGGATTCTGACAAGAACCAGAAAAACTGAGCATATCACACCAGTCCTTAGGTCCTTACACTGGCTACCAGTTATATTCAGGATTGATTTTAAAGTACTTTTACTCGTTTATAAATCACTCTATGGCCTAGGACCTAAATACATAGCAGATATGTTCACTGATTGTAAACCTAACAGACCACTCAGATCATTAGGATCGAGTCAGTTAGAAATACCAAGGGTTCACATAAAACAAGGGGAGTCCGCCTTTAGCTATTATGCAGTTGGAATCAGCTTCCAGAAGAGATCAGATGAGCTAAAACATTAGCCACATTTAAATCAATGCTCAAAACTCATCTGTTTAGCTGTGCAATTATTGAATGAGCACTGTGCAATGTCCGAACTGATTGCACTATATATATGTATAATCATTTTCTATTCTTAACGGTTTTAAATTCATTTTAAACCTCTTAAAATCAATTTTTTTTTAATAATTTTCAAAGTTTTAAATTCCTTGTTTAATTGTTGTGATTATTGATTTTTATTCTTTTCATTTCTTTTATTTTTTTTTTTTTTTTTTTTGAACGCACTTGAATTACCATTGTGTATGAAATGTGCTATATATAAACTTGCCTTACCTTGCCTTGCCTAAATGCCGCTCCATCTGAAAGCAGGTGATGGCGATTTACTACCAATCACGGAACCGGCTTTACTGATGAGATGCGCATGACAATCGCATGTGATTAATTGCACAGCCCTAACTTGCAGTAAAGTTTGCCAAAGGTCCATTTCCTGATGTGAATTGACTTGCTTGTTCCACCTAATTTTCTCTTCTTGTCCTCCACAGCAACAGTCTAAAAACAACAAAGATTGTGTTTTGTGGAATCTGACATCATCTCTGCCTTACGAGCTGCGAATACGTTGTGATCCCACCGAAGAGTGTGTGCAGTGTCCTCGTAGTGAGGTTATCGTGGTTCCACCGGGTGAGTTGAGCACAGAGTGTGTGTATTGACCGATCTCTGTATGTTCTTGAAATGTGTCATTTCTGTGTCACGAAACCGTATGTTACAAACACTCCCTCATCTTCCATTGTTTGATCACACAGGTAGAATCGCACTAAACTCATGGCACTGGTAGAGCCAATGATGCTCCCAGTCACTCCGCTCAGACAAACAAGTCCATTTTGTGGTGCTGGTGGCAGAAAAATCACACACTTTATCTTTAATGCTTAATTGACCATTGTATTTTCAAAAATGTAATTCCCCAGAACTCACAGATGCACCATCAATACAGCTGGAGATTCAAGACCATATACAAAATCGTTTTATATCACCAGGACAGAGAAAAGCAGTCGTGAAGTGGGAGGTACTAACACATGTAATTTCCCAGGGCCATCTGTGGTGTTTTCTGTGGTTGAACTAATGAGATCCAATGCGAATCCACTATAAAATAAGATCCTACTGGATAACCAAAAATTCTAGTTGGATCTTATTTGATTCTTAGAGAATTCTTATTCCCATTTGGATCCTGGTGTGGTACCAATACTTTTTTTTCTCATCAATGAAAAACTACAACTAAGTAATGCAGTATTAACATTCTAGTAACTATTATAAACTATTAGCACTCATTTGAATGTAGTAGTTCACTATTAGCTAATCAAAAATTACTATTTTTCATACCTCCCAGAAAACTGCTAAAAATCTATATACAGTTTCATTATAAATGTAAGTAATGCAGAACTATTTTTAAAGTGATGAATTGACAATCGTGGTAATTACACAAATATTACCAAATCCTTCAGATGGAATTACTAATAATTTTGTACAGTATTATAAAGTAAAATACATGATAGCTCCCTAGTAATGGCTGAAGTTCTTTTAACCTTTTGAGGTTTTTGTAAGGTTTTGGATAGTCTCAGCCTCAGACATCATGCCCACGGACCGTTGGCTGTGAACGTCTGATGCATATCACACACAAAATTGGAAACACTTCAGGAGTTTCAAAGTCGTCATCGGATTGGTTGAATTATTCAGGATTTCCGGGAGATGTGTGTGTCGTATTCTTTAACGTTGCACCTGGAAACCAAAACTCGTGGAAGAAGAAAGCCATCGTTTTTACAACTGTGAAAATGAACGCTTATCAGAATCAAATAAATGCTGGATTTTTCAAAAGTATGTGACATATTTAAAGTTTGCGGCATACTCTTTCAAATACAGCCAAGAGTTTTACACACCAGTCTGTTATTGTGGGGACATTTCCATGCCCCTAAACATGATTTGACACAAAATGAAACGTGATTGGTTGACTTAACTGTCAGTCATGTGGCCTCATTCAATGTGGCCAAGCTTTCCAGACCTTCTTCTGTCAGTCTGAAGGTCTGGCTACACAAGACTAGGTTTTGGATAGCAATTCCTTTTGAAGGATTTGGTAACACTTGAGTCATTTGAGACTTGAGTCACAGGCTACCATCATTCTCACAGTAGTTACTAAGGAAAATCTAATTTTCTAACCATTCACAATAATAAAAACACTGAAGTAGGAGACATGCAAAGAATCATATCTTTATGTGAGGTACATTAAATTTGTCACAGGCATTTGGGGTGTGGCTATTGACTTGAAAGGTTCCAACAGTCTTTTTTTTTTTTTTCAGTGATTCGGTGAGAAGAGTGGACCTATAGCTATCTTTTCTTTAAGTAGCCTAGTAAAAACAATTTGCAAAAAAATGACGACAGATAAGGGTGAAGTTCTGAGGAATGACTGGCCACAGTAGTAAGGTCCCGGAAACTAAAATCCATTTCTTTAGAATGATCAATCTTTAGTAAATGGTTCTCCAAGAGGACTCATATAATGTACTAATTATTAACAGTTTAACCAAATGTGCAACACCATTATGATAATGGGTGGTTACATATTAAAGTAGTGGTTAAAATGTTATTTATTGACTAGTTTCACATGATATACAATAAAACTGTATATAGTTTTTTTAAAATATAGTTTTCCTGGGAGGTATGAAAAAAAGTAGTTACTAAGCACCTAGTAGTTGTTGCTTTTTTGTTCCAGGAGAAAGAGCAGTAGAGGCAAGAATCTATTTACAAGCTATTTATTTTAATAAACAATCCAGCAATATGCAGAAGAGAATAATCCAACTCAGGGATGCAACAGCTTCACACATTTCATGTAAAGACAACAACAACAAAGACTACTGAAACACAGGGGTTTACTGTATATACATAGGATATCAAAGAGCTAAACAAGGCACAGGTGAGGGTAATTAGTACTGTAACTGTGGAAACAAACTACTACCTGGAACAAAGGAAGGGAATTACAAACCAAAAGTCCAGGCTAAGGAAATCTAAACTGAACAGAAGCGGGACAGTCATGAATTACTAGTTAATATTAGTTACTATAATGTTCACATTGCATTACTCATTTGTTCCTGTGTAGTTATGGTTTTATTACAGTAAAGGAACATGTTGTTCCTAACTAACTAAACGTTCCTAATACTATTATGATTGGTTTCCAGTATGCAAACTGTGAAGCTGTGGCTTACTACAATGTGACAGTGAGGAAAGTATCCGGGGAACCCAGCAATCAGGACAGTTTCAGAACTAAAGATTCATCTCTCACCCTGATCCTGTCTTACTCTGCATACAACATCAGTATCAGAGCTGTAAACACTGCTGGATCATCTCCTGATTCCAGTATAGCCACTGAGCAAATGGATGAATGGAGAGGTACATTACTTTTATATTTTCTTGAATGCTATACATGCAGACTTCCGGTAGCCTGTAGGGCTATATTCTTTGGGTGAGAACTGTTTGACCATGTTTGCTGGTTTGTAAATGCTGTTGTATTATTTAAATTTTTAGATCGTTTTGGGTCATTCATGTGCAACTAACCAGCAATAACAGTTTTCTTCTGTCCTGGATCAGTTCCATGCTCAAGGTTTGTTACTCTGTGGATGTTGGCCCAGGACAGATCCCCAACTTTTTGTCCATTCTACGCAAACAGCAGACGGCCAAAGAAATTCACTGGAAACTGACAGCTGTAGGGGGGATAAGGACGTTGATCATTGGCCAAGTATGGTGACCATACTCAAATTTGTGCATTTACCCATCCACGCACACCACACACACCACACACAGAACGAACACACAGAGCATGGGCACCATATTGCTGCAGCTCTCCAGGGAGCGTGGGGGGTTCGGGGGTGCCTTGTCAAGTTACTCATCGTCTCCCCTCAGTCGTGGTATTCACTCCCCCCACCGACAATCCCTGCCAGACCCGAGACTCGAACCCACAACCTTCGGGTTACAAGTCCGACTCTCTAACCATTAGGCCACGACTTCCCCATGTCCAAATATTAAAAAAACCTGTATAAATCAACTTATGTGAAATCTTTTGTTTTTATGGTGTAATCATATTTCTAGTATTATTTAAAATATTGATTTTAATAACTAAAAATCCGGTGGTACATATCTTGTGAAAATTTCAAAAAAAACAAATTCATTCCCACTGAAACACAATGTGTGTTTATTTTTAATCATAATTTTTTATTTTATTTTATTATTGTTATTTTTAGAATAAATTCTTAGGTCTAGAGACAAATAAATAATGTTTTCTATCAGCATAGTAGATGCTTTTGTATATATTTTACCTTAATTGTAGACAATGATAATTAACAGCTTTATTTATTCACAGCATTCAGATAGTGTTCATTAATGTTCAACTTTTTTGTCTGATGCAGTTTTTCAGCCATATACAAGATATTATTTCGTCCTGCACACCAGACCGTACCCAGACACATGCAACATGAAGAATATAAACAACAGTGAGACGACCTATGGCACAGCCCAAGTTTACTTCACTGAAGGAAGTGAGTCTAAATATTCATATATGATAAAACTACTAATATATGCTAAATAGAACAGCTAAGATGTTCAGGCAGATATACTCTATACTGGTGCTGATACATTCACAGAAAAAAAGTGCAAAAATTATTTTAGGGGTTCCTTTAGTTGTACCTGTTGTACTTTTAGGGGTAGAGCTTGTCACTTGGGCAGTACCCTCAAAGACACCCCCAGGATCCCCTTCTAAAAACACAGATATGTGATTTTATATATATACAGTGGGGGGAAAAAGTATTTAGTCAGCCACCAATTGTGCAAGTTCTCCCACTTAAAAAGATGAGAGAGGCCTGTAATTTTCATCATAGGTATACCGCAACTATGAGAGACAAAATGAGAAAAAAAAATCCAGAAAATCACATTGTAGGATTTTTAAAGAATTAATTGGTAAATTCCTCGGTAAAATAAGTATTTGGTCACCTACAAACAAGCAAGATTTCTGGCTCTCACAGACCTGTAACTTCTTCTTTAAGAGGCTCCTTTGTCCTCCACTCGTTACCTGTATTAATGGCATCTGTTTGAACTCGTTATCAGTATAAAAGATACCTGTCCACAACCTCAAACAGTCACACTCCAAACTCCACCATGGCCAAGACCAAAGAGCTGTCAAAGGACACCAGAAACAAAATTGTAGACCTGCACCAGGCTGGGAAGACTGAATCTGCAATAGGTTAGGCAGCTTGGTGTGAAGAAATCAACTGTGGGGCAATTATTAGAAAATGGAAGACATATAAGACCACTGATAATCTCCCTCGATCTGGGGCTCCATGCTAGATCTCACCCCGTGGGGTCAAAATGGGATGTTTTGTGAGCAAAAATCCCAGAACCACATGGGGGGCCCTAGTGAATGACCTGCAGAGAGCTGGGACCAAAGTAACAAATGCTACCATCAGTAACACACTGCGCCGCCAGTGACTCAAATCCTGCAGTGCCAGACGTGTCCCCTGCTTAAGCCTGTACATGTCCAGGCCCGTCTGAAGTTTGCCAGAGAGCATTTGGATGATCCAGAAGAGGATTGGAGAATGTCATATGGTCAGATGAAACCAAAATAGAACTTTTTGGTAAAAACTCAACTTTTTCGTGTTTGGAGGAGAAAGAATGCTGAGTTGCATCCATAGAACACCATACCTACTGTGAAGCATTGGGGTGGAAACATCATGCTTTGGGGTTGTTTTTCTGCAAAGGGACCAGGATGACTGATTCGTGTAAATGAAAGAATGAATGGGGCTATGTATCGGGAGATTTTGAGTGAAAACCTCCTTCCATCAGCAGGGGCATTGAAGATGAAACGTGGCTGGGTTTTTCAGCATGACAATGATCCCAAACATACCGTCCGGGCAACGAAGGAGTGGCTTCGTAGAAGCATTTCAAGGTCCTGGAGTGGCCTAGCCATTCTCCCCGATCTCACCCCATAGAAAATCTTTGGAGGGATTTGAAAATCCGTGTTGCCCAGCGACAGCCCCCAAACATTACTGCTCTAGAGGAGATCTGCATGGAGGAATGGGCCAAAATTCCAGCAACAGTGTGTGAAAACCTTGTTCGTTTGACCTCTGTCATTGCCAACAACGGGTATATAACAAAGTATTGAGATGAAATTTTGTTATTGATCAAATACTTATTTCATGCAATAAAATTGAAATTAATTATTTAAAAATCATACATTGTGATTTTCTGGATTTTTTTTTCTCGTTTTGTCTCTCATAAAATAAAAATAAAATACAAAGTATACCTATGATAAAATTACAGGCCTTTCTCATCTTTTTAAGTGGGAGAACTTCCACAATTGGTGGCTGACTAAATACTTTTTTCCCCCTGTAGAACTGTCATATAATATATATATATATATATATATATAATATCCTGACTCTGGCAGAGAAAAATGTACAAATGTGGCTATCGTGTGAGGTAAAAAATAGAAGGCTAACACTAAACACTGAAAGTTACAGTATTGTACAGTCTATTATCTACAATTACATAAATGCTCTGCTCTAGTTTCTGGTAATAGTTTACAGCAGGAGATACAAGATTCTAGATATCCCTGCATCATTGTGTCCTGACTGATCTGAACTCTTTGGGATTTTAGGTCCTATTCATGCCTGGGAAATGTGAGCCTTGTTGAATATTACCCACATTAATCCCTCCGTAATCACATGTGTGCCCCATGTCTGAGAAAGACCTCGTGGATTTGCTTATTAGCTCCTACATCTACTTGACATGGGACAATAAATTGAACATGTGAGTAGTGTCAATCAGGTAAGTTGTTTATGATGTGTCTTATAAATGTTTTTTTACTAAGTTATTTCAAAAAAAATGATTTTATCATTTTTTATGATTTAAAAATAAATATTAGGTACATACTAGTAGATTTTAAATTACCATTAGAAAGTGTGTGTTTTTTAATATACTATCCCTTAAACTTGTGTCTGATTTTTAACACTGTTTCTAAAAAAAAAAAAGAATAAATCTGACAAAAAAAAAAAATCAAATACTGTGAAGTAAGCTAAAATTTCGAGAATCACTTTACCACTTGTTTATCTTCTGTTCTTATGTCTTAAAAATGTAGTTACATTTTTTTAATGATTCCCAAGGTAATAGCTCACTAATTACTGGAAAACCATTTGACAAAATGTTGATGACAATTGGGACATTGCATCAAAGTATGATTTGATAGACCATACTTTCAGAGAGTTTCAAGTTCGTAATAGGAAAATAAAAATTGAATTAAATTCTCAGTTCTCAAGAATCAGTGAAACCCAACTGATAACTGAAAATGTGACATTTTTTAATGGCAGTCTTTTTGTTTTGTTTTGTTGTTTTCTACTATATTCTTCAAATATTAAGCCTTCACAGTGGATCCTAGCATAAGCAGTTATGAGCTGCAGAATCTTGTAAGCAACAGTGTGTACCGCGTGCAGCTGTCTGCATTTACAGCGGCTGGAGAAGGAGAGCGGAGTGATTTCAAACACTTTGTCAAAAACCCACTAGGTAAACTCATATTTTTCATGAGATGATAACGTCTCAGGTTACTTATGTAACCATGGTTCCCTGAGTAGGGAACGAGACACTGCATCCACAAGGGGTCGCTATGGGGAAACGCCTTGTCGTGACCCATGTCTGAAGCATACATTCAAAAACACCAACAACACGTTGGCCGGAGACAGCCATGACATCACTACCGGTGCGACTATAGTATAAATAAGCGCCGGGAGAAACATGTCATTCACATTCACTTCTGTTCGTCTGACAGCTTGTGTTCGAAGCTGGCAGAGCCTAGAGGATACAGTGTCTCTTCCCTACTCAGGGAACCATGGTTACATAAGTAACCTGAGATGTTCCCTTTCAAGGGAACTTCGAACTGCGTCCTCTAGGGGTCACTATGGGGAATGATATACCCACGCCGCCATGCTGAGGGGAGTGCATGCGAGAACCATGGCGAGCACTAAGTACAAACTTAACCTTTTTCATGGTGAGTTGCCCCTGGGACGTCTGACGGCTGTCTGTGACTTTATCCCCTTTGGCCAAAGGCCTAGGCTACATACCCCTATAGGTAATACTTACCTGTTAGGGCCAGACTCATGGGTCCAGGGTAGAGCTCAAGGCTTGGAATCATAATGGATTCCTTTAAGGGATACGACCAAGAACCTAGTATCACACTAAGTTTTGGCCTGTCACACAGGGGCTACCGCTTGCTCTTGCATAAGCTCTGAAAGGAACTGTCTCAACAGACCTCTAGTGGCCACACCCTGTTAAAGTAGGTATCCTAGGATACCTAAGTGGAGTGGTGCCCAAGGTGAACGGGGCTTAAACCAGCTCAAGAAAGGGCATGAAGCAACCGCGCGAAGCCCTCACCATACAGGATTTTAGAAATAATGCAAAATGCTTGATGTGCAAACTTACCACAGTGTGGATTTTAGAAAGTGCACAAAGCTTCACGTGCCAACACTTAACCATAACCATGGATTTTAGGATACCCGTTCTAAGGTTCCAATGCTGGAACTGCCAGCAGTAAAGTTACCTAGCTGAGGGAACACAGACCCAGCTCTCAACGAGAGAGGGAGCTTGCCCAGTATGATCGTTAGAATCAGAGGTAAGTGTACTGAAAGCTAGCCAAAAACTCAGCGCATCAGAGAGGCGGATTTGGAAGGGCCTAGTTCACCTGATGCTACTGGTTCCAGGTGCTCTGGGAAAACAGAGAACTCAACTCTCACGTGAGAGGAGAACTCCGAATTCAGAAGGAATAGCGCGCTCATAGGCAACCCTTTGGTTAAGGGGAGCACTGCTAATATTACCACGGGAACAGCCCACGGAGCGAACCCGGGCCCTCGATATGAAGCAGCATGCTCATAGTAACCCTCATTGGTGAGGGGAACAATACTTTCAAGTGTGTCAAAAATAGAGACACACTGGTTGAGTGGAGCCCAAGGTACCGGGGTCTAACCAACTCAGAGAAAGGGAACGAAGCTAATAACGCGTAACCCTTACCGTACAGGATTTCAGAAAGTGCGCAAAGTCTAGTGTGCACACTTACCACTTATGTGGATTTTAGAAAGTGCGCAAAGTGCTCAGCGTGTCCACTTACCACTATGTTGATTTTAGAAAGTGTGCAAAGTGTTCAACATGCGCACTTACCACTATGTGGGTTTCAGAAAGTGCACAGAACTTAGCGTGTGCACTTACCATAGCATGGATTTAAGAGTTTTCCAAGCATCTGTTTACAGATACCAGGAAGTACTGGGCCAAACGGGAGATGCAAGCTCAAATACAACCCTCTAAGGCGAGGAGAGCACTGCCTGAGACAGCATTACACAAGAAGGTTCTCGCAAATGCCACCTATACTTCCCGCTCGATGCCTTAGCAAGAGGGGATATCCTGGAGCCCGGACATTTTTTTGCAGTGTCGTGCCGGGGGCCTGATGATCAAGAGGGCTCCCGCAGAAGCCTCTGAACTGGCCGCATGGTCCAGGAAGCATGAAGCCGAAACCAGGCTATCATACCGGCTGGAAACAATATCGACGAGTGAGGTAACACTGCCAGTCGAGCACCTGGTTTCTGAATCCAGCCGAGGGGGTGCTCACAGAGGACCTACCTTAAAAAGGATAGAAACACACAGGTCCCGGAAACACTGCAAAGAAATCTCACAGAATGATTATACACACATAACCACCAGCACATTAAAAACACATATACAGTATACATATATAGATATATATATATATATAGAAGGTAATCATACTCACCCCCATGGTCCCTGCTATGGAGCCCTGTCATAGGTTATAGGGGAATTATGAGCTAAGGGCAGATGTAAGACCCCCCAAGGAAATGATTAGATATTGAGGTATCACTCTGATCCGGACAAAGCACTGACGCCCTGTCTGGATCACAACCCCTAGGTCTTTTACTTACCTTCCTTTGACATGCGATTCTTCCTACCCCTACCCGCGGGAGTAGTCAAGAGCGCTACACTAGCCTTTCTGTGGGCCGTCTCTGATCCTCAGACCGAGACGGGCCAGGAGCCCTGGGTTGTTCAGGTTCAGACCTGGACATTTGTGGAATGAAGGATTTGAAGGCCGCTTAGCGTGCCTTCGCCTCCCTGAACTTTTCGACCACCTTCTCAACAGAGGTACCAAAATGTTCAGAAGGCGAAACCGGAGCATCGAGAATAAAGCCCCTCTCTTTCTTCCCGATATTTGCCAGGTTCACCCACAGATGTCTCTTAATACCTACTATAGCTGCCATGCTTAGTATCACAGAGAGTGAGATCTGTGAAGCGGCGAATATCAGCTACATCATCAGGCCTTTATCCAGGTCTTCCAGCAGGTCAGCCTAATATGCCTGGAGCACCGCATTGTGCGCAACGAAGCAACAGCCTGACCTGCTGCTGCGTATGCCCTGCCATCTAATCGAGATGGCAAGGAGGGAGTTTTAAGAGAGGACACCTCACCCATAGAAAGATAGCCAGCCAGTCGTCTTTTTTACAGGGGCATCCTCTCATAGTAGTTTCCGCGCATCGCCTCGATGATGGCATAACTCGTATGCTAGAATCGATGAATGCATAAGAAAATTAACGCTCAAAACTCACCATATGCATAGCAGGAGGATTGGGAAGGCCGTCCTCAGACATCTCCTGCTCTTACTGGGCTGAACCCAGCAGAGCACCGGCCCCTGGATCAAACTATGTTAAAGAAATAATATCATCCTCCAGAAGCTTACTCTCGTCCACAGCCGACGAGCGTGAGAGGGAAAACCCCTTTTTAAACTCATCAGTCAGATCCACCTGCGATCCCCATGAGCACATCCTCCTCCGTGCCTCAGCAGTGGTGGGTCCTGAGCCGCGGGAAGCAGATGGCTGCCCCCCTTTCCTCGAAAAGAGAGACAAACGAGAGCAGAGCTTTTCATTAAAATATGCTCACAATGAACGCGGATTGCCAACTCAAGGACATCGCGTGCGTGCTCTTTGCCTAAACAAACAACGCAGAGATCGTGTGTCATCAGGTGTCAAATAACGACAACGCATTATTTATACACACACCCTCTAAACGCTTTGCTAGTGCTCGCCATAACGATAGGAATATAGATCGCTCTTACCACAGAAATGCACGCTTCAAACAAAATGGTCAGTGAAGACGAAGAAGAGAATGATGTGCGCTACCGGCGCCTATTTTGTACTAGTCGCGGCAGTAGTGACGTCATGGCTGTCGCCGGCCAAACAAGTTGGTGTTTTTCAATGTAGGCTTCAGACACGGGTCACAACGAGGCGTTCCCCATAGCGACCCCTAGAGTACGCAGTTCGAAGTTCCTTTGAAAGGGAATGTCTGTTATCGAGCTTGTATTCGAGGTTTATCTGTTCACGATGCACAGTAAATGTCTGGAGGTTTGTTTTTTTAATTACATGGATTGAAATAGTCACATACGTACTGACTATATGGCTCATTCTGACAGAATTCACAGCTTTGAACAGCATTATAGCCGCGGTCGTTGTGGGAATAATAATTCTTTTACTAGCAGTTCACCTCAGCTGTCGACTTCTGCACAGGTAGAGACATGCATTTTATGTTCTGAATAATTGCCACTATATAATCGATCACTATCACTGCATGTGTGTTATCTAATATAGAGCTCACTGTGCATTTTTACAGAGCCAAGAAACTGCTGTGGCCGAATATACCAAATCCTGAGAACAGCTACGCTGTTCAGAAAATTGAAATAGCCTATGAACTGGTAAGCAAGAGACAATATAATGATGGAACCATACATTTCATTGTCAAGGAAAAGAATATACAAAAAATTATATGAAAAAATGAACTAATGAGACAATGATGACCTGAGATGGTAATACAATGGTTTATATGATACGCCAAGGTACTTCACAGAATATTATTTTCTTACCATATGATTGTCAAAAAAGCATATTTGTTTGTTATTTGTTTTATTATTATTATTATTTTTTTTTTTACAAATATTGGAAATCATTCATAATATAATTTCATGAACTTTCTCATAAAAACATTAAATTATCTGATGCTTTAAGAGACGTATTGAGCCATAAGGGTCTTTAGAGGTCTGCTCTTTGATATATTATTTACTGTGTTTTTTTAATGCATGATTCTGCTTGTTTGGATCACATGAGATTGATTTTGAAAACAAATATATTTCAAAAATTAATAAGCTGTGAAGGCTTGTTTGTTGTTTTTTTCCTAAGAATTAATACTTAAAGATTATGCCAAACTATTTTCAAGAATTTCATTGATTTAACAAACTGGCTTTCTTCATTATATCAGGGCAGTTGTATCAACCTGAAATTTTTGACTTTATGACACCCAAAAAAATATAAAAATGACTTAATACAACTATTAAAAACATGCACATCATAGAAGAAGTGTATCCAAGTAAGTATGTGTACGCTACCATTCAAATGTTTGCATCAAAAGTATCTTATGTTTACTAAAGCTGCATTCATTAGATATTGTGAGATATTATTACAATTTAAAATAACTGTTTTCTCTTTTATTATATTTGAATATGTAATTTATTAATGTGATGACAAAGCTGAATTTTGCATTTTTAAAGTTTTTTAAACCAATTACCATGAATCATACTGAATGATTACCATGTTTATATATCATGGTATTTATATGGTATCATGGTATTTACAAGGTATCATGGTACATGTCTAAAAGAACACAGCATTACAATGGTACCATGCCAAGAAAGCCATGAACATCCCATGGAAATTTTTTGTAAGAGTAAATTTTTTACTCCATTCCAGTTCAGATGTTTGAACATATTTATGAGTGAAATCACTTTTTGAATCCTTTGGCCACTTTCTGCCATGTGTTTCTTCTGCAGGGTATCCTGGAGCCACTGAACAGACAGAGGTTAGAGCAAAGTGAGGGATGTGATTCCAGTACAGTGTGTGTCGTTGGGAGCAAGAGGGAGGCATCTCCTCTCTGTAGCCCTCCCACTGCTCAGGCTGGTGTGCCCACTACCCTTCTCCTCAGTGAAGATGAGGACAGCCCATCCATCCCGGAGCAGATCGCACCACCTGACACCCCAACACAAGTCCCCACCAACGAGTCAGGTTCCACAGAGACCTTCCCTATGGACTTTAATAAGACAGACTCCACTTTGAACACTTCTGTTGATGAAGAAATCACAACCTTTGTAAGCAAAGACCCTGGAGAGACCATCTCCAACACGACAGGATCGGACTTCATTCCAACCTCCCAACCTGCAGTGGTTTTCATGAGCGATTACACTACCATGGAAATCTTCCAGCAGGTCACTATGGCTGGGATTCAGGGTCCATCCATGCAAACAGAGAAACCTGGATTGGTTCCTGTACATCCAGGGCAGGATTATGTGAGGCAGTCCTATTTTTTACAAGAAACAGTCCAGTAATCCACCAGGGGCATGTAACGGAATTATTGAACCCAGAAATCTCAGTGCTCTGAGATGCTTTTATTTAGAAAACATTTTCTGTATAGACACAGTCCCTCTGGAGCACCCTGAGATTAGGAGCCTCGTTTAAGGGTACAACGTTCATTGTCCTGTTGCTGACTGAGCTTTAACCGCTACTCAACACCTCCTGTAAAAGATGGAATACGCCACCAGTGCTCATGACAGAGTCCACTACATCAATTACATTACATGAATTTTCAGATCTTTATATTGGTTAGCAGAGTTTTAATGTATAAAATATTTATATATATATATATATATATATGTTCTTTTCACATGTTTTGCTAATGGATTTATATTTAGACATTATAAAATCACTATTATAACATTTAAAAATCACCTCTTTGTCAAAGTTCAGCATTGTTTTATACTAAGCATGAAGTAGCAAGAGTTTTCAACTCATCGGATCTACTTGAATCACACATATGGCCTATTTTGAATTAAAAACGAAATTTTCAGTGAAAGGTGGCTAGTTTGAATTTTTGTTTACAATCTTCTCAATTTCTCTCAAATGTAAATCAAATGCCCATTCACAAACACGTTTTTTTTTTAGCAACAGAGATACTCAGAAATGAACTGATATTTGCCCTCTTAGGCAGTGGCGGAGCCAGGATGTTTTCATAGGGCTGACCAGGAAGGGGCCAGAAATCTTCATTATTTCAATATAGAAATGTATTTGACTATACTTGACTGTTTTAATTCCTAAAACACAACTGAATACAATTAATGTGTACATAATTGTAATTGAGAATTTGTGAAGTTGTGAATTAGACCAGGTAATACTGAGTGAATATGACCATTTTTGCATTATTTTTGTATTACCTTGAGTTATTTTAATAAAAGGGCTCACTCTAGCTTTATTGCTCAGTCAGCTGGTTCTGGGTCTCAACACCCCAAAAGCTTGTTCTCCATCATTGCACAGGCCTACTCAAGGACACATGCAGATAGTTCAAAGTTTAGTCAACCTTCACTCAATTTTATATAATCAGAAATCACAAAAGAAACTGTCAATGTTTAACATTCTATTAGTTGTCAAAATGTATTGATTGCGACAGTTTTGTCACACCTAAATCGAGCTCTGCACAAAGGAAAATAAAAAAAGTTATCTTATTTATGATGAAGTGATAGCGTGTGCCTAATATACACTTACGGTGCGTTTCCACTGCAGCGTCAAATCTGCGCTCAGTGCCGCTGGCAACGCTACAATGCCACTACTTTGGGGCGTGTCAAATTTAGGGCAGAGCACGCCTCTGAAAAACACCATGTTTACGTTTCATCTTCTTCCTTTCACAGCGATTGGTTGTCGCCCTGAGTTTTTCGCTCGACACTTGCATGAAGTCGAGGAATGCCCAATCTTTTTGATGCTCTCAGCCGCTGTCAACGCTTTTTCCGCGCCGCTTTCAATCCCATAATACACCGTGCGAGTGTTTAAAGGGGTCATATGATGCGATTTCAATTTTTCCTTTCTCTTTTGAGTGTTACAAGCTCTTGGTGCATAAAGAAGATCTGTAAAGTTGCAAAGACTAAAGTCTCAAATCCAAAGAGATATTCTTTATAAAATTTAAGACTCTGCCACACCTACCTAAAACGGCTCGTTCTAACACGTCCCCACATATCTAGGTCACTATGTGGGAATATTTGCATAATGCACCCAAATGTGCACACAAAGAAAGAAGGCGTGGTTTCAGTATCCGCAGTTATTGTTGAAGCAGCATGTCAGGGAGACGCCTTGTGATTCAGTGCGAAAGCAAAAGCATTTTGTTTGGCCTTCCGGAAGTAGATGCATTTATGAATCTTTAAGATTACTTACAACAGAACTGCAATGCATTTTATGGACGACCGTTTTCGTGAACCTAGGAGAGTAGGTAATTCTGACTTTTCTATGACAATCTGGTGCTTCTGAATCAACTACTGTTTTGTTATTATTTTAAGTATTTGCTATTGACTGCTCAAATAGTGGAGTTTTTGTGTCAATCGTGTGTGTGTGTGTGTGTTTTGTGAAGAGAGAGAGAGAGGACAGCGTCACATTCAGTGGAGTCAGCTGGCTTGTGTAATTCATCATTACTGTTCTGTTCCCCTTTCGGGCTGGAACTGATGGTAAAACTAATGACATTATTACTGTCTTTACATTTATTTTGAAAGATGAAAGCTCTCGATATGGTAAGGGGCGTTACATTTCCGACGACTGCTTGCGGTGTTCGGCCAATCACAATGCACTGTGTCAGTTGGCCAATCAGAGCAGACTGCACTTGTTGGAAGGAGGGACTTTTTAGAAAACGAAGCATTTGAGAGAGGGTGCCTAGAGGACCTAAATTAATGTATAGTATTTGAAAAATAATGCATTTTTTTAACATTAAAGCATGCTAACATATTCTATTACACCCAATACACAAAATAATGATATTTAAAACAGCATCATGTGACCCCTTTAATAAAAATGCTAAAAACCTTTAAATTAAAAATGAATTGTAAAAAAAAAAAAATGCTGTGGTGTGTATATATATATATATATATAGAGGTGTGTGTGTGTTGTTGTGTGTGTGTGTGTGTGTGTGTTTGTTTGTGTGTGTGTATATATATATATGTACAGTGGGTACGGAAATTATTCAGACCCCTTTAAATTTTTCACTATTTGTTATATTCCAGCCATTTGCTAAAATCATTTAAGTTAATTTTTTTTGTCCTCATTAATGTACACACAGCACCCCCCATATTGACAGAAAAACCCAGAATTGTTGACATTTTTTGCAGATTCATTAAAAAAGAAAAACTGAAATATCAAATGGTCCTAAGTATTCAGACACTTTGCTGTGACACTCATATATTTAACTCGGGTGCTGTCCATTTTTTTCTGATCATCCTTGAGATGGTTCTACCCCTTCATTTGAGTCCAGCTGTGTTGATTATACTGATTGGACTTGATTAGGAAGCCACACACCTGTCTATATAAGACCTACAGCTCACAGTGCATGTCAGAGCAATGAGAATCATGAGGTCAAAGGAACTGCCTGAAGATTTCAGAGACAGAATTGTGGCAAGGCACTGATCTGGCCAAGGTTACAAAAAATTTTTCTGCTGCACTTAAGGTTCCTAAGATCACAGTGGCCTCCATAATCCCTAAATGGAAGACGTTTGGAACGACCAAAACCCTTCCTAGAGCTGGCCATCCGGACAAACTGAGCTATCGGGGGAGAAGAGACTTGGTGAGAGAGGTAAAGAAGAACCCACAGATCACTGTGGCTGAGCTCCAGAGATGCAGTCGGGAGATGGAGAAAGTTGTAGAAAGTCAACCATTCACTGCAGCCCTCCACCAGTCGGGGGTTTTGTGGCAGAGTGGCCCGACGGAAGCCTCTCCTCAGTGCCAGACACATGAAAGCCCGCATGGAGTTTTGCTAAAAAACACCTGAAGGACTCCTAGATGGTGAGAAATAAGATTATCTGGTTTGATGAGACCAAGATAGAACTTTTTTTGGCCTTAATTCTAAGTGGTATGTGTGTAGAAAACCAGGCACTGCTCATCACCTTTCATCACCTGTCCAATACAGTCCCAATGGTGAAGCATGGTGGTGGCAGCATCATGCTGTGGGGGTGTTTTTCAGCTGCAGTGACAGGACGACTGGTTGCAATCGAGGGAAATATGAATGCGGCCAAGTACAGGGACATCCTGGACGAAAACCTTCTCCAGAGTGCCCAGGACCTCAGACTGGGCCGAAGGTTACCTTCCAACAAGACAATGACCCTATTTAAGCACACAGCTAAAATAACGAAGGATGGCTTCACAACAACTCTGTGACTGTTCTTGAATGCCCAGCCAGAGCCCTGACTTAAACCAATGAGCACTCTGGAGAGACCTAAAAATGGCTGTCCACCAACGTTTACCATCCAACCTGACAAACTGGAGAGGATCTGCAGGAGGAATGGCAGAGGATCCCCAAAAAAAACTTGTTGCATCTTTCCCAAAAGACTCATGGCTGTATTAGATCAAAAGTGTGCTTCTACTAAATACTGAGTAAAGGGTCTGAATACTTATGTAAATGTGATATTTCAGTTTTTTCTTTTTTAATAAATCTGCAAAATGTCAACAATTCTGTGTTTTTCTGTGGGTGCTGTGTGTACATTAATGAGAAAAAAATTTACTTAAATGATTTTAGAAAATGGCTGCAGTATAACAAAGAGTGAAAATTTAAGGGGGTCTGAATACTTTCCGTACCCCCTTTATATATCGATAGATATATACACTCAGAAAAATGCTGGGTTGTTTCAACCCAACTTTGGGGTTAAATATGATAACCCATCTGTTGGGTTACATTTTTAATACTTTTTGCCCACAAGTTGGGTTAGTCATTATTTGACCCAAGTTGGTTGAAACAACCCATCATTTTTTGACCCACAAAATGATGTTGAATTGTCTGTTTTGAGAACGTGTATCAGTACATTGCATCCATTGCAGCTGTGCATTTGGTTTTAAAGGGAATTTAAATGTAGTAATTTTAGTAATTTAATTCTAATTTAGTTGCTGTCATTGATGTTAATCAAGCAACAAAAGAAAGACAGAAAATCACGCATTGCTCTTGACTGAAAAGCTTTAGTAGTCTTAAAGATTAATCTAAATTTATTTATATAAATAAATTTGTCTGCTTGAAAGAATGAAGAATATTGTAAACAAGTTGCTATAAAGAATGCATAATTAACCTATATAACTATTGGTATTTTATTAAAAAGAAGACCATGTTCTTGTTCTTTTTATGAGAAGCGGTTTTATTTAATTTGAACATAAAGGCATGTTGTGTGTCACCGCAGTTAAATCGGTATCTATCATGATAAAACCTTAATATCAAACCTATATAATGAGTTTGGAAATTTTAGAGAAATGCTTAATAAATGCACTCTAACAAAACCCATTTGATTTTAGCCGACTAAATTTACTGTAGATTTAGTCGACTAAAATCTTATATTTAGTCGACTAAAACTAAAAATAATTCAGATGACTAAAATATGACTAAAACTAAATGGCATTTTAGTCAAAAGACTGACTAAAACTAAATCAAAATTTGCTGTCAAAATTAACACTGATACACACATATATATATCAGTGGCGTGCGGTGGTGTTTTAAAATGAGGAGGCAGTTTTATTTATAAATATATATATAAACATAAGGACTATTGCACAAAATTAGGGACTTGAAACTTGTCCTGTGCTAATGCTCTGAATAACTTCAAAAACAAGATGGCGAGTTGTACGTGTGCAAGCACCATTCAATTACACAATATGAAAAACACTGCAGTCGATGAGCTGGAAGTATAACTCTTTAATGTAAATTTTATGTAAGGGAAAATCTTTAATATACGTATGTCTATAAACAGATGCACAAAATCACACAAACCAATATCATTAAGTTACTTCTTATTCATATTAGTTCTGCTGCTAACAAGTACTGTATATAATTATATATACCCACTTATAAAATTAGACTGAACAAAAAAAAAAAGACTGTATAAAAAAATAAATAATATTCAGAAGCTTAAATTGTACTTATTCTGAAGGAGACAGTAGTCACTGTTAATAACGTTGCTGTGCTCATCCATCAGTAAAGGCTTCTTAGAAAACCTATTAAACATCTGAATATATGCCACACAACAATACTTTGTATGAAGAGATTACTGTAGGACTGTATAAACTGGTTAAAAAAAAATAGTTAAAAAATAAGGATAAAACTATGCATTTTACACAAGCTTTCCTATAATACTAGATAAATAACTCTTTTGACTTGATTTACATTGTCATTAAATATTTTGTTGCCACAAACTGTCTAATGGCCTTTAACCTGCTCTGTGTTCCAACACAGTTCACCTGGGGTCCGTTCTTCGTACCCCGCTTAATACATCTGAGATGATTTGAAAGATTACAGATCTAGTACTCGTGATAACTGATCTCTGGCTAATTTGGTTCTTCAAACGAATTTGCGGATTTGATTAAAATATCTGGATTAAGTTGTCTAAGATTAGTGTTCCCCGAAAAGGGCTGATATATCAATACTCGAGACCACGATCAGCAATGCCATACGTAATGACATCCTATAATTAAAAAAGACACATGATGAAAAAATGTGACAAATTTCTGGAAACAGCCAAGCGAACAAAACTACAAAAATTTTATAATAGATCAATGAAATGTGCACTGTTTTTATTTTTTTACATGATTCCCAATTATTTATATTCATGATTTTTAGTATTTGTACAGGCTTTACATTTTTATTTCAGTGTTGTAATTAGCAATTTATTTAATTTTATCTTTGAAGCATATTTGTTACGTGACAGCGTTAATTAAAGTTTCTTAAAAAAATTAATACATACTAAAAAAAAAAGTGACATGTGTGGCCAAGTATGGTGACCCATACTTGGAATTAGTGCTCTGCATTTATCCCATCCTAAGTGCACACACACAGCAGTGAACACATCCACACCGTGAACACACACCCGGAGCAGTGGGCAGCCATTTATGCTGTGGCGCCCGGGGAGCAGGTGGGGGTTCGGTGCCTTGCTCAGGCACCTCGTCGTGGTATTGAAGGTGAAGAGAGCGCTGACATTCACTCCCCCCACCTACAATCCCTGCCGGTACGAGACTCGAACCCACAACCTTTGGGTTACGAGTCCGACTCGGCCAAGGATCAAGATCAAGTTATCTGCATCTCCTGCGCTCCATCAAGCCACTCCCATAATAGCCGTCACCACTCAAATTAATGCACGCACAGATTAACTGTATAGCATGTAAGACTCCCAACACAATATTAAAGAAGTTATTTCATCACGAATAAATTTTTCAAAGAGTAAACCTGGCTGTGTCTATAGTGTTATAGATGATGACTACACAACATAATATTTTTTGAATATTTAAATTATGAATATTGTAAATTACTGTCCCTGGATCAGTAGGGTAATCTTGTAATAAAGTAGCAGTGGCGGGGACAGTTTTTAAGTATCAGTTCTGCTTACAAAGATGTGATCTAATCCTGTTTACATGAAATAAGCCTGCTCCCCAGCAGGTTTAATCTTAGGGACCTGTTGCTATGACAGCAACTCTGGGATGAGCTTCATGCCAAACCGTCAACAATCAAATCCAGCTAACTGAGTTAGCGAGGTACGAAGAACGAGGCCATGTAGTGTTATAATACACATGTACTAAATGTATTTTTGTTTTTTAACTCAGTAAATAGAAATGATGGAAAAGACCAGGTAGAGTGGGTGAATCTCAAGGTACCCCAAAATCAATTTCTGGCATTATTTCATCACAATTAAGCAACTCCTTTTCCACTTTAATGTAAATAAGTAAAATTAAAGGGGTCATATGATGCAATTTAAAGTTTTCCTTTCTCTTTGGAGTGTTAAAAACTGATTGTGCATAGATAAGATCCATGAAGTTGCAAAGACTAAAGTCTCAAACCCAACGAGATATTCTTTATAAAAGTTAAGACTCATCCACACCCTCCTATAACGCCTCATTCAAACACGCCCCCATGTCTATGTCACGATGTGGGAAGATAACACCGCCCAAATGTTCAAGCAAAGAAAGAAGGCGTGACTTTGATTCTCGCTGTAGTGTTGTTACCGCCGCAGTCATGTCGTGGAGATGCTGTGTGTTTCGTTGTGAAAGCGAAACTACTTTGTTTGGCCTTCCAAAAGAGCACACAACTATAAATCAGTGGTTATAGGCACAATATATACTTTTCACCGCTAGAGGGCAGGTATTCAAAATAAACAATTAGACAAATGCGTAGTTTGATGACGCCGTGATCAACAGCAGCGCTGTTTTATCATACTAGATACATTTGAAAGTTCTGTTATAATGCTACTCTGTGCGGTCGTCACCGTTCTATTAAAACGCACAACATATTAAAGCGTATTTGGTGTTTCCTTGTTTTCTACAAAACAAAACTGGAAATCGAGGGGGTATGACGTCATTGGCAGGCGACCCAATGACACTATGGACACGCTCCCTGTCACTAGTTAAAATTGCTTATTTTTCTGGATTTAAACATTCTTCGAAACATTTGGGATACTGCAAGTACACAAGTCAGCAAAATATAAAACACTGTTCTAGTGGTTTTTGGATATTTTAAAAAAAAATTCTACATATTAGTGGTTAATTTGTATTTACAACACTGTTCCAGAACCGTTCAACCCAAATATTCAGATGTGTGCAGCACTTTTTGCGGAGGATGAGGACTGTTTCCTGTTAGAGTAGCCTACAATGCCGGTGTTCCCGTGAATTCAGTTCCCCCGTTTCCCTTCGGCGCGCATGCTGACCACAGTCTATGATGCTAACAAATAATGCTGACTCACAGACTGTAAGCACATTTTCATATTTAAAGAATATTCCACTAACGATTCAAACGCGAGTTTTGAGCAGTGTAGAGTAGCGCTAGTTGTTTGTCATTTCTCCGATCACAAATGCAGACATGGTTTTATGTTTACGCAGCGCATGCAACGCAATGCTTAAAGACAGTATAAGTCATTATAATCATTAAGTATGTCCCCCTGGATGCTACAAATGCCTCTTTTATGTGGGTTTTATTGTTTTGTCTTGTCGCATCACAGTATGGTAAGGGGTGTAACGTTTCCGTTACATGCTTGAGGTTTTCGGCCAATCAGAGCACACCTCGCTTTTTTAGACCTATGAGCTTTGTAAAAATCGATGTGTTCCAGAAAGGCGGGGCATAGAGGAGAAACAATAATGTACAGTATGTGGAAAATAATGTGTTTTTTTAACCTTAAACCGCATAAACATTTCATTACACCAAATGTTATTTTTTAGCAACGTCATATGACTCCTTTAAATTAAATTTTTAAAACGCTTCCCAGCAGATTGTTTTTATATTATAGCAATTAAGAGTTTTAAGAAAATGTACTTAAATGTAAAAAAAAATCAAAAACATCTTAAAATATGCATTATCGTCTTTATGCAAAATATGTTATTTTGAATTTGGGGTAAAATATACTTTTTTTTTTTTTTTAGATTCCACTAATAATGGCTTGTTTTAGTAAGATGGACCGAAAAGAGAAACAAAATATCATAAAACAACATCTTCCCGCAAGAATGTAAACACAAAGTTACATGCAAAAGACAACAAATGCAAAACTGATTAAAAAAAGTGACCTCAACAAAAGCACCTTCATTCAGTATACCGCATCTCTCAGCACAAAAAAGATCTATCCAAAATTTTACATTTTCATCCATATGAATATCATATGACAGGTAGCATATTCACAGCAGTAGAAAATTTTTTCAGAAGCCTACAATCTCACAGCAACGGACGCAAGAGAAAGCACTTCAACAGGAGTGACAAGTGTTACAGTATCATACATGATGCTGTGCTCTCCAGACAGCATCACTGTTGTTGGCATTATGGGTACACGTGAATCACTCAGCTGCAGAGAGATCATCCTCCTCAGCGTAAGTGCTCCTATAGCTGCCGTTGAGATGAGCTTGAGGAGATCTGTCGTCATTACCCACAGAACCCGACCCATCCATGTCACTGTCATACTCGTGGTCCGCCGGCTCGTAGCCCCTCTCCATCTGAAAAAAATTAAACCGTGAGTCAGGAAAAGACACACAAGAGTAAATCTGACTGAAAGCATCCCATGTCCCCAACACTTAGGCCAGAGTTGCAATAAAGGTTGCGCAATGACAAGGCGTCTAGACATTTGTCTGAATATAAACATAACCACAAATCCATGACATGAGTAACAAGCTGAAGTACTCAAACACCAAATTTGTTTTGCCGGTAACAGAGAGGTTTGCTGAATTGCACATATGAAGAACCAATTATATTTCAGCAAAATGTGTTCTTTTTGTCGGAGGGATGCTCTGCGATTGGTATGAGGTCCTCCCAGCCTTGATTAAAGCATATTCAAAGGCACTGTCTGGAGTCTGTCTGGTTTCTGCTGCGCAACAGGTTAGTGGAACACTAAAGATCTTAGTCCTGAGTGATTGTGTTCAAAGTGATAGTGTTGTCACCAGTAAACACGCTATAGTATAAACTTTGTAAATGTTGACGCTTTGGGTGTCGCCAGTAGACACCCACAGGTAAACTTAGGTCAGGTGCATAGGGGAATTTCTACAACAATGCATTAAAATGATCAAAAATGACAGGAAAGACATTTAGAATGTTACAAAAGATTTCTATTTCACCTAAATGCTATTTTTTTCTATTCATCAAAGAATCCTGTAAAATGTAGCCTGGGTTCCACAAAAATATTAAGTAGCAAATCTTTTCAACATTGCTAATAAGCATATTAGAATAACTTCTGAAGGATCGTGTGACACTGAAGTGAATACTGGTGTAATGACTGCTGAAAATTCAGCTTTGCCATCACAGGAATATATTACATTTTAAAATAGAAAACTGTAATAATATTTCACAATATTACAGTTTTACCTACTAATATTATTGTAATTTTGATCAATTAAATGTAGCCTTGGTGAAAAGAAAGCCTACGTTCAAACTTACATAATTTTACTGATCAAACTAAATAAAATAAATCTTACCCTAAAGTTTTGAATATATTTTCATAATCATAATTTATTAAATTTCTTGCATTTTAAGTCCATCACTGGCCAATGCTGTGGTCCAGGGTCACATTTATAAAAGTCACATAAATGCATATAAACCGGTTTCTCATCTATACAACTAGAGCAGCACTCTGAGATACAGCAGAGCTACATGCTGTGCACATTATTTAAACTAAACACGCACAGTGAGCTCTCTGAGATGCATGGGGAGAAATGAGTACCTCAATATGAGCATTAGAGGTATACAGTAGTTTCCATTTATCACTTCAGCATTCAAATATAATAGCAATACAATATAATAGTATCAATGGAAACTGGTTATTAATCCAGCAAGCTGAATACATAAGAAATTGACATTAGTCAGAAGAAGACATATTGACACTAGCTGTTCTCCCATAACTAAACCCACAATCTGATTAGCACCACACTGCATAAGTCCACACGCCTCCAGAGATTAGCTGTACCTGGTAATAGCGTAGTTTCATGAAAACCACAATATGAATAAAGTGACTGCACTTACATGACGCTATTAACATTATAAGTCACAGAGTATTTGTGTTAATTTACGTAACCTCAAACCAAAATTACTGCACCAAATCACCAATACAAATTCATTTTGCGTGTGTTTCATAAATGAAACTGAATGTGTAAATATAAATGAGATGTGTGTTTGAAATATAAATTGGACAAACCAGTGATGGTTTAGATTTATGTTCATAATCCCTGCTTTTCCTCCTGGACATTGAGCTCTCTGTCCTTTCCCTGCTACGGTCCCATCCTTTATCCCTCTTTTTATCTTTCTTGCCTCTGAAAATATACAGAAGAGATTAAGATTTTAATAATGAGTCTGATCAAACAATAATGTCAGACACAAATTTTCTCGCACAGTAAACCTTTTAGACGGCGATGGTGACGGGGCTCTCCGCCTTGGTGACCTGGATCGAGAGCTGCTTCTTTTCTTATGGCCTCTGTGAGATAAAGGAAAAAAATTATCTTTATCTAAACACACAAGCTAACTTCTAAAAAACCTAGTGCTGTCAAAATTAGCGTGTTAACGCAGGTGATTACTTTTTCCAGTTTAACAATGTTAAAAATATTTAACATTAATAATATTTGATTACTTTTTCAAGTTTAACAACGTTAAAAATATTTAACATTAATAATATTTGATTACTTTTTCAAGTTTAACAACGTTAAAAATATTTAACGAGGTTTACGCAGGGGCGGCGCTGCGCTTGAGTTGGCCACCCCACTCAGACACTGATTTTCAAGCCCAAAGGGGGAACAGAGTCGCGTTACAGACACAGTGATGAAGCTGGTGTGTGTTTGCAGTACACAAGCCACGGTTAAGACAGTGACCCCTCTATCCCTCTCTCTCTCTCTCTCTCTCTCTCTCTCTCACACACACACACACACACGATGCGCAAAACTCCGCATTTGAACAGTCAATAGCAAATACTTAAACTAATAACAAAACAGTAGCTGATTCAGAAGCGCCAGATTGCCATTGTAAAGTCAGAATTATCTCCTCTCCTAGGTTCACAAAACGGTCGTTCATAAAATGCATTGCTGATCTGTTGTAAATAATCTTAAAGATTCCTAAATGCATCTACTTTCGGAAGGCCAAATAAAGTGCTTTTGCTTTCGCCTAGAAACACACAGCGTCTCCCTGACATGCTGCTTCAACACTACTGCGGTTACTGAAACCATGCTTTCTTTCTTTGCATGCACATTTGGGCGGCATTATGCTAATATTTCGACATAGTGACGTAGACATGTGGGGGGGTGTTCGAACGAGCCGTTTCAGGGGGGGGGCGTGGCAGAGCTTAACTTTGATAAAAATATCTCTTTGGTTTTGAGACTTAAATCTTTGCAACTTCAGGGATCTTATCTAATCACGAACAGCTTGTAACACTCCAAAGAGAAAGGAAAACTTGAAATCGCATCATATGACCCCTTTAAGTTCAATTAAATTAGAAGTTATTTTTTAAAGTCTAAAAAATGTTAAAATTGATAGCTCTCAATAATACTGTAATGTTGAATGGCTATAGTCAATGGTGAAATATTAGAAATAAAAAATTTCATAGAGACATTAGTAGTATTGGTATCAGTGATACTTACCTTAAAGGTGCAATATGTAAGATTTTTTTATTAAAATATCCAAAAACCACTAGAACAGTGTTATATATTTTGCTGACTTGTGTACTTACATTATCCCAAATGTTTCGAAGAATGTTTAAATCCAGGGAAATAAGCAATTTTAACTAGTGACAAAGACTGTGTCTATAGTGTCATTGTGTCGCCTGCCAATGACTTCATAATTCCCTCGATTTCCGGTTTTGTTTTGTAGAAAACATGGAAACACCAAAGACGTTTTAATATGTTGTGCATTTCATCAGACAGATGACGACTGCACAGAGTAGCATTATAACAGAACTTCCAAACGTATCTAGTATGATAAAACAGAGCTGCTTAACCCCACATACGCACGACCGGAAGCAGCGGAAGCGCTCAACTGTGGCATATTAAAAGCTCTGCTGCTTTCGAGCCGTGTGTCACTCTCGTCTCTCATTAGTAATTGCTTCAGCGGCCTCGTTTCGCTTCGACGTCTTTCCGCCTCACTCTGCTTCATACTACGATGTTAATAAATCTTTAATACATTAGCTCATCCATGATCATGAGTCCCGTCATGACTCAGTCACGGCATCATCAAACTAGGGCTGTCAAAAAAAAAAAATTTAATTTCAAATATTCGTCGAATAAAAAAAAAAATCCACATTCGAATGCAAAAACATTGCATTCAAATTTAAGGTCTGCGTCAGCCGTCAGGCAGCCTTATCAGTGGCGAACGAAATGCGATGACAATGTAAGTGTCATTGCACTTGAATGCATTTGTTAGCTTATCCAGTTGAACCCACTAGATGCAGCGCTGCTACATTGTTCATTCATATATTGCGGAAAATGAGAGCATCAATGTGGAGAAGATGTTGTTTACGTCAAAACTGAAACCAAAGCCGTTAAGAGGGAACATCGATTAGCGTTTTCACTCGGCTGTTTAGAAAGCCATGTAAAATTAATGCAAGTTCAACTTTTAAAAAACATGTCTAAAGACGTTATGGCAGTTTTTCCCATCCCACTGTATCTCATGTTTTTAAATGAAAAAAGTAGCCTACTCTGTGTGATTGGTTTTTCGGTCCTTTGTATTAAACTATACAAACATGCATGGTGCTGTTTTTTTTCTAACTGTTTAAGCAACTTTATTAATTATATAAAGTTTATAAACATTATTTTAAACATTACGCACTTTTTTCAAAGATAGTCGTGTTATTTTAATACACTTGAAAGAAAGTATGCATTAATATCTTATGTTTTGCTTGATGCGCCCTATTGTGGCCTCAGGAGAGAAGCCAAAGAGCTTTTTTTTTTTTTTCTTTTTTTTTTTTTCCCTTTTTTCTTTTTTTTTTTTTCCCCCTAACCGAAATATGCCTTTAAATTTGATTATTCAATAATAATATTTAAGTAGAAAATTAAAATTTAGTTCTTCAGTAATTTTGACACAGCCAGTACATCAACAATACTCCTTTGCGTTCTTTGATTTGTTTGGACTAGCGCCATAGCGGTGAAAACTTACATATTGTACCTTTAAGTCCTAAATAAAAAAAAGATTTGCCATATTAAAAAATATGTATTATAAAACGGTTAGTTCCATTCCTCGATTCTGATTGGTCAGCAGCTGTGTTTTATTCACGATACAGCACGGCTATATAGACTGAGCGCATTTATAATATTTAGGGTTCACGCCAACACCCGGGGCGGGGTGTCTGTCACAATAGAGCAATGCCTAAAAGCTGCTATGTGACAAGGTGTACAGTAAACAAGCTAAAATATGTATTTTAGGTATGAAAATGACATTCTGAGTTTTGATATTTGGGATTGCGCTACTTCAGCATTACTTTAACCAACAAACAACCACACCCCAGCCCCCCGCCAATGGGTGCCACTGTCCTCTTTTTAAAAAACTAAAATATGGTCACCCTACATTAGATGAGGCATGATCGGAACATTCTCTTGCCATTTACTATTGCTGTCAGGAACAATTTTTTAGCAGAAGGACAGCATTTAACGAACTTGCTTAAAAAAAAAGTACAATTTCAATACATACATTTTTGGTTTTAAATGGGGGTTTCATATGATGCGATTTTAATTTTTCCTTTCTCTTTGGAGTGTTGGAGCGCTTGGTGCATAAAGAAGATCTGTAAAAGTGCAAAGACTAAAGTCTCAAATCCAAAGAGATATTCTTTATAAAAGTTAAAAGTAAACCACGCCTACCTAAAACGGCTCGTTCTAACACGATCCCACATGTCTACGTCACGATGTGGGAAGATTTGCATAACATTATTATATTTTTATGACATATGCGGAGCTAAACTCTGGAGACGAGACTTATGACAGATAAAATGTTACTAAATAAATACACGATTGTGATAGAGAATAAGAAGCTGACGTCTGATTTGTGGTCGTGTTTACCATGTTTACTATGGTAACATTAATGGCTAGCGTGCATAGTCTTTTGCATCACATATAAATATTTCTGCCTTGTATGGTGATCATAATCTACATTGGATCAAGTTATTTCAAACACTCGCTGCTGTCTGAAAGTGAGTTTTGAGCTCAACTTATTTTGAAAGTCTTTAATGCTGATGTTATAGCTGTTAACTTTATGAAATGATCCGCGGCGCTGACGCTCTCCAGACGCGGAGAAACTCCGCCTTTTTTCATAACCACTCCTCTAGCCCCAGCAGGCCCGCTTTGGCCCAAGATTTTCGTCAGGCCAAAAAACCTGGGATGGTGGCCAAGAGTGAAAGTGGAAAAGCGACTGGCAGCTGGCACGCTAGCACGCCGCTTTGGCCCTCCACGATAGCGGACAAAACGCGCGGGGATATTGGTCTCCCCCCATCACTGAATTTTAACTGTGTTAAGATAAAAACAAAAAAAAATCTATTAATGACAGGCATGTCCCAGGCGAAGAAAACATACATTCTATAATGGGGTTCATGGTGGAGACGTGTGTAGTGGGTGGTGATGTAGTTTTTTGTTGCATTTGGGGACATTCGAATTGCTCAGCCCTGAGGTGGTTATTTGCATCTTTTTGCGATTGTTGTCAGATTTTGTTCTATAGTATAAAAAAAATCAAATAAATTTTGTAAAAAAGGGCGGTTTTTTTCCGGAACATACCATCTTCCTATGGGCCGGGGTTCAAAATGAGCCACCAGGGACATCTTTTGGTTACACCCACATTGAATCTGAATCGACTCAAATTTTTTTTGGGTGTTGTTGCCTATATCGTCTGATGCCTCAAGTGTGACAAAATTAAATAAAAAAACATCCTCCCCGTTTTTTTTCGTTCCCACTTCGATGCTTGCCCGTGGCGGGTCCCCCTGAACCCCCCAGCGTTTTTTTTTTTTTTTTTTTTTTTTGCGGCCGAACTTTTGGATACTTTTATAACCCCCCACACCGGCTCGGCATTCCGTCCGCTTTTTTTCGTGTGCTTCCGGTTCCCTGTGACCCCCAGTCACAAAGTTTCTACCAAGAACGATCAACGCTCGATTGGTAAAAAATCTTTAAATATGAGTTTCGGATCAAAATGACCGATGGCACGGATAAATCTACTCTCTATAAAAATATGTTTTTTCATACCAGTAATTTGAAGATGATTGATTATGTGAAAATTATTTGCAATTTAAGGTCATAGTTTGGAAAAAAACTTTCTTTAGTCAAATGAATTAGGTGGGGATTTAATCTCATTACTTTCATGTTCAAAAAAAAGGATGTCATTCAGCAGATTAACAATTTTTTGTTGTTTATATCGATGGGAATATCTAAGGTGTAAGAAAGAAAAAAAAAAAAAAAACAAGTACCTTTTCCCCAGTAAAAATTATCCTTCCAACTAAATGTATACATTGATATAAAATCGTATAAAAAGCTATCTCTTTTTACTGATACTGTAAAAGTGTTTTTTTCTTATTTCATTAACTTTTTTAATTGTTAAACATCACTAAATGATTGTTTTATTTCTATATTCTTCTTTTTTGCATAGTAGGTGATATTTTGAGCATGCAAAATATCTTTGTTTCAGGTTTAATACGGACACTTTCTTCTGACCTGCTTATGCTGCGGGAACGTCTAGGGCCACTGAAGCCTTTAGGAGGCGTCCTTCCCTTTTTGTCCCATGGCCTCTTTTCTTCCCAGTCATTTTCCTTCCTTACTTTGCCATCCTTGTCCTTCCTTTGGTCCCTGTGTATAAGAAACAACACTGGTCTAAAATGTCCATTGTTGGACAAAAACAGAATATGAGTGTAAAGAGTATGGTGGTGCAGGTTAACCTAGAATAAGATCGACTTCGGCTGTGTTTCCTTTCTCGGGAACGTGAGCGCCTCTTATGGGACCCACGGGAGTCATTCACCTTCTGCCGTGATCTTTGGGACAGGCGTCCCCTTTAAACATCATTGAAAAAAAAAGTAATGTTTCCATTACTACAGTGAACATTGCTAGATACTAACATTAAAAATAGAGTGGAATTTATGTCCGAGCATATCTAACAAGCAAAGCTCAGGTTATTTAATACAGCGTATCTGCGGAAACCTTAAAATCAAATTTACAACTCTTTTTTTTTTTTTTTAAGATCTGAACCAATAAAATGAATATTGTTTGTTGATACAGAAGAAACCCATACAATCTCAAAATAATTCAGATTATTTTACTTAATTAAACAGGTTGGGGCACATTTTCAATGAGGACTTATATCAGCAAAACGAGGTAACATGTTTGATTCAACGTGTATTGAAATTGGATTATGTACCAATTTATCAGTGCATCCAAATTAGAAGTTGGTGCAAAATGCCAATAATAACAGAGAGGAAAATGTGCACAATATGGCTATTTTAATAATAAACAAGCTGAAATACACCAGGACTCTTATATTGGAATGTCTATGCTTAACTACTTCCAGATGCTCATTCAAATTCACATGAAGGAAATAAAAATATAATTACATACATTGTTAGTAGCATGTTTGTTTTTATTAGTGCATCTTGTATAACTTCTGTAACTACCGTATTGGCCCGAATATAAGACGACCCCCCCTTTTCCCAGATGTACTTTTTGGAAAAAGGCTTTTTAAAAACCAAATCTTGTCTTTTTTCTCAGTAAAACACATTTTGTCTTCAATTATTTTCATATTGCATATTTTTCCTATTTTAATTTTTGTTTTGAAAGTATGGTAAAATATGGTAAAATGTACCAACAATCACATTTAAAATATACTTTTTGATATACCATAAAAAAAAAAAAAAAAAAAAACAGGTAGCCCATCTGAATTAGGACATTTAGGCTATCCATCTAATAGTAGCCTACCAAAATCGTATTAACAGTAGAAGTTAAATAAATCTTACTGTAGTCTTCAAATCTGGGTACTGTCTTGCGTTTTAAAATCACAAAGGGAGTTTGTCCCATTAGGCTAATGTGACAGTCACGACTCATGCAGCTGTAAGGTTTTCTGCTTCTTTTGTTTTTACTCGCGATCTTTACAACACGCATTACATTACGTATTTCATGGCACACTCGTTTTATGCGTATTTGGCGCCACCTATTGTTGTGGGGGTATTATTGACATGTCAAAGTCTAGACCCGAATATAAGACAACCGCGTTTGTTTTAAGATATACAGTGGGTAGAAAAGTATTCAGACCCCCTTATATTTTTCACTTTTTGTTATATTGCAGCCATTTTCTAAAATCATTTAAGTTTTTTTTTTTTTTTTCCTCATTAATGTACACAAGCACCCCATATTGACAGAAAAACCCAGAATTGTTGACATTTTTTGCAGATTTTTAAAAAAGAAAACTGAAATATCACATGGTCCTAAGTATCAGACCCTTTGCTCAGTAATTTAGTAGAAGCACCCTTTTTGATCTAATACAGCCATGAGTCTTTTTGGGAAAGAAGTTTTTTCACACCTGGATTTGGGGATCCTCTGCTATTCCTCCTTGCAGGTCCTCTCCAGTTCTGTCAGGTTGGATGGTAAACGTTGGTGGACAGCCCTTTTTAGGTCTCTCCAGAGATGCTCAATTGGTTTTAAGTCAGGGCTCTGGCTGGGCCATTAATGAACAGTCACAGAGTTGTTGTGAAGCACTCCTTCGTTATTTTAGCTGTGTGCTTAGGTCATTGTCTTGTTGGAAGGTAACCTTCGGCCCAGTCTGAGGTCCTGATCACTGTGGAGAAGGTTTTTGTCCAGGATATCCCTTTACTTGGCCGCATTCATCTTTCCCTTAATTGCAACCAGTCATACTGTGCCTGCAGCTGAAAAACACCCCCACATCATGATGCTGCCACCACCATGCTTCACTGTTGGGACTGTATTGGACAGTGACGGTGATGAGCAGTGCCTGGTTTTCTCCACACATACCGCTTAAATTAAGGCCAAAAAGTTCAATCTTGGTCTCATCAGCACCAGAGAATCGTATTCTCCTAAAAAAAAAAAAAAAAAAAATTAATCCCTTGGGAGTCCTCAGGTGTTTTTTCAACTCCATGCGGTCTTTCATGTGTCTTGCACTGAGGAGATGCTTCCGTCGGGCCACTCTGCCATAAATCCCGACTGGTGGAGGGCTGCAGTGATGGTTGACTTTCTACAACTTTCTCCCATCTCCCCGACTGCATCTCTGAGCTCAACCACAGTGATCTTTGGGTTCTTCTTTACCTCTCTCACCAAGGCTCTCCTCCCCCGATAGCTCAGTTTGGCCGGACGGCCAGCTCTAGGAAGGGTTCTGGTCATCCCAAACGTCTTCCATTTAAGGATTATGGAGGCCACTGTGCTCTTAGGAACCTTAAGTGCAGCAGAAATTTTTTTGTAACCTTGGCCAGATCTGTGCCTTGCCACAATTCTGTCTCTGAGCTCTTCAGGCAGTTCCTTTGACCTCAAGATTCTCATTTGCTCTGACATGCACTGTGATCTGTAAGGTCTTATATAGACAGGTGTATGGCTTTCCTAATCAAGTCCAATCAGTATAATCAACACAGCTGGACTCAAATGAAGGTGAAAAAAAAAGGGGAACCATCTCAAGGATGATCCGAAGAAATGGACAGCACCTGAGTTAAATATATGAGTGTCACAGCAAAGGGTCTGAATACTTAGGACCATGTGATATTTCAGTTTTTCTTTTTTAATAAATCTGCAAAAATGTCAACAATTCTGAGTTTTTCTGTCAATATGGGGTGCTATGTGTACATTAATGAGGAAAAAATTAACTTAAATGATTTTAGCAAATGGCTGCAATATACAAAGAGTGAAAAATTTAAGGGGGTCTGAATACTTTCCCGTACCCACTGTATTTCCCAAGAAAAAAATATGTCTTATATTCGGGTCAATACGGTAATTACTTTTTCAAAAGGTTAGCTTGAGAGTACATTACCTACTTAACTGTGAGTAGCCTGTAGCTTTAGCAAGCTCTTAAGCTTGCATGAGTTAACATGGAAAGCATGTTTAAGGATGTGTGTAATTTACCTGTGCCTGGATCTGGATCGCTTTCTACGTGAGTGTGATGGGGAGCGAGAGTGAGATCTGGACCGTCTAGATCTACTGGATGAAGGATTTTTATTTTCTGGAAGAAACAATCAAAACTCTCATCAATTAAAAAAAATGTCAAGAAAGCCTCAGTTTGTGCGTGTCCAGGCTAGAGGACATACCTGGCTCGATAACAGCAGCAATGGTTGACTGAGCCTCTCTGACTTTCTTCATCACGTCCCAGTTCTGGGGGGGGGGGGGGGGGGGGGGGCCGCGCTTGGGTGTGAATCTCTGTTGTCTGCACTATGGCATTATTGGAGTGGTTAATCCTAAAAAAGTTGATTAATAACTATTAAAATACATAATGCTAGCACATAAAGATAAAAGCATATAAAAAAGATAAAAGCACATAAAAAAGATAAAAGATAAAAAAGGAGGCACTCACTTTAGTGGTCTGTCACCAAACATGACTCCATTAAATGTAAGCGCTCGTGCCACCAATTCCTGATCAGCAAACTCCACAAAAGCAAAACGTGTAGGCTGGGTTTCATCTCCTGCCATTCTAACAAACTTAACATCTCCCACTTGCTTGAAGAACTTGAGGAGCTGCTCTGCTGTGGTGCTCTACAGGACATTGACAAAACAAGTACAATGTGTGTTTGAAAGACAAAAGCAAATAGTGTCATTTTTGATGCCCACTTTAATTATTCAGTTTTCTACGCATTTGTCATGTAGTGGCAATAACAATTATGTTGGGGCAACTTGGACCTTCATTCTTGAGCCTTCAATGACACCTTGATTATTTCAGCTTAATGCATACTGTTTTATAATGTACTACAAATACACTGAGCTGCAAATAGTATCTGCCACTATGTAAGTATTAGTATCCAACACTATCTGCACCTGCAAATAGCCTCCGAGTGAATTCAATTCATTTTCACATACCTGTGAATTCAAATTGCCGACATACACCGTCCTCCTTATCTCATCAATTTTAGAAGGATCTACATTTCCCATGAGTGGAGGCTGTGAAGCAATTGCATTTAGAGCCGCCACAGATGTGTCCAAACTAGACTTCAGGACCCCCAGATTAGCTAAAGGAAGACCACGCTGTCGGCCAACAAATATAAGACTTTAGTGACAACTGACAATTCGAAATAAAACAATAAAACTGTAGCATGCAGCTGATGATGTAGGTGACATTTTTTCATAATTCAGTAAAGGCTGGAATACACTACACAACGTTTACATTTGAAGACATTTAAAAAAACACAGGGGATGGAAACTTGACTACTTTGAAAATGAAAAACTTGTCATCATATACTACCAGACTTTCAAGTCATTGCTGACCCAACAAATCATGCAGAAACACGCGGCTCATTATTAGGAGACATGCGAGACATAAAAACGATATGTGACCCAGGACCACAAAAACAGTCATAAGGGTCAGTTTTTTTAAATTGAGATTTATACATCATCTGAATAAATAAGCTTTCCATTGATGTACGGTTTGTTAGGATAGGACAATATTTGTCCAAGAATATTTAGGCAACTATTTGAAAATCTGGAATCTGAGGGTGCAAAAAATCTAAATATTAAGAAAATCACCTTTAAAGTTGTCCAAATTAAGTCCTTAACAAAGTTTTTATATATTTACAGTAGGAAATTTACAAAATATTTTCATGGAACATGATCTTTACTTAATATCCTAATGATTTTTGGCATAAAAGAAAAATCGATAATTTTGACCCATGCAATGCATTGATGGCTACTGCTACAAATATAGGCCCTACCCGTGCTACATATGACTGGTTTTGTGGTCCAGGGTCACATGTGTTCTAAAAAATATCAATTTAAACATTCTGCGACTGGATGGAATCATAATCTAAAGCTAAAAACACATCTATTGCCCATCACACATTACGCGACTTTCTGTGAAGTGTCAACTTCGACAGCCCAAAATCTGCAAATTTGCTGCCTTTTACCAACTACCACTGGCTCCTCCAAACAGCAAATCTGGGCAAAAACCTGGGAAAAAGAAGTGTAGTGTATTCCAGCCTTAAGTTGCGAGATTGTGTTTTTACATTCTGTAGTGTAGTGGGGCTAGGAAATGGGCAGAAGTCCTCCTCCGCTCATCAGGCTGGCCACTGGCGCGGCGGGGGCCAAAAGCGAGAGCGCCTTTGCCTCTTCAGGGATTTTTCCTGAATAACAAGAGCACCGGCATTAGAGGGGCCAATGGAGACATCTCCAGCTGCCTCACCTATGACCCAAGATTCAGACGAGGGTCCTCCAACAGCCTAGCGCTCTAACACCCACCCTAAGCATCTCCAACCCCGACCATGAACAATCTGAACTAGCATAGCTACTCTTTTTACTATCAACACAAGACATACTGTAAACGGGATGACTTTTGCACAAAAACAGAGAAAAGAACATTGTGATTTGTTCTTTTCGCTCTTAAAAAAAAAATCAGAACAGAACATGTAGAGAATGAGTTAACACTTTGTGGTATGGGTCACCTGTACTGGAAACATATTGGTCATGAACCATACGATATCAAGCATGGGCGCTTTTCTCCCTGGGGCGATCGTGTCGCAGTGTTGGAAAGGGTGTGCAACACAAGACAACCGTTCATGTTGGCTGCATCACACTAATAGCACATAGAACATCAGATACAGAAAAGAAGAACATTTTAAGTGTCTTTGAGAAATCCTCCCTCAAATTGTCTCCCCTAAAAATGATTGCCTTCACAATAAAGTTAACAACAAATCATTTTTCCAAATATGTTTCAGCCAATATTGGTATAATATACAGTATATACGCATGCTTTGTGCTTACAATGACTATAGTATTCATGGGTAAACTGACTGTTGGTTGGTATATCTGTGCTTTTGTGTTAAGTGAAGAACTAAATTAAAACCTCAAATGTCAGCCACTTCAGTACTACTCTAAAGACAATGTTCCCCAAAACCATGCAACGGAGTTAAACTTGTGTTGTGAGCTTTTGTTAGAAGAACGATTTTATTTCTTGTCATTACAGTGAATTGAACAAAAGTCTTTATTAGCAATTCTGTAATTTTACTGAATTACAGATGCTACACAGGCACTGTTAGTAAATATTAGGGCTGCACGATATTGGAATAAACTGATATTGCAATATTTAGTTTTTCAGAGATATAAAAAAACAGTAATTTTCACCAAATGACTTGAATAGCTCAATTTGAAAATAATGAATAATTCTGAATGTCGGTGTGCTTTTTGTAGTAGCAGCAGTTAATGAAAAAAAAAAAAAATCAGAAATTACTACTTTTTTTTTTTTATTAAAAATTCCCTGATTCTTCACATGCCGCACCAACTACAAATACACACACACATTCATTTTTACTGATTATTACATAAAAACACTTAACAAGATAAGAAATATATTGCATTAATATTATTATAATGTAATAATTTAAAAAATTTAATGTGTTGCAATGTTTCAAAAATAAATATTAAAACTTGATTTAATAGCATGTCTGTAAAATTACAATGCTATTATTTACATATTTACAAATGTTAAAACTATTAGGCTTAGAAACATCAAGCTCCACACAAGTAAATGAACACAGTGCTCGCGTCACTGCAAAATCATAGCACATTTATTTATTTCATTAAATGGCAACTTTGCTATTTTTATATTCGCACTTAGACATATTGCGATGCCAATTTTATTGACAATTGCATGCAGCCCTAGAAAATATGTATTTAAAAAAAATACTCAAAGAGAACCTGTTTTAGCTTACAAACTGAAAAAATTAAAGTCCTGATCTCAATCCAACATTGAATAAGCAGCTATATTTGAGCATCAAATGACTAAAGATAACTATATACTGTTCTCAAAATGTAAGTCATTGCTACTAAAAGTTTTTCAAGAATTAAAAAAATAGATTATATAAATAACTAACAAAATAATAATTAAGAACATTTAAGGATATTTTCTAACAAAGCCTGACATTCAATTTAATGCTTTGAGAAAAAAAATGTATTTCAGTACTTATAATTCAGTAAAAACAGAAAATTGGTGTACTTTTGTGAGACAATGTGTGGTTATATTAAATAATGAAGGAATATAGAATTTTTCAAGTAAAACCCTGAGCAGATCAGTGGAGAGGAGCGAGAGAAAGAGAGAGAGGAAGAAATCTTAATGCATTAGATATCAGGAAGAGCTGCCCTTGTACCGTTCAAACTTCCCTCCAATACTGGGCGGCAAGTCAACCTGGACAGCATTCAAAGACAGGCAAAGGGGTGCAACTGTGGGATTGGGACAGGTACAAGGGGACAGGAAAACAAAAAAAGAAAAACAATACAATGAATATGCAACTCTTCTAAGAGGCAAAAAAGGGACAACATGTGAAATAAAAAAAGGAAATGAAAATAAAATAATAAAAATAAAATAAAAAATAATACAAGGTGTCCATCTCGGAAGGTTCAGCGGCTACGCTCCTGGTCACATTCCCCCCTTGAAGGCAGCGTGGGCCCCGGCGGGTATAGTGGCTTGGAAAACAAAGCCTTGAGTCAGGCTAGTGTAGTAGTGTAGCCTGGGTCACTCTAGTCATCTGATATGCACACATAATCAACACAGAAAAAACATACAGAAACCAAATTAATCAACGTAGTAAGCCATCCAGAACTAAGTCACGAGGACAAGCATTTTAGGCAAGAGGGAAGCTTCGATACCATGTTTTTTTTTCATGAATAGGATGTTGACCTAACAAAAGACAACCCCCACAGCCCCCCCCCCCCCCAAAAAAATCTAGTGGTAATCGGTGGTTGCACAGTAAACTGAGATACCTCACCCTTCAAACATGTACCCTTGCCTTCATACTCTGTTTACAAATGCTTGTTTTATAATTTGCCTTCCCTTTGCATAAAAAGGGTACAAAAACAAGGCTTGAAACTTATTTACTTTTTAATCAAGTGATCTATTGTTTCTTGCTCAATGAATGAATGTGCTTAACCTTCAGAAATCTAACTTAGGAAGCAAAACTAAATGTTTTATTACATCTTTTTAATATGCTATGTGACATGTCTGAATGCAGTTTAAAACTTAAAACTAATTAATGTTATTTTCCATTTTTCTTTATTTGCAATACAGATTAACCAAACAAATTAAGCAAATAAAATGTATACCCCCCTGAAAACTGAATAAGCCTGATTTGCATTTTTATACTAAAATCCTTAGCTGTTGTTGCCACTCTCATTTAAATATTTTAAATAACTGCCCTTTTTAAAGGTGCAGTAGGAGATCTTGGAGAAAATGCTAACTTTAGCCTGATAGCACTGAAAGCAAGCGTCCCATCCTCCCTGCAATTGCCATCCAAAGCCACGCCCCCTGAACTCATGAACGTACACAGACCAGACGACCAGAGACAACATTACTACAATACATCATGTGTTATTAACCAGTGAGAAAACTTTATATTACAGTTAGTAAAAGTACTACAATACCAGGAAGGAAGATCAGGTTGTTGATGTTTGCCTGCCATTCTTGCTTTGTCTGCACATCGTACGTGAACGTGCTGATGACGTATCCTGTCTGCGCGAAACTGGTGCGTAGAGGTATGCAAATACATATGTTGACAGGCAGGTAGGAAAGCCAATCAAAATGCTCGGACTGAGCGTTTTGGTTGGACGAACATTTCTTAGTCCTACGCCTTCCACAGAATATATAAATACATTTAGACCACTTAACTTAATGATTGCTATCGGGATGTGAAGAGACAATGTTTCTGAAGACAATCACCTATTGCACCTTTAAAGTTACAAAATCATATTTATACAGTGCCATGAAAAGGTTTTTGCCCCCTTCGGGGTTTTTTTTTTTTGCATATTTGTCACACTTAAAAGATTCAAATCATCAGAGTATAACCAGAGTAAATAAAAAAATGTCGTTTTGAAATAATTATTTCATTTATTAAGGGAAAAAAGCTGTCCAAACCTACCTGGCACTACGTGAAAAAGTAATTGCCCCCTAAATCTAATTGGTTGTGCCACCCTTGGCAGCAATAACTGCAATCAAGCGTTTGCGATAACTGGCAATGAGTCTTTCACATTGTTTTTGATGAAATTTGGCCCACTCTTCTTTGCAGAATTATTTTAATTCAGCCATATTGGAGGATTTTTGAGCATGAATGGAATGTTTAAGGTCATGCCACAGCATCTCAATTGGATTTAAGCCCGGACTTTGACTTGGCCACTCCAAAACCTTAATTTTATTCCATTACTCCTACTTCAATACATTTAATACATGTCTACATTAATAATATAATAAAACACGAATACCCACATTTATGAGTGCAGTTAGTGCTACTACAGTAAATCCATGGTAAATGGTGGCGATTTGTAGATTAAAAAGTATTCTGACTGTATCATTGCGCACAGTGTTTCTGCTTTTCGTCAGCACGGTTTCATCTGGCTGTAAACCGAGTTAAGGCCTTTCCACACTGAGCGCGAAAAAGCGAAACGAATATCGGATGCGATGACGCACTGGAATAAAACAATAGATTTCTATGGATGCTTCCACGTAGACCGCAAACATTTGCGCACCGAAAATGCTAATGTTTTTTTTTTTCGAACCAGTCCGACGAATCTTTTCAGTTTTGCAAAGCAAAATCACGGGCCGTCCAATAAGATTTGAGCTAGGATCATGTGACCGGAGTAGCTGCTGTTGCACAAAAGGGTGAGAGTGGTGGTGCTGTTTCGAAAACCAGCGTAAACAAACATTGAAGAGTATCCCGGATAAGAGAAGAGGGTGGATGCTGAGTTTTTGTTTTTGTTGGTATTTGAGAACAGATTTATTCTCACATGTTCTTTATACAGAATAACATTTCTATTAATTGTCCACTGAATTATGTAATCACTGTAGAGTACCATCTACTGTAGACATCGTCCGATGCCAATTTGGTAGACATCGCCCCACCCTATAATGTATATCGAAATATCAGAAATGCGTTTAAAAATCATATCACCGTTATTGAAAAAATTTATATCACGATACATATTGATATTGAATTATTGTCCAGCCCTAGTTTCAAGTTTTCTCCATTTGTGGATAATGGCTCTGACCATGGTTCGCTGGAGTCCCAAAACCTTAGAAATGGCTTTATAACCCTTTCCAGACTGATACATGTCAACTACTTTGTTTCTCGTCTGTTCTTGAATTTCTTTAGATCGCGGCATGATGTGTTGCTATTTAAGCATGCTTCACTTTGTCAGAAAGGTTCTTTTTAAGTGATTTCTTGATTCAACAGGGCTGGCAGTAATCAGGCCTGGGTGTGGCTAGTGAAATTGAACTCAGATTTCTAAAATAATGTGGTTAATCACAGTTCTTTCATGATTTAACAGGAGGGGGCAATTAATTTTTCACGTAGAGCCAGGTAGGTTTGGACAGCTTTTTTCCCTTAATAAATGAAATCATCATTTAAAAACTGCATTTTGCATTTACTTGCATTATCTTTGTGTTATATTTAAATTTGTTTGATGATCTGAATCTTTAAGTGTGACAAATATACAACATTGACAAAACCGTAAGAGGCAAAAACCTTGTCACGGCACTGGTGTGTGTCTTGATATATATATTATTATATATCTATAATATTATAATAACTGCAGTGTAACCGGATTTTGTGGTTTTTATACCTTCAGTAACACAGGACAACTGTGTTTGATTAATGCATGAAAGTGCCAGAGTGAAAAGCTGTTACTATGTTTATCATTAATTCATTCATTGAAGTTCCTGTGAGCTAATGCATCTAATAATTTAGCAAACAAAATCTCTCACAATTCACACATAGCAAACAACTCAAATTCAAAATGCAATGCTTTGTTCACCAGGCAAGCAAGAACGTTAAGGAAAGTTCACCCCAAAATGACAATTCTGTCATTAATTACTCACCCTCATGTTGTTCCAAACTTTTAAGACCTTCGTTCATCTTCGGAACACTTTTTAAGATATTTTTGATGAATTATGAGGGCTCTCTGACCCTCCCATAGACAGCAAGGTAACTACCACGTTCAAGGTCCAGAAAAGTACCAAGATGATCGACAAAGTAGTCCGTGTAAACTAGGGCTGTGCGATTAATCGAAATCATCATAAAATCGCGATTTGAGCGATTTCTAAATCGCTTTATAGCACGATTTTCCGCGCCCCCGACCTCCCGCAGTATGCTATCTGAACCAATCAGAATGCAGCGTGCCTAAATGGAGCACGAGAACAGAACAGACCGGGCGGGCATACAAACGTAACGCCAGGTTCACACACTCCGTCTGTGGTGCGTATTTTTTCCGCGCCCATGTTAACGGATCAGAGCGTTCACACTGCACGCGATTGCGCAGTGCGCTCCAGGAGCGGTGCGTCTGCAGCAGTCATGCTGCGATCGTTTCCGCACGGAATCTATTTCTGCTGTGCTGCACGCGCTGAATTAAAGTGACAGCGCATTATTCGCGGTAAAATTAACATGGATTGACATGGAAATTTAGTAATTACACCATAAATGCATATTATTAAAGTCTACTGTTTCACAGTCAACACATGGCTTTTTAGCTAGATTTAAAACAAAGAAAAGTGCACTTTTAGATAAACAAGGCAATAATAGATGGCACTCATGGTGGTAGTTAAACAAAGTTATATTTATTGAGTTTAAACGTGAATATGTCTATGAAAGATTGTATTACTGTACTGTGATAAAAGAGAATCACAATGCTGAAAAAGCATTTTCAGAAACAACATTTGGATTTGAAATCAAAATAATGGATAAATGTTGTGTTTGTGGTAAACAGCCGCGGATCAGGAGCGGACTGCAAATGCGTCCTGTGCGAAAGCAGAATGAGTCCGTGCTGCTTCTGCACCGCATACACATACTGTATACGCACTGCAGACAGAGTACGTGTGAACTTGGCGCAACAAATCTAGTTCAACATCTGAGGCAACGCCACAAAGAGCTCTATGACCAATGCACAGCAAAAAAAACTATTTTTAATTTTTTTTTCTGCCATATGTCTATTCTAGAGACATTTTGTTACACCTTTACTTAGTGATTATTTTGCCTTATGTCTGTTCTAGAGACATGTTACAGCTTTTTGATAAAGCTCTAATTGGTTTTCTTTTGGAAATATGTTTCAAATTCACACTGAATGCATTTATGACTGTAAAGCATGTCTGTGTGTGTCAAAATCGTGATTAAAATCGAAATCGCAAAATTGATCAAAGAAATCGCGATAGGTTTTTTTTTGTCCATATCGCACAGCCCTAGTGTAAACTGTAAAGTTACGAAGCTAGGAGAATACTTTTTGTGCACAAAGAAAACAAAAATAACGACTTTATTCCGTATTTTCATCTCTACTGTGTCACTTGTGGAGACACTCGCGTCATGGTACTGTCGTGAACGCGCATATAAAGTGATGCAGTAGAGACGAAAATGCGGAATAAAGTCGTTATTTTTGTTTTCTTTGCGCAAAAAAGTATTCTCGTAGCATCGTAACTTTACAGTTTGAACCACTGATGTCACACGGACTACTTTGTCGATCTTCTTGGTACTTTTCTGGACCTTGAACGTGGTAGTTACCTTGCTGTCTATGGGAGGGTCCGAGAGCCCTCAGATTTAATTAAAAATATCTTAAATTGTGTTCCGAAGATGAACGAAGGTCTTACGGGTTTGGAACAACACGAGGTTGAGTAATTAATGACAGAATTTTAATTTTTGGGTGAACTAACCCTTTAATGACAGCATCAAACAATTACGCACATACCTATTATTATTCTTTCAGAACATGTACTGCTGAACCAACGGCCACTAAAAGAATGGGAAGTAACAATTTACACAATTCTTCAAGTTGATTTTTTTGTTTTTCCAAAATGACAAAATAAATAAAATCATGACAATAAAACACCTGTCAAAAATTTTATTTAATAAACTATTGGTCATGCAGTCTAGGGGTGCTACTTAAAATTTTTATAATTTTTTAAAAAAGTAATCAAATGTTTTGATTAAAATTTGTGAATAAAAATCAATTTTCAAACTGGCCAAAAAATAGACATTTAAAACAGTCTGCTCTTTATACATGTGTCATAGTCATGCTGTGTCTTATATTCAACTAAGCCAAAAAGCTGACTGGATTTATTAGTTGGTTTATTGTTTTATTTGAATATTTACACTACTGTTCACTGCCGGGTCAGTATAATTTTATGTTTACATTCACATTTATTCATTTAGCAGACACAAAGCGACTTACAATTGGGGAATACATCAAGTGATTCATCTTAAAGAGGCAAATAGACACAGGAAGTGCTCGTAATACCAAGTTTCAAGCATTGCTCAAATAAGTACAAGCTGGACAGTTTGTTTGTTTGCTTGAAAGAAAAAAAAATCTGAAAAGATGCATTCAACTGATCAAACGTCAAAGTCTTTTTTAATTAAAAAAAAACTGTTCTTTTGAACTTTCTATTCATTAATAAATCTTAAAAATGTACAACAATTTCTACTAAAATATTTATATAAGTAACAATTGTTTTCATCATTGATGATTGAATTTTTTTGAGATCCAAAGCATTTTAGAATGATTTCTGAAGGATCATGTTACATTGAAGACTGAAGTAAAGGCTGCTGAAAATTCTGTTTTGCATCAAAAGAATAAGTGACATTTTTAAAATATAGGCTATTAAAATAGAAAAAATAAATACAAATACAATAAATTGTTGTAATATTTTACAATATTACAGTTTTTACTGTATTTTAAATCAAATAAATACTTTGGACAGCATAAAAGACTTTTTCAAAACATTAAAAAAATATTACAGACCCCAACTTTTGAATATGTCAATTGATTTTTAATATAGTTTTTGTTAATGAATAAACTGATCATTGATTCTTATTATTTATTTTTAAGTGTCACTCCTAGTCTTCCATACACATGACTTTTAGTGATTTTGTACCCTGTTGGCATCGTTCCACCCTGCTTTTCTAATTTTCTAGCACATTTCTAAATTCAAAAGGCAAAAACCATTTATGAATATAAACTAATGACTGTGTAGCAATAATCCCTTGAGTTTAGCAAAACACTAAACGCGTGTTCACACAGTCCTGATGCTGTTACATAACACAGAGTATGATCTTAATCACCTCCATCAGGCCCACATCCTCCAGCTCAACTGATAAACAAGAGAGCTAGTGTCACTCCACCCACCTCCACTGAACTCACAAAATAAAACAGAGCTGATAGAAGTGATACCTTAGCACACAGACTCATGGTTATCACACATATCTGAGACACAAAAACACACAATATAATGTCAGGAAGCCAATTATGGTTTGTTCTTCTCAAAAAGTGTGATTTGAAGTTAAATAGTCAGTGTCTCGGTTTAATCAAGCACACAAATGTAACACAAATGCAAATGTACTAACCTTCAGCACAGGGCACAACAATCAAAGCTCTGTCAATAAACACAGTGTTGGTTAAATGTTGTGCCACACCAACACTGGAAGGCTCTCGATACTTTATGTAACAAACTTTGGATGAAAAGGAAAGAGGTGCATTGCTGAAAGAGAAGAAAAACAAGGATTTAATTCCCCATTTTTTATACTGTAGATATAATACATTACATAGGACTGTACTTTTTTCTGGTCAATTATCAAAAAGGAAGATATGAACTTTGTAAAGAGTCTGAAAGGCTGCTCTTATGTGGAGAGATTTCCTCCGTGGTTTAGCTGCTGTCCAAAGAAGCTAAGTGGTTCTTAAAGGGATAGTCCACCCAAAAATGATAATGCTGTCATAATTTACTCAACCTGAATGACTTTTGGTGCTTTTCCACTGGATGGACACGGCACGGTACGGTTCACTTTTGGGGGGTCTTCCACTGGGTACAGTACCTGGTACCTGGTACTTTTTTTAGTACCACCTCGGTTGAGATTCCAAGAGAACCGTACAGTTACCAAAACGTGTAAACTCTGCTGATCACGGATTGGCCGGAGAGAATCGTCACTACCTGCGTCACTGAGCTTGTGACACAAACACAACAGAACCGCTAGATTTAAATCAGCACAGCCAGCGAAGGATCAAACGCAACTGTCTTGAACGAGCGCACTTTTTTTTAACAACCAAAAAGTGGCTGTTTCGTTGTCTATTGAGGAAGTACAGCACGTGCCTCAAGTGCCTCGTTGATAGCAGAGGAGCGGATCCAGCGAGAGCTTGGTGGGGCGACGCGGAATGAAAACGTTTTTCAGAAGTCGCAGCAGTATAGGCGGCGCCACTAACGACATGTGAATAATGTAAGGGAAACAGTTATTTAATAATTTAGCTCAAAGGGAATCATTTAAGATTTTAAAGGGAACTCCACCATTAATATGTAAGGGAATTAGGACAGAATCACTGTTTTACGGCGGATCACTGAGACGGCCAGCGATTCAGTGAACGAGCCGTATGACAGCAATTCTGCAATGGTTATTTATATCCAAAATATAGTGAAAATACTATTAATTAGTACGGTAACAAGGTTGGCAGTTTAAGACATTAACTTGTGATCACAAAACACAAGATACTTCTCTTTTCCATATAAATAAGGCTTTATTGGATAAATCTAAGACATATAAACTAATCTAACACATGAACACACGCATTCACACAAGTTTTCAGAAAGAGAGAGAGAGGAAATAATTAAAGAGAATGAAAATGTGAAATCCCATGTTTACAGCAATATGTGCCATTGTATAAATCTCTGAAGAAAAAAAAAAAAAAAAAAAAAAACAAAACAACCCTCAATCACTTAATTAACCTCGCACTGATTTCCTCAGAGGTTAAATTTAGATTAAATGCACCAGTTCAGCTAGGATCTGGAGGTACTTGCGTTTCTGTGTTGGGGGTTCCCTTCCTTGTCTGCTGAAAGGGGTTTCCCGTTTTTCTGATTGGCTGGAGGTTCAGTCTTGGTAAGCCAGTGGTTGGGCGTTGGCTGGCGACGCGGAGCTGTAGTCTGCAGTTGAAGTGTAGACAGCACTCTTCGGAGATGCGGCGTTAGGCTTAACTCAGAACACGAAACTCTCAACGGAAAATAAAACAAACTAAAGAAATAGAAATAGATGTAAAGTTTGATGAGACCAGGTGGCGTTTCCTCTCATGGTTTTGGAGGAGCTGGCGTGTAAGCCAGAGCACGCTCAAAAAGTGCAACTAAAAGCTAAAAGCCGCATGGCTAAAATCTAGACACAAAAAGTCAGACCCGCAAAAAGGCAAAAGGCAAAAGACCAAAAAAAGCGCGCGCTAAGTTTGATGGTGTCCTGAGTATTTAAACCAGGCTGTTTAACACACCCAAATGGTGTTTCGACCAATTGTAGCTCGGGGTGTTGCAATGTTTCTCCTTCCCATTCATAAATCAACTGTTATCTCATCATTCACATGACCTGCGTTTTTCCCGCTCTGGTAGAGTATGATTTTGGACATGATTTCTATCACGAGGATATGATACATTTGACCAAGAATTGATTGGAAGAAACGTTTCAAGCATGAATTCAAACTCACACATACCAAGCATTAATATGACCCCTTAAGCTATTCAATAGTTATTCAAAATACATTCACAATAAATAAGGCATGATGGTTAAACATGTGGGTTAGATACATGATATGGGGTTAGATATATAGCAATGGTTAGTTGCTCGAGTCCTTTTAGTGTCATTTAGATGCATATTCACATGGAAATGAAGTTTCTTTGGCATTCTGTGGACGTAAGGAGACCAGAGATTAAAATGTCTGTAAGGAATTTTAGTCTGTCTGTTCTTGTCGTGAAGTGGGGGAAGTCAATTTACGAGGAGCTTGTGACTGTAGTTTCTAGCCTGTTATATTCATGCGGTCATCTCTTTGACCATTATTCTTGATAACTTGCCCCAAAATTTTTACAATCTCCTTGGACTTGTCAATGTGTTCTTTTGTGTTAATGTTGAAAACTGTTCTGTGACAGGGGCTTAGGTTTAGGCTTGCTTCAGAGAGGCTGGGGTCTGATTTATGACATCCTGTTGTCTTGGGCATCAGTGGAATTTTTGTGACTCCTCGTTCCTCAACTCGGTTTTGACCAAATCTTAAATTGTCTGATTCGTTCTGATACCGACATACCCCCTTCGATCGCGATGGGTTGAGTGGAGACATCGGCGAGCGCTGTAGAAACAAAGGCAGAAGAAGCAGACAACCACAGCAAACAACAAGACACCTCCATGACAGTTACTGTACTGGTGCAGGCATCAGGTTATTTAGGTACAGGTGGTAAAGTTCAATTAGTCCAAATAGTTTAGTAAATTCTATATGTTTTAGTTCAATCTGGAAATTGTTCTAATTTGGTTCCGTACGTTGATTCGTCAATCAAATTTTGCGGATAACTTTGTTTGGTTCTTCTAGGTTGTCTTAATTTAAAACGTTTACCGTTAATTTTCTAGTAACATCATTTGCAATGAAATGAATTGACCTATCGTGCATGTAGCTTTCGCTTCCATCAGCTTTAGAATTACTGGCGTATATTAGGTGTGGTGAGTCAATCCTAATATCAGACCTTTGACCCTTGCAGGGTGTCTAGGTGTTTCACCTACTAAGGAAAGAGAGGAAGGAATCAGGATAGGTAAAAGAAGAACAAAACAAAACAAAGCTGCTGTGGGTTTTCCTAGCATGGCTTACAACTACTGTTGAGCTAGGATGTCGTGTGCAGCTAGTGTGTCATGTACCTTAACTTAGTGTCACGTTTTCTACCTATTGTGAGGATGGCTGCATATTTCTTCATGGTGGGCATATGTAACTTTATGTTACGCTAAAATTTGGATATTCTACTTGTGGGAAGAAAATGTTAGTTGAATGTGTTATCAGTAGATGTGGTTACCTCTGGGTGTAGGTAATGTTGTGTGTGTGTTAATGGTGTAGTGTATGTGTGGTCAGATCTGTTTCAGTCTGTGTTGTCTCCCCCCTTTTCTTGTATGTCAGTGAAGACGGGCTCTCTGCATCCTTGGCTTGGATGAGGGCGTGTCCATGATCTAATGGGGGTCAGTCCAGCAAGGCAGGAAGTTCTTTAGCAGACAGTCAGAGCTAGTTTGGCATGGCTGTGTGAAGCTGGGGTGCAAACTTTGTCTCTTATGTTGCATTTCTCTTGTGATGCCTTCTGGTTGTGGCAGACTTTCTGACCTTCTGTGCTTGGGTGGTTGCTGTTGCACAGACAGGAATGTGGTTCTTGGAGTTGATTTGACAGTTTGTTATTGAGCGATGGGTGACTGAGGTGATGTTCTTTGGTACCTCAGAGTTTCATCAACAGTTGGCCGTGAGAGACTTGCTCGTTCTGGGTGGTTGTTGAACAGGTGCTTGTCATCTCTGATGTGGTGTACCAGGTGATCACCGGCCTTCCGTTCTGTCGCTGGTCACAGCGAGCATGACTCAACTTTGTGGTCATCCATGTTCAGCTTTCCTTGAAGGAACTCTTTCATTTGTCTCATGACTTGTTCCATGTCGTCTGAGGATAAGCTGTCTTGCTCTTCTGCATACTCAGCACTGTGCATGTCTGAGTGGTGCTGAGGTGGGTTTTGCTGTCGCTTACTCACACGAGTTGCTCTTGGATGAGTCAGGCGATTACCTTTGGATGTCTGGTTAGGTTTCCAGTTGTTCCTATCTTTTGGGTTTCTTGAGAAGCGTGGCTGTTCCCATGGATTTTTCCAGCGGCTGGGCTGAAAGCTGTCGTGACCCTGGGGTCACGTTCTCTGGTGCTCTTGATGAAGACGCTGGTTTCGTGATGCCACGGGGTTCGTCCAGTGCCAAGGCTTTAGTCTTTGGTTACAGAGTTCAAGAGTGTGGATGTTTTGTTACCTTTCTTTGAGGCCATCTTCTGCTTGTTGTAGGCCTTCTGTGTTAGGTCACGCAACTGTTGGATGGTCATGGAGCGTGGACAGGCCATGACGCCTAGATGATGGCTGACTCCAGGGTGCAGGTTTCTTAGGAAGAGGCTTTTGAAGTTCACATCCTCTTCGAGGTCAGGTTCGTTGTGTGCACCAAAGTAGGCTTGTCGGAGTCGGTTGTAGTAAGCTTGTGGAACCTCTTGTCGACCTTGCTTGATCTCCAAAGCAGTTAACAGTCCAAGTTCAGACTCCGGGTCTGTAAACTCTTTAATAAGGACCTCACGAAGTAGCTGGTAGCTTGACTTTGTTTGACTGGGCTGTCGATCTAGGAAGTTTCGTACCTCAGGACTTGATGTGGCTCTTAGGAGGTATAACCTGTCTCTGTCAGTCACACGAGGTCTCATTTCCAGATAAAACTCGATATCTTGCAGGTAGGCCTGGATGTCGTGGCCCTCTGCAGAGTTTGGGTTGAAACTGCTGATGTTTTTAGACAGCTTGTTGAGGTCTTTGATGGTCATCCCATGTGCAGCTCCAAGGTCTGCTTGGATGGGAGGTATTCTTTCGTTGGCAGGAAAGGCTTGTGTGGCGAAGGCAGGTGAGGTTTTGGGTTGTGGCCCTTCGCGCCTTTCGTCATATGCCGGTTCTTGGATGTGGGACTCTGCTCTGCTCAGCAGTGGTGAGGCTGAGAGATGCTTCTCTTTTCTTGGCTCTTGTTTCAGCTCATAAGCATCTTTGAGTTCTTTTCTGACCATGTAGAGCTCATCGTTGGTATCGTCTAGTTGTTGGGTCAGATTGTCCATTTCAGTTCTATACCTTTCAAGGTGGTCTTTCAGGGTACTGATTTCAACATTCTTGTCTCTGATGTGATTCTTGGCTTTCTCTAGTAGCTGTTCGGCATACTGGAGTCTGTTTACCAGGTCTTTCTGGACAGCCTTTGAATGTTGCTGGTCGAGCTGCGCTGCTGCCAGGGCTGCTTGGAGTTTCATAACTTGTTCCGTTGTTTCCTGCTCCCTCTCGTTGGGTGCTTTGAGTTGATCTTGAACTTTCACTTCCAGCTTGTCTATGCGGCGTTGAGCACGTGTCAGCTCCTCTTGAAGGTGGGTGATGTGCTTGTCGCTCAGTTTCAGCTGGGTTGTGAAGGCGTAGCTTAGGGAGCTGGTGATTTTGACTAGCTCCTCGTGGTTGTTGTTCTGGCTTGAATCTTGTGTCAGGAATCTTCTCAGGATTAGGATTATTATTAAAAATAATAACAGTTCAAATGTCTTGGGGGTGAGGCTGTCTGTCATGCCTCTCAGCCAAGTATTCACATCTTCCCCATGGGCAATGGGGTCTGCTGTCTGCGGCATTTTGGCACGCTGGGGAGAAGAGAGACTGACACAGATCTGTGTAGAGTAGAAGCCTATGTGTGGTGGGACAACTAAGTGTGGTATCAGTGACTGTGACCCACTAGTGAAGTGTGGTGATGATTGTGTTGGTCTCGGGGTGTCTAAGTAGACTAGGGATGCGAAGACTTCGTCACTTCTAACGAGGAATAGGAAAAAGAGAGAAAAAGGTAAAAACAATTCAATAAAAAAAAACAATTCCTTTTCGGTTTAGAGAAATTTTTTTTTTTCAATTGAATGTGGTTATCAAGAAGGTAAACAATATTATTAAATCTCTGTTTTAGACAAAAGAATGCAATAATAATGTTGATATCTCTTTTCTTAGTCTGACAGGATTGACACCGTACACCTTACAGTTGTGCCGCTCACCAGGGAGGCTGCGAAGGCGACAGTTGTTCAACACTTATCTCTATTCAATTGATCTCAGCGTTGGATGAGATGCTAAAATTTGGATTGCGTTTCCAAATGTAGGGAGGTTAGGAAGAACAAAGGAGGGGTTGATTACAATCAAATTCATACGGATGATTCGTCTTTTTCAACAAGATTATGTATTTCATTCACATATAATTGATTGATGGTTCTTACAGGTCCCTACGCATGTGAAGAGTAAAGAGGAAAGAAAGCAGGAGGTGACAGGAGAAAAGGGAAGGAGAACTCAGGAGTTTACTCAGTAAACTGAGTGGATCGTGTCCACTAGCAGGCTCTGATGCTGTTATGCCCAACTACGAGTAGAGTGTTGTTGTTCTTAGTTGCTGCACAACTAATCAAACAAAAATAAAATTTGAGGGAAAGAAAGTTGTCTTTCTAATTTATTTGAACTCGTAGTGAGGGATAACACTGTCTCATATTAGGGCTCGGGTGTGTCGTTCCCAAGCTAGGATCTCCAGAGGAAAAAAAAAAAATGGTAAAGTAAAATTAAAAGTAATAAATGGGCAAAGTAAGTAGAAAGGAAATTAAATAACGAAGGAAATCAAAATAAAACAATAATGGCTAAGTGTATAACCACAGGAAGAAAAGGGGTAAAACGCAATAGAATAATGAGTAAGTATAAGTCTGAATAGAATTTATTGATAGGTAATAAAATCAATTAGGTAGAATAAGTTTATTAAACTTTAAAGTTCAAGGCTTATTCGTACCTAAGATGATTAGGCATAAGAGGGAATACTAGAAATAATGATCATATGAAATGATCTGAGGGGGAAATTTGAATGATTCCAAATAAATTTAATGTTTTAATTAAATTTGAATTTGGCACAATTAATAATTGTGAGTTAGTATTTCCCTTTCTAGTAAAGTAAGATAAAGTGGTAAGAAGAGAGGAAAGGGAGGAATAAGAGAGAGAAAAAGACCAACAGGTGTATTAGTTTAGATGTTTAAAGTGTTAAATCACTTTATCGTTGCCCAACAGACACTGAATTCAACCACGGATGTTAATGATAACGGCTACCTTTGAGGCAAAGCTTTAGCATAGACTTCAATGTAACAACTGTTTTCGTTAGCTTATCCACCCTGGGGTTTGTTTCCAATAGCGCGCTGTGCTGCCCCCCCCCCCCCCCACGGGGGGTGCGCATTTCAGAGTTGCTTCGGAAGTAGGGTCAGACTTCCGTGTCACGATCGTAACTATGGCAACCAAATCCAGCTCTAGTGTCTAGCATGTGAATAGTTGCATTGCAAGTATAGTTAAGCATGTTACATGAAATGTTGGTGCATTTCAACACTGTACAAATAACAACACCGCTTTGGTTGGTTTTGCGATGTGGCGCTTAAACTCTCGGTTCGTTCTGAGTTAGATTTAACTTTATTCAGATAGCAGCTTTGTGCTGCAGAGTTAGGAGAAACAGTGATAACGATCTCAGCAGATCTTTAAATCTCTGTGCCAGTTTCTGTGGACAAGTAAACACAACAGGGTTTCTTCGCTGTTGATGCTAAGTTAATATTCACTTACACGCAGTGTTAAGCTAAATTAAATTTACTTTGTGAACAGACAGGCAGGCAAGCATTATTCTCTAATGTTTAATCCAGGGAGTCGAATAGCATGGCATGATTTGACAATGGAACACGCATTGAAATCAAACTATGAATAATAAGGCTTTGATAAGAAAATTGAGGAACACGCTCAAACTATTCTTTATCAACGATTTATTTCCCTTTTAACTCCTGCAGTTGAGCTCCGTTCAGCTAACGGTGCCTGAGATTCAGGGAGAATAGCGACTGAAACACTGGGACACGCAATGAAATCAATTCAGCTATAAAACAAGGCATTACAAAAATGGGGAACACGCTCAATTTCTACCTTATTGTACAATCTCAGATGTTAACTTCAAGTTACACTTACTGCAGTTCAACAACGGAGAGGCGGACTCGAGTTACAGCCTGCTCTGCATTCAAGCGGTCGCGCGCTGCTTACGTCACACACGCGACACACACACACACACACACACACACACACACCAGTCTTCAACGGAAGCTTCTCATATTTCATCCGCAGCAATGGAAATATGAAATAACTTGGTTTATGCTCACAATTTAGATTAATCTGCCCGCATTCTCCACCAATAACTGTAAGGGAAACAGTTATTAATTTAGCTCAAAGGGAATCATTTAAGATTTTAAAGGGAACTCCACCATTAATATGTAAGGGAATTAGGACATAATCACTGTTTTACGGCTGATCACTGAGACGGCCAGCGAGTCATTGAACGAGCCGTATGACATCAGTTCTGCAATGGATATTTATATCCAAAATATAGTGAAAACACTATTAATTAGCATAGTAACAAGATCGGCAGTTTAAGACATTAACTTGTGAGCACAAAACACAAGATACTTCTCTTTTCCATATAAATAAGGCTTTATTGGATAAATCTAAGACATATAAACTAATCTAACACATGAACACACGCATTTACAAGTTGCAGAAAGAGAGAAAGTGATGAAATAATTAGTTTAAGAGAATGAAATGTGAAATCCCAAGTTTACAGCAATATGCGCATTGTATAGATCTGAACAACCATCAATCTCTTAATTAACCCTCGCCTTGAGTTTCTCAATGAGGTTAAAGTTTATATTAAATGCACCAGTTAAGCTAGGATCTGGAGGTACTTGCGTTTCTGTGATGCGGGGTTCCCTTTCTTGTCTGGTTGCTGAAAGGGGTTTCCCGAGGTTGCTGATTGGCTGGAGGTTCAGTCTTGGGAAGCCAGTGATTGGGCGTTGGCTGGCGACGCGGAGCTGTAGTCTGCAGTTGAAGGGTAGACAGCACTCTTGGAGATGCGGCGTTAGGCTTAACTCAGAACACGAAACTCTCAACGGAAAAGAAATTAAAGTCGAAGAATAGAAGTAAAGTTTGACGAGAGTAGGTGGCGTTTCTCCTCGTGGTTTTGGAGGAGATGGCGTGTAAGTCAGAGCACGCTCAAAATTAAAGAAGCATGACTAGGAGTGAAAAAGCTAAAAGCCGCATGGCTAAAAGCTAGACACAAAAAGTCAGACCCGCAAAAAGGCAAAAGGCAAAAGACCAAAAAAAGCGCGCGCTAAGTTTGATGGTGTCCTGAGTATTTAAACCAGGCTGTTTAACACACCCAAATGGTGTTTCGACCAATTGTAGCTCGGGGTGTTGCAGTGTTTCTCCTTCCCATTCATAAATCACCTGTTATCTCATCATTCACATGACCTACGTTTTTCCCGCTCTGGTAGAGTATAATTTTGGACATGATTTCTATCACACCCCATCACGAGGATATGATACATTTGACCAAGAATTGACTGGGAGAAATGTTTCAAGCATGAAAATTCAAACTCACACATAACAAGCATGAATATGACCCCTTAAGCTATTCAATAG